>CM037787.1:17029036-17074139 GCA_021229015.1 Solen grandis | reverse complement strand
ATAATTATACTTACCCCAGACTCAAGTTACGAAATGAAAACTGAAAGAGAATAAACTTAAAGCTGGCTATTAAGAATTTTATTGTTGTTCCCCTTTGTGATTGGGAAATTGCCCTTGAATATGGCATTTAAAAAGTGAAAAAATTTTCCTTCGGGGCAAAAAAATCAAAAATAGGAGGGTGCCCCTCATTTTTTTTTCAAAAAAGGTTCTTTTAGGGTTCTCTTAATATGAAAAATTTTAAAAAAATTCTATTGTTTTCCTTCCTTGTTTATATAAAGTAAAAAACTGTCAATACGCCCTTAAAAAAAATTATACATGACACAATTTTCTTTTTAAAGCACCCCGAGTTTGTTCTAGATTTTTGGGAGTATTCTTCAGTAAAAACTTACATCAAATACGCTGTAGCCAAACTCACCCCCAAGGGCGAACCCCGGGGAAGTAATTGAAGAAACGCTTTCACGTAACCCCCCTTTTAAAACTACTCTCTCATTTTGGGAAAAAGGGCCCTTTCTTGATTTTTTTCTTTAGGGCCAAGTTTCCGCCCGATTTTACTTTATGGCCAAACCGGGAACACCACATATAAAACGTGAAAGAGGAGTCTCTATATAACCCATGAAATTAAGCATAAATATTTATATTTCTTTTCCGCTTTCCCCTTTAAAACATTTTTGTTATAGGGGGCCCCTATACAAAAAGTTTGTTTTGTTTTGGAAAAGGTAAAATGCAAATTTGTCCCGGTGCAAGTCATACAAAGACGTGAAATTTTCAACTGGCCAACCCTGCGCACAGACGAAAGTTTGAAAGAATCACCTTTTTATAAAGCAGTTGATAACGATCTTGAATGGTTCCTTTTTTTTCACAAAAAAAATTTTTTAAAGAAAAAAAGCAAAAGGGAATTATAGTTTCTAACAGTTAAAATCTTTTCTATTTCTTACAATAATAAACTAGTTATCCAAAAATTTTTTTAGATTTTTAAATTTCGATGTAGAAAAACAAAACCTGTAAAAAAACTAAAAGAAATGTTCAATTTTTTACTTTTTTGAGTTAAAAACAAAAACCCCAAAAAATTAAATTGATTTATTATGTGAAAAGGAACCCCGTTGGGCTAAATATTATTTTTTTAGTTTTTTCCCCCTTCAGAAGCATTTGAAATGTTTACAATAAAAAAATTTAAAGATTTTTTTTAAAATAAAAAATTGACACGGTTAAAAATGTAAAAACTCTGAAGATGATTTTTTAAAAACAGACAATTTATATAAAAAGGGTATTTATGTTTTTTAAATTTTTCCCCCAAGTTCTTTTTGTATAGATTGTTTACTCATTTTAAACCGTTGAAATTTGCAAAAAGCGATATCTGAAAAGGATTTTTGGTAAAAGTACTTCTGCTGTACAAATATACGAGTATTTGGGGGGGGGGGGGTTTTGCTTCAGTTCCATCGCAATTTTGGGGGACTTTTTAAATTGTAACAAACATGTATTTGGAAAATTTAAAAATTTTTTCGGGGGAAGCTGTCCCAAAGTAAGCAAAATTTTTTTTGGGGAAAGGGAAAAAATGCAATGCCTCATCAATAAAAACCCTTTAAACAGACGTTGCAAACAAATAAAAAAAGCCGATAGTGGAAAGGAAAAATGTGCGTAAAGAAACGCGCAGTAAATTTTAAAGCAGAAACCAATTACTAAAAAAAAAAAAAACGCGATATCAGATATTGCGATGGGGAAAATTTACGATGAACGATGTAAAAAAAACCGCTTTTAAATCCGCTTTGAAAATTGTTTTTTCTTTTTTTTTATCGTAAATCGAGTTCCTTTTATGTCTTTCGTTTTTTTTTTTTTTTTTTTTCTCATCGTGTATTGGTATTGATTTTAAGAAAAAAGGCATTCCCCTGACAAAATTTGAAAAATTTTGAAGTTTTATTTTAAATTTTTTAAAAATTTTTTTTTAGTTTTCGTTAAAACCCCCGTGTACGCCCCCCAAAGGGGGTTTTCAAATTTTAAACTCGCTAAAATTCTTTAAATGTAAAAATTTTAAACGAAATACCCTGTCGTTTTTTTAAAACCCCATCTTTTTGAAAAAAAAAATGAAAAAATTTTTGAACTGGATTGAATTCATTCGTATGTTGTTGGTCGACGAATTAAAAAATCGTTATAAAAATTCTCAAGTAGCATAAAAGGTTTCGTTGAAATGTTTTTGTTTATCTAAATTAAACCAAAATTTTCCCCCAAAATTTTGGAAAATCTTTTTTGAGGACGTTAAAAGGCAATTTTTTAAAAACGGTATCTAAAAGAAGGCATTTGGGGCTCAAAAAAAAAAAAAACTAACGTTGTTATCATTTCGAACCCTAACTGGTAAAAAATTGATCGATATTGAATGTGCAGGTTGAATAAAAAAATTTCCCACCCGTTTTTTTTTTAAATTTTAACATTGAGACTGGGGTTTGAATGACGTATTAACATTTGAACGGGAAACCCTTTTTTTTTAAATTTTTTTTTTTCAAAACACTCAATGAGCTTGCAGTTTGGAAAAAAGGGAAAATTTTTTTTTTGTCAAAGTGAATATGGGGCTGCAATGAAGAACGGGTTTTTAAAAATAGGCTTTGAAAAGGGGTTTTTTTCCAGAATCAATTTCGTGTCGGGTTAAAATTTCTTAGGGGGAAATTTACATTTGATGTTCCCCTTTGAATCTCCGGGGGAAAAGATGAGCTGAATCCCCCAACAAAGTTGTTAAAAGGGTCGGATTAGTTTTTACATTTTTTATTCTTTTTTTTTATTCCTATCACCTTCAATTTAAATTTTACTGGAAAACTATTGGAAAAAGTAATATTAAAAATTTGATTTTATCAAGATTCAGATTTTCTAATTTAGCTTCGTGGTTTTTTAAAAAGGGGCAATTAAGACAATCGCTGTGGCCAGGAGACATAAAACCCCCGGTTTTTCTGTCGACCCCCCCTAAGCATGGTATAAAAAATTTCATTTTTTAAAGGTTTTTTTAATATAAAAGAGAATAAAAGGCCTCCAATTTATTTGATTAAGCTGTTTGTTAAATTTTAAAATATATTTTTTTGAAAGGGAAATAAAAAAATGATAACCGAAAAGGAAACCCCTTTTACAAAAATGCCTGCTTTTTGTCAACTCAATACATGTAAAATAAAAATTTTTATCAATGAATTGAAAAAACAAACATGCAGTGTACGCTTTTTTTTAAAACCCAAAAACAAGCAAAAAAATTTTTAAAAAAGGGGGTTTTTAAAAAAAGGGTTTTGGGGAAAATTTGGGGGTTTTTCCCATAACGAAATTCGTTTAATGGGGGGGGTGTAATTACTACTAATGCAACATCCATACAATTAAACAGTTATATAAGAACGAAAAAGCACGGGTTTTTTTATGTTTTTTGGGGGATCGGGGGGTTTTGTATTTTGTCCCCAAGATTATTTTGACGCATGAAAAAAAAAGGGAAAAATTGTTTATCCCTGAAGGGGATTTGGCAAGTGAGGATATTTAAAAAATGCACCCCTAATAAAAGAGGTTTTTTTCATGGCTTCTACTTGAAATTTAAAATTTTTTTAAAAAATTCAATAACATAAATAGTGTGGTTTGCCCTGAGGGTGATACGCCCCGGGCTGCAAAATAACGCTCATAAAATCTTTAATATTAGGGAAAAAGGGGTTTTTTTTTGGTGAAAAATTTCGTTAAAAAATTTTTAATTTTTTAAAAAAAAAAACATACACAAAACACAAACTTTTCCAAAGGGGAAATTTAAAAAAACAATATTTAAAAATAACCTCTTTTTTCAATTTCTTTTTTAACCCCCTTTTTATCAAGCGAACACTTTCTTTTGAAAAATAACCCCCCCCGGGCGCCATATTTAAAAAAAAAAAAATTAACAGTTTTATTTATAAAAAAAAAGTGATTTTTCACGAGGGGGGCCAAAACGGGGGGAAAAGATCTTTTTATGTTAAGAATAAAAAAATACTCGATCTTTCCCCAAAAAAAAAAACATTTTTTCTTTTTATTAAAGCTTCCCGGGCCCCAGAAATTGTGGGCCCTATTTAAAAAAACCCCCCCAAAAAATTGGGGGAAAATTACTGCGTGCATGACTTTTATGAGCGTCACTTTTCAAAAATCCCTACAAAATTTGGGACGCCCAACAGTTAATAAGGGGGGTTTGGGGTTCAAGTTCCTGATAATTTCATTTTTAAAAACAGTGAAATTGGGGGAAAAATTTTCCCTGTTATTTTGGGTAATCCATCGAAAAGCATTTTAAATAAACTTTTCTCTTTGCACAAAAATTGTTTTTTTTCATTCAGGGTTTCCTAACCTTTTGTGACAAATTTAAAACTTATTTGTTTAAAAATAAATAAATAAAAAAAAAAAAATTTTAAAAAATAAATAAAAAAAAAAATAAAAAAAATAAAAAAAAAATCATGATCTACAAATTTTTTTCCCCAAAATAGGGGAAAATTTTTAAGTTTCAAATTTTTTTTTTCCTTTTCAGTTTAATTTAAAATACTATAGATACTTTAAAAAATAAGCGGAACATACATTCTAATCTGATAATGTTTTTTTTCTTTAAAAATGAAAATTCCTTTTGAAAATTTTTTTTTAGGGAGTGAGTTGATTGTTTCAAAAAAATGTTCTTAGCTTGTTGTTGTTGCTTTTTTTCCCGCAAAAAATTTAAAAAAAAATTTTTCTTTTTGTGTCCAGAAAAAAAATTTAAATTTAAAATTAAAGGGAATTTGAAAAATGTAATGTTGATAAAAAAAAATTTAGTGAAATTATATGTATTTTTTTAGACTCCTTTAATTTTTAATTTTAAAAAAGGGTTTTTAAAAAAAAAAATCCACGAAAACTATGAAATTTAGAAATGCCCCCCTTTAAAATTTTTTTTCTTTACATGGCCCAGAAAAAGTTTTTGTTTTTTACTTGCAAAAAAAAAAAGTACTTATCAATTACTTTATTTTTTTTTGTTTTCCCCATAAAAAAAAGCATTATACAAAGGGAAAATATATTAATAAGTAGAACTTTTTTTTGGCACAAAAAAATTGCAAGCGCCCCGGCAGACGCAATGATATTTAAGCGCCCGTAAGTCGGTTATGAAAATGGCCCCCTGGCCCCGGTTTTTTTTTTGGCCAGGTAAAGGGCCCCCGATATACCCGCTAAGACACATGTCTCTAATGACTGAAATTTAAAGTGGGGGGACGTTAAACCCAACGAGACAAAACAATATCGATAGAATCGTATTGATAAATTGAGTCGTTTTGTTTCGAAAATTTCTAGAAAACCAAAAAAAGCAATAATAAAGGTTTTATCATTTTTTGAAAGCTGTAATTGAATACCCAGCCTGGGGGATAGAGAAACCTTTTTTTATAATGAAGTAAACTGAAAACTTGAAAATTTTAAAAAAAACATCTTTTAAATTAACCGCAGACTCATTAACCCCCGATTTTTACGACCCCAAAAGGGGTTTTTTCCTTTCTTAAAATTAAATTAAAAGTTTTTTCATGCTATTGAAAAAAACAAAATATTATAGATGTATTTATTTGACAGTCGAACTCCATTTATCTAAAACGTGTGGTTTTTTGCGTATCTTAAGTTTTGCCAAAAAGCATATTTTGCATCGATTCGAAAAGAAAACTTCGGGAATATTTTTTTGTTTTTAACATGCGAATCGGAAAATTGTGCCCCACAAAAAGGGTTTCCGTTTTCTTTTGTCAGATGTACTTTTTTTTTTTAACAATTGGGGAAAAAAAATTCCGCTTTCGTAAAAATTTTTTTTTTTAACCTTTTAAGCCAAAGCTCTAATGTTTTCCCGAATTTTTTGGGAAAAAATAAAAATTTTACAAAAACATTAGGATCTTATGTTGGGACAAAATTTTCCGCTTGGGATGCCAAAATTTTCCCAAAAAAATTTTTATGAAAAAAAAAATATTTTCAGAAAATTTTTTTTGTGTCGATGCAAATATGTTTTTCGCGTTATTTTAAAAAAATCTATACCAGTGGTATGGCCACAAATGTTATTTATAGTAAATTGTTTTTAAAAAGTTTGATTCTGATGTTTTTTATTTATTTTGCTTACTTTATAAAAGATTTTTAAAATGAAACATCAAAAAAAATTTTAAAAATTTTAGAAATTTTTTTTTTCTTTATTTTTGTAAATTTTAAATTTTACAGATATAAACCCAACTATTTCCTTTCCATGCGATTGAAATTAAATCTTAAAAATCGTTTAAAAAAAAAAAGGGGCAACCCCAATTCGAACCCCTTTTTTAAAAAAATAAACATGAGATTATAATAAAGTAAAAAACTTTTTTGGGGAGGTGCCCTTTCCCCTTTTTAAAGAAATTTTTGGGGGCAGGTGCCTTTTTCCCCTTTAAAGCAATTGTTGGTGCAGGGGCCGTTTTAATGCAAAAGGCAAAACCCAAAACAAATTTTAATATTTTTTAAATTTAAAAATTTTTAAAATTTGTTTTTTAAAATGTTTTAGGCCCAAAAAATTGGGGGAAAGATCATTTATTGTTAAAAAGAGAGGAAACTTTAAATTTAAAAACGCCATGTTGTTCCCTGATTGTGAAGTGTCATTAATTTTCATATTTTTTATTTAAAAATGTAATATCAAAAGGGGGCATAAACTGTTTCCCCCCCAAAAAATTTTTTGGGGAAAAAAAAAACGGCGGGAAAAAAACTAATATTTTTTACTTTTTAAATGGATGTTTGAAAGGCCCAGTTCAAAAAATTTTTAAAATGGCATTTTTTGAAACATGGCTTTTAAAAAAAAATATCATGGGTTCATATAAGCGGAGTTAATTTTAACACGGTACAAATTAATTCCCCGTTACAGGAAAAAGATCAATCACGACCCTATATGCAGGGGTTTTTCCAGAAAGGGCCCCCATTTTTCCCGGTCAATAAAATTGCCTGTAACAGGCAACATTGGTAAAAATAGGGTTTAAATTAAAATACAGAAGGGGGAAAAAAAAGGGGAATCTTTTTTCGGGGGAAAGGGGAAGGCGGGACACATCCATCACATATTAGGTAAACGACTCAAATTTCATTGGAAAACTTGGGGGAAAAATTTGGGGAAAACTTTTTCGGAAAATTTTTTTAGATTCGAATGAAAGCAGAAATGTTTCGATTGTATATATTTTGTAAAACATTAACCTTTTTTTTGATAGGTAACGTCTTTTCCCCCAAACTTTTGAATTTCTATGAAAAGGGGCGCACATTTCGACATGTTTAACAAAAATTCAAAATTAAACCCTCATGAGGTTTTTGTTTTTTTTGGCATGAAAATACAGCAATTAAATGGATTTATGGTATTAAAAAAATTTTTTAATGCAAAAAAAAGAAATAATAAAAAAAAGGAACCCAGGAAAGGTTATGACAATGATGTCCATGCGAGGAAAAACTCCCCGGGAAAATTTTATAAAAAATGAACCCAGGGTAAAAATCAAATCAAAGTACCGGGGGGGTTTTTTCGTTTGTTTTGGGAATTCGTTTTAATTTAGAATCATTTTTTTGATGTGGCCCTTATGATTTTTTCAGTTCGAAAAATTTTTTCAAATTTTTTTTCAAAATTTAAAAATTTTTAAATTTTTTTTAAACTGTCATTAAAAAACTAAGTGGAAAAACCCGGGTTATGCCCCCCACTCGGAGAAAGGCTTGGGGAAAACATTCTTTATTGTTTTTTTTCTAAAAATAACAATCCACAAATTTAAATCGAGATTGTTTTGACAGAAAAGAATAAAAAATTTTAGATGGGATCTTTGACAAAAAACCCTTTTGAAAACCAAAAACCCTCGTTACCCAAACTCCGCGCGCATTTGTGCTTTAGTGATGAATTTTGTCCTGCAACCTTTTGAAAAACTATTTTATGTAGATAACATCGTGTGCATAATATACGATATACGGAAAAAATTTTTTGTTTTTAAAATGAAAACCTTTCCCTTTTTTTTTCTCTTTTTTTAAATTTTTTTTTTTGTTTTCCAAAAAAAATTTAGTTTTATCGTTTGTACCAAACCCCCACGAAAATGATCCCCCTTGCAGCTTGTATGGGGGGGGAAATACTACGGGACTTTGCCCTTTGCCCCAGTACTTTGGCCGGGTTTTTTAATTTTTTCCCCTCTCCCTTAAAACTTCCTATCCGTAGGATGACCTGGGTTTCCCTTTTACAAATTTTTCGATGGAAAAAAAATTTTTTTTTTAAAAATATAAAAAATCGAAAATTTTTTGAACAAAATCTCTTTATTTACATATGTATAATATTTTGTTCAAATCCATTTTGATTTTTGATATTCGAATTTTAAAAAACTTTTTAAATCATAAAAAATATCATAAAAAATATAAGCTTTAAACCCTTTAAATTTTTTTTAGTAAGGTGCGTAGCTTTCTTTGAATACCAATGACACTTGCTTTTAATTTTTTTTATGGGGGGTTTTTTTTATTTAATGGGTTTTTTTGAAAATTTTAAATTTTAATTAGTATGTTTTTCCCCCCCCCCCCCCCCAAATTTATTTTTAATTTAAATTTTTCCGGGGAAAATTACAGTATATCCCCAAACGTTTTAAAAAATCAATAAATCACCGTGTTTTATTGCTAAAAATAAGGGTGGGTTCGTGTTTGGGGGGTTTCCGCCGCTGCGACGTTTTTTTAAAAATTTAAAATAGCGACGTCCAGCTAATTACCCGGGGGGGAAGCCCCCCAGTAAAAAGGGGCCCCCGGGGGAACCCCCGACCTCCCCCAACCACGGAAGGGGTTCCTCAATGAAAAATTCCCAAGCCCCCAGAGGGATTCGAACCCCCCAGCTATCAATAAAGGATGCTTTAAATTTTTTAAAAAAATTTTCATTTTTAAAAAAGTTTTTTAATTTTGTTTTTGTTCGGATTTTTTTTTTAAAATTTTTAAAAATTTAATTTAAAAAGAAAAAATAAACGAAATTTCAATATAAAAATTTAATGTAAAAAAAGCCTTTAACATAATTACTTTTTAAAATAATCTATCTAATATCAACATGCCCCTAATTTTGTCAAGTCTAAAAACTTTTTAAATTTAAAATTTAAAAGAAATTTTTAAATAATCTAAAAAAATTTTTAAAAAAAGCGATTTTTTTGTTCTTTCAAATGTGTATCAAATGCGCATTGCTTTTTCCCCCAAATTTTCGCCATGACTTTTCCCTTTTCGTAAAAGCAGTTATATAAATTTTTATTTTTTTGTAGATGAGCAATTAAGAGATAAAATGTAAATTTAAACCGTAACAGTCCTTCTCTTGAGAAAAAAAAGTTTTTGGGAACAGAGGACAAAAAAAATAAATAGACTAATTATTTGTCAAGTTAATTAAAAATTTAAATTTAAAATTTAAATTTTTATTCTTTTTTTTCTTTAATTTTTTTAAACCAATGAATCAATTTTTTTTTTTATTTATATCCCCCGCCCCCCACTTTTTTTTCTTTTAAAAGTAATTTTGAAATTTTTTTTAAAAAAAGAAAGTTTAGAAAAGAGAACAAAAATTTTTTGGGCGATGAAAATAATAAAAATAATCGTTGTTAGTGAGAGCATTGCCATGCAGTCGTTTTTTAAATTTTTTTTTCCCCAAATTTAATCTTTAAAAAACAATTTGATAAAAATTTTTAAATAAACCGTTTTTTTTTTATTATTTATTTAAAAATTTTTTAACCCAACTGAATGATTCCTTACTTTGCCTAGAGGGTTAAAAAAGTTATAAAAGGGGGGGCCCAAAAAAAAATAGGGATCCAAAAATTGCAAATTTTTAAAGCGCTTATCGAAGCTTCCTGGGGAAAAATTTTTAAATTTTAAATCCCCGGAGCGCTTTGTCCCTCCCCCCGTCATGGCTCGCAAGAACCAAAGTAACCCCGTTTTAGGGGTTTTTTTAAAAATTCAAGGAAAGGTATGAATATCCTGAACAGGGTCATTTCCCTAAAAAATTTTGGTTATGATAATAGCTTAGAATAGAAAAAATGCTTCTGAAGGTTTAGCTAGATTCTCCCTTTTAAATTATTTTTTTTGCCCCAAATTTTTCCTTTAAATCTAAAATTTTTTATGTCAATATTTGATCGAATTTTAAAACATCAAACTTTTTCCCAAAATGCCCCAAATTTTTTTTCTTGTTTAGAATGACAAAAATTTAAAAAAATCGGTACTAAATGAAAATCTTGGAAATAAAAAAATAAAAGGGTTTTAACACCCCTTCATATAGAAAGAAAAAATTTTTTTAGTTTTTAAAAAAAAAATTAAATTATATTTCTATCAAATTTTTATAAAAAATTTTAAAGATGGGCAAAAATATGCAAAAAAAAAAATTTAAAGGGGGGGTTTTTTGAAGGAATTTTATTCAAAAAAAAAAAGGAAAAATCGAAATTATAGATTTGGAGAAAAAGAGGAAGGAAAGATGAAATAATAATTTTTTTAGGGTAAAAAAAAAATTTTAAAAATATGCCCTTTTTTTTTTTTTTTTTTTTTTTTTAAAATTAAATTTTAAAAAATAAAACAATCGATTGAAAAACCCTGAAATATGATCCGGGGTCCCTGTCATTTATAGACGCAAAGTATTTGCAAATTTTTAAATTTTTTAATTATGTTTTAAAGAAATTTTATGTTTTTATTTTTTAGGCACTACAGTGTACACATTTCATTTATGAATTAAGGAATACTTCCTTTTTCCTTATTTGCTTCATTTTATATTAAAATAAAGCACGACAATTTGATGATATTTTTTTAAAAAAAAAATTTTTCTGTAAAGTACACTAAAATTTTTAAAACGTGCAAACATCAATAAAAAATTTCCACTATTGTCAAGCCCTGTGTATTAAAATTGAATAAAATAAAGGAACAGGCAAAAAGACACGTTAAAAAGACATTCAATAAATTTTTTTCATTGAAAAAGGGGCTGTTATGTACGTACGATATTAATGGTAAAGGAACTAAAGTTGTTTTGTATAGGTGGGGAACATGACCCAAATGTTTTATGGATTTACAAGGATCAAATTACCCTAACAGTTCCCGAATATTTCAAAAAGAATAAACGTAAAAATATGTCATACCCCACACGATACTAGGTTTCTTTCATGAAATTTTGTTTAAACATTTTATTGAAAGTAGGGTGATGTTTTTGAATGATAAAAGAAAAGTCCCCAAAATGTATTCATTTTCTGATTGATTAAAAATTTATTTCTTGCAAATAAAAAAAAATACAAATTATTGGTGCTTTTTTAAATTACAATCTTTTTTTGGGGGGTTTGAAAAAAGTGAATAAAAATACAAATATGTCGTGTTAGTGAGAACGGTTTTTTTTAGAACACAAAATCAAGGGAAAAAAAGTATTAAAGTTTGCTTTATTACATTTGGGGAAGGATTATATCTTAAATCAGCAAACCCTGAAGTTTTCAAATTTTTTTGACTTTTTAAAAAAAAAAAAAAAATTTGGCAAAGGGGTTTAAAAAATTTTTTTTTCTATCTTAAAAAAAAAAAGCATAAGTGCCCTCAAATCACTCACCAGAATCCCCCATTTTTAAAGGTTAACAAGAGGTTGAACCGCTGTTTTCCCAAAAAAAAGCCAAAAATTTCAAAAGAGTTTAAGTATGATACTCAAATTTTTTTGGGGAAATTTTTCTTAAGTTTTTTTGAGAACCGGGGTCCAAAATTTGCTCCCCGGTTTTTGGGCCCTGAGTAATTTTTTTTTAGGGGGGTTTAATTTTTTTCCAAAATTTTAACCCAAAAGGGGGGAAATTTTTTTTTAAATTTTTAAGTATCTAAAAAGGGGGGAACCCTGGGCAGTAAAATATTTGGAAATAGAGCGTCCCGAAATTCAACTTTTTTTGGCTATTTTTCTTAAAATTTTTGAAATGAAAAATTTAAGGGCTGCTGTGAATTTCCCCCTTTGGGGTTAATTTTTGGGGGTTTAAAACCATTTTTTTCAAAAATGAAAAAAAATATTTCATACATGTGATGGGAAAAAAATCCCTTTCACTTTACCTTTAGAATTATTTTTCTATTCCCCTTTAACTGAGCATTAGCCGTAAAAATTTTTCGGTGGGGACTTGGATATGCAAAAAAAAAATTTTTAATCGGCTTTCGGGGGAAAATTCCCTTTTTGAAAGAATTTATTACCGGGCGTTCCGATTGAAAATGTTTTTTTGATTTTGGGTCTTCTCTGCGCTTCTAAACACACTCAGACGCTTATATAAAAGGGGAAAGCTTTATATGATAAAAAAATATTTAGCAAAAAAAGGAATGGTGTGAAAAAAAAAGAGGAGATTTTTGGGCCAAATCAAAGGGTTTTTTTTCAAGTTCAAACCCAAAATTTTAAAAAGAAAAAAAAAAAACCCCCCAAAAAAAAGAAACCTTTCATGTAGTGAATATTGTTTTTTTTTTTGACTTTTTTTTTTAAAAAAATAAGAAAAAAAATTTAAAAAAAAGAAAAATCTAAATAAATCAAAATATTTAACACACTACAAACATAAGATTTTTTTTTAAAACAAAAAATCGCTTTAAAACAAAAAGGGAAAAAAGAAAAAGGGGCCCAAAAAGGGTTATCAAAATAAGAGAAGCAAAAGTTTTTACTTTTTTCCTGAATGATTGCTCCATTGATGATATAAGGCCAATAAATATTTGTCTGTATCATTCAAATGGTTTATCTCGTTTTTTTATTAAAATAGTCGTTTAAAAGTTTTTAAATATTTTTTAAAATTTGACTAAGTTGAAGAAAACCTTTTTAACTCAAACAAATTTGTTTTTACTTGAATAAAAACCCCCACCTTTTAAAAAGTATGATGGGGGAAAACGGGACCCTTTAAGAAAAAATCAAAAACGTTCAACGACGAGCAGACCTGCGTCTTTTCCGGTTTTGAATGTTTGGCCCGGGTTTTTTTTTTTTGTAAATGAAATTGTATCTTGCAATTATATACCAAAATACAACATTGGTACAAAATAATTTTTGGGGTAACCTTCCCCCCCGTTGTCCAAGTCCCCGGGGTGTAAAACCCAAAATAAAAAAAACAAAAAAAATTTATATTTTTGCTTCTTTAGTTTAATAAAGGGATTAACCGGCATTGTGTTGAAAAGCCCTCGATTCATGGGGCCCCCGGAATTCAAGCTTGGGTTTGGGGGTGTGTTAGGGGGGGGAGGAAAAGGGCCCTTGGGCCCGGGGAGGTTTTTTTTGGAACTCAAAGGGACGGGGGAAAAAGGGTAAATGAGCGTACCCAATTCGCTGAATTTTAAAAAGGTTTTGGGGGAGTAAATCTAAAAGCTTTTTAAAAAATTCCCCAAAAAAAAAACCCTTTTCCTTTCCTTTTTTCATTAAATTTTTAATTAAAAACCTCGTTTTCTAAAATTTTTTGTAAAAAAAATTTCATTTATTCAATGGAAGAATTTATAATGGAAAAAGTTTTTTTCATGGTTTTTTTTAAATTTTTTAAAATTATTGACAAAGAAAACCCAGTAAATTTTGGGCACATTCTTGTGGAAGTGGGAACCTTAGCTGGTTGGGGGTAGGGTTTTGGTTCTACCCGGGGTGCCCCCGTGCATTCGGGGGTTTTTTTCCCCCCCCCCCCCCCCCCGAAATTAGTTTGGGCGTGTAGTGATGAAATCTGTCGAACGATGGTAAATCAAATATCAAATTGTTGTGAATTTTGAGGTGTTACTTTTTAACTTTTGTTTGTTATTGTGTTTTTTGGTTTATTGCGTGTGAGGGTTTTCAATTTCAGTTTTAAATAAAATTTTAAAAATGCTTTTCCCTTTCAACTTTCGATCAATTTTAAAAACCCGACATAGCAAAGTGGGGAAAACGGGGTCCTCACATGAAAAATCCGACTTTGAACACAATGATATTTGTTATTTGTTGGGTTTTTTAAGTCCCCCGAAGTTTTTCAGTTTTTTTGAGACAGGGGCACTTGGAAGATTAGTGTGCCCCCACTGTAGTTCACGCCATAGAAATGTGGGTGATACCCACCCTTTACATTACCTGCCCGCCAACCGTCCTTTAACTATCCTTTTTAACCCAAAGTGTTGGACTGAAGATGCAGCAAGGAGAAGGGGGGTTATTTAATCAGAAAAAATGATAGATTAAACTAAAAAAATATCCCTTTTAAGGCTTTTTCTTTTACGCAAAGGGCGAAAAAAAACGAAAACTTCAAAGGATTCGTCCCTTTTTTTTGTCCCCTTCGGGTTAATGCGCATGTATGTCGAATTTGAAGGGGTCCTTTCCCGGGAAGGACCCAGTTCGGCCAAAGGAACCTGTTTCAAATTTATCTTTTTTTTTAATTTTTAAAAAAAAATGCTTTTTTTTGTATATTTTTTTTTTTTTAAAAAACCATTTTTGGGTTTAGTGCCAGCATTTTCCAAAAGAATTTATTGTTTTGATATTACCGAATTTTTAGCGGAAAGGCCCGTCGGGGAAAAAAGGGTTATATTTTAATTTTTTTAAAAAAAAATCATTATTTATAGCTGATAAAATTAATTCGCCGCGTGCTAACGTTAAAAAATATGTATTCAGAAAAAGAAGTTTTGTTTGTTTTTTTTTGTTTTCCTTTTAATTTTTATTTATTAAAAAGAAAAGTTATTAACCAACCTAAAAAAAAATAAACAAAAACAAAAAATTGGAGGGTTTCGCAAGGCGACTTAAAAAATAAAAATACATGAAAAATCAAAACAAAATTTAGACCAAAAAGGTTCCAGAAATAATGAATAATATGGGGACAAAAGTTATACAAAAAAAAGATGAAAACCTGAGAAAAGCTTCCTTCATGGTTAAAAAAGTCCGAACCATGACAAGTCCTTGAAATCACCCTGTTGTTTCATCTGAGCCCACAATGAGAGAGTTTTCAGAAAAAATCAAAAACTGAAAAAAAACGAATAATTTTTTACTGTAAAAAAAACAAAAAATAAAACAAAAAAAAACCTTGCTCGCCGCCTTGTCGAACCATCAAAAGCAGAAAAATGCGTGCCCTGAGCCGGAAAATCATAAAAAACTCCCGCTTCAAAAAGCAGTGTACAACGGGAACGAAGACTCTTTAAACGTTAACAAAGCATGTATTTCTACGGAATTGTTCGCGGAAGGATGCAGTGAGAAAAAGGGCCCCATTTCATTTTTTTTTGTAAAGTTAACTATTAATAAATTAAGTGATGTTCAAAATGGAAATTTAGTTCCGCATGAAGAACCCAAAAAGTTTTTTTCAATATTTTTTTCATTCAAAAATTTGTATTTTAAAAAATGGTATTTCCCACGTTAGCCAAAATTGTCCGGCCTGGGGAAGCCACTGATGTTAAAACCGGAAAGTAAACAAAAAAAAGACAACAACTAAATGGGCGACAAAGTACATAAAGTTTTTTAAAAGCATAGGGGTGTTTCTCTTTTTCGCCAGCCCCCGCGTCGCGCGAAAGGAATAAGCCTTTTAAAAACGAATTTATAATCACTTTTCAAGTGCTGTTGTTGTCTGTCACGATTTTTTTCTTGTGTCCTTTGCTTTTGACTAAATCTCACCAAAAATTTTTTTAAGATAAGTGACAGTCCAAAATGTTTTTTATGATGATAAAGACAAGCAACAAATTAAATATTAATCATTTGCATAAAAAACGAGACATGTAACAAATGCAACATTTTCCTTTGCATGATAATGAGACAGTAACAATTACAACATTATTGATTTTGCATGAAAATGAACATTTAAAAAATTGCAACAATGTTCCTTTTCATGATAACGTGCAAGCAACAAATGCAAAATTGTTCATTCTGCAAATAATGAGACAGAAACAATTACAACATTATTGATTTTGCATGAAAAAGAGACATGTAACAAATCAACAATGTTCCTTTTGCATGATAAGGGCAAGCAAAAAAATGCAACATTGTTCATTTCGCATGATATGAGACATGAACAATTACAACTTATTGATTTTCATAAAAATGAACATGTAACAAATGCAAAAAATGTTCCTTTTGCATGATAACGTGGCAAGCGACAAAACAACATTGTTCATTTTGAAATGATAACGTGGCATGTAACAAATGCAACATTGTTTCATTTTGCATGGTAACGTGACAACAAAAAAATGCAACTTTTTCATTTTGCAAGATAACGCTGCAAGCAACAGATGCAATATTGTTCACTTGCGATAACCGGCAAGCAACAAATGCAAAGATTGTTTATTTTTGCATGAAAACTGGCAACAACAAATGCGAAAATTGTTATTTTGCATGAAAAATGAACATTTACAATGGAACATTTTTAATTTTGCATGATAATGAGACTTTAACAATTACAACATTATTTATTTTGCATGAAACGCGGCTAGCAAACACATGCAACAGTGTTTCTGTGCATGAAAACCCGGGCAAGAAAAAAATGCAACAGTGTTTATTTTGCATGTTAATAAGATAACAAAAAAACGCATGAAAGAGTGTTCTTTGTAAGTGACTAAAAAATTACTTCTTTATAAAAGAAAATCAGCTCCAATGAAATTGTTTTTTGTGCCACTTTTAATAATTTTGCATTTCAATAAATGGTTCAAAATTCACAAGGCAGGTAAGAGGTCATAGCCGAGTCTCTAATATTATTGCTTAAAACGATCGTGGTATGTCTGACTGTGTAATTCAAACCTTCCGTTTAAGATATGACATGTTCATATCAAAGTTACAGTGTGAACTAAAGGACCATTACGTTAACTGCTTCTACAGAACCGAAAAATTGTATTTCACAATGAGCCTTTGTAATAACGTCATGGCATTGTTGTTAAACACTTGCCAAAATAAAAAAAAGTCTTGTCATATTGAAAAAATACCTATTTGGATTCAAAATATTGGGTTATCCAGTTATTTGTTGTAGAAGGAGTTAATATTTGCAATCCCTATATTACCCTCACACTTCAGAAATTTATATTTACTTCTGTATAGGAAAAAAAGAAAAATAAAATTCGGGTACTTAGGGTTTTAAAAGGATTAAAATATGTCAAGGACTAAACCTCATAATAACTTGTATTCATAATTGAAAAATAATTTTTAAGAGAATTTATTTTTTATTGAAAGTAAATGTGCTGGTCTTGATAAACTGATACGTTTTTTTTGCAAGTACGGATTGTTCATCACTTGACCAAAAAATAAGAAATGCAATAGTCTAAATAAAATTTCTTTTTGTGAAATGAAACTACTGAAGGAAATCTAAGTGTATTCACCTAATTATTGATCAATTAAGTTCAAAGACTTGTTTTTGGGTGTGGCATGCAGGCAGTCAATCTTTGGACATCAAATTTGATATTCATGCAATAAATTTTCGCTTTACACGCCTAACCTGAAGACGTAAGGTTTAAAAATGTTTAAAACTTCATTTAGTTAACATCGATTAAGAAACAAGTTCTTACAACTATTTTTAATCACTCGCGATGGCTCTGGTGGCAAGGTATGTGGTTATTATTGTGGGAAGAAACTAGAAACCCCTTGAAAACCAACATGTCTTGACGGCAACATGTACACAATGTGACCAGGAATCGAAAACCCCACGCAAATTAGTGAGAAGCAAGGCGCGTTACCACTACGCTATGCAGACACAACTTGGTCAACAAAGAAACTAAAACTTGTTCAGTTCACATCTCAAATGTTTCATTCTTTTTCCAGAAATATGGGACAATGCAGAAGTTTCATAGACGGCTAACTGTGATTCCTTTTCAAGTCATTTAGGTAAGATATTTAACAATTTAAATGAAACGGGGCCTTTAGCACATCAAACACCGAGCAAGCGACCTTTGTTTTATTTTCTGCAGTGACATAATGCATCAAGAAGGAAGATAACTTTATAATATTACTTAGAAATAATCGGTTTAACACAAACACTGTATATACACACGGCACTTGACTGCAACAGACGCAAGTGTGTTCTGAAGAGATTTTGTAAAAGCTTTACCAGAAACAATTTCATATGTAATTTACGTTTTTCTCTTACCGATTTTTATGTCAGTTATGGTTTCAACTCTGATATAAGTATCTCATTGATGATGAATGGCATTTTCAGTTAAACGGATTTAAAGGAGTGGGTTGATTTATGTTCATTAAAATTGTTTTGTTAGTGTACGCTGATGACATTGTTATTATGGCAGAGACTTAAAAAGTTCACAAAATTAGTTGAAATTGCTTGAAAGACTATGTGAAAAATGGACATTGACAGTTAATCCAAACAAAACTAAAGTTATGGTGTTTAGAAAAGAAGGTAGGTTGAAAAAAGGTATTATTTTTTATAAAAAGATGTACTTTGAAGTAGTAAATTGGAATAATATTTACAAGAAGTGGATATTTTAATGTAACATTTTAGTAATTAGCAACACATCAAATGATACGAATGTTAAACATCTAGATTATTTTGTTAAACTTGTTTTACCAATTTTGAATAATAAATCAGAAAAGTTTGGTTTGACTGAAAGTTAGAAAATAGAAAAAAATGCATAAATATCTGGGATATAATGATGTTCTTTATGGCGAATCAAATATCACATATTTGAATACAACAAGAGCTTTAAGTGTTATAAAATATTTGTAAATAAATGTGTGTTTGTTTGGTTAAATGTCCCACCGACAGTATTTCAGTCACTTGGAGACGATGTCTACTTGAGACAGACAGTGCTGCCACACTGCAGTATCACGACCTAGGCATGTGACATGATGCCGGGGCAACCAGTCCTGCAACTACCCTTTTATGCTGAGCGCCAAGCAAGGGAGCTATACCAGTACCATTTTTACGACAAATAAATGTGCAGTTGAAAGAATGTATATAAAATGATGTGTAGAAAATAGAAATTCAACCAGAAAAGAAGGACTGTGTTAAAGGGGTAAAAGTTTAGAACATTTAGATAACGTATGGTTAAATTAAGGGGTTTGAAATTATAATGTTTTTATCAATTCTGTAAAACAAATATTTGATGACATATTTATACAAAATTGGTTTTCAGTATTGGAGGAATCGTCTCATGCGAGAAATTGTTTTTTTATTTACGACCATATTTTAATTATTTTAATTAAGATAATTGTCTACTAATTAATTAGAGACAGTTAGATGGTAAAAAGGTTTAGTTAAACTATACAATTAAAGAAAATGCAAATTTTGTTATAGGTTAGAAAATGGTTTCATTTCATACTATACTGCCCATAATACACTAATATAAGATTGAAATTTGTTAAAAGATATTTTTGGTAAAATCCTAACATACCTAAAGTTAAAATTATTTTTTTAATTTTTATTCCATATTTAAAGTAATTAAATCTTTTGAAAAAAGAAATAATATGAACTAAGATAAGATCTAGTTGTATTTGTCACGTGACATATCTTTAAAGTAATTCACATACGCTGCTATGTGTTTGTTGTTATATACTTTATGTATGTATTATTTGTTTCGGTTTCGTTCACCAAACATTTACAGATAACCGTTGTATGTAGGGTTAATGTGCAAGTATCATAATTTATTTTATTATTGTATTATTGTATTTGCCCCTGACTTTTTTTTGGTACAAAATGACACGTTCTTTTTAAATTTGTATACTAATGAACCAGTGCCCAATTTTGTTATGAAATAAGTAACCTTTTCAAAACTATTTTGATTTGTCGCGGGCGGGGATCGAACCTTCGACCTCCCGTTCCTGAGGCAGTAATGTAGATTACAAATAAGAAAAATGAAGATCTTTTGAGGATTCATTTTTTATTGCATATTTTATGCAGTAACATCGAATTCCGTTTTTGCTTGAGGCTTTTGACACTCCTTAGGTTCAAAACCTCTGAGCCAGAGCGCTTCATCCTGTTATACGCTAGGGCAGCCTAAATAAAAATAAAAATAAAAACATTTTTAATTGTATCTGAAGTGAATAAACTAAAACTGACTCATAGTCAAAGAAGAAAAGCAGGGTCGAAACATACATTAAAATGCAGAAAATTATTTAAAATGTATTCTATGTATTTTAATTGCTCAATATTTAAGCATTAATCAAATTTAACAATGTATTTGTAAAATAGTAAAATTGCTACCTTCAAAGAATATAAAAATGGAACAAATACACAAAAAATACATACATTAAAAGTAAAACTGGTTGATTTACAGCAAATGAAGTGCAACACTTAAAGGCATTTCAGCAGCTTTCTTTTTTCTAACGGACAGATGTTTTCTAAAATTTTGCACATAAGTTCTTTAGACTAAAGATAAGAGATATATGAAATAAAAACATCAGGTCACCATGCTCGTTTTAGAGATTTTTGCTTATGGTAAAACATCACTGCTAAAATTTGTTGAAAAAAATCAAAGCATTTAAACATGGAAAGATTGTATTCTATTCACAATTTGTAACTTACTATGTGTTTTGTAAGTTACAGGTAAAATACTGTCAAGCATGCATGGAAAATACAAAACGAGCTAAAATTAACCTTGTGTCAGGACCAAAATGTGGACAAAAACTACCAAAAAGCTATGAAATTATCCATCATATATTATTCTTGATAAAAAAAATCTATGGGCAGATTTCCTTTTTTCAGATTCGATCCTCTGTTGTAAAGAGTGTCTAAGTTTTAATTTCGTGAAACGCAGTCCTGACCACCCATGGCCGATAACGAATATATATATATATTCAGGTATAAGTGGGAGGAAAAGAAACAGCAAATATCTTATGATATTAAGAAAAATGGGCTCTGCCCCTTTTAACGGATCATAATAATTTTAACAGTCTTCATAGAGAGTGAGCCATGGACTATCTGTGCTGAAAAAAAACCCCCAAAACTTTGAAATCCAGCCAGAACTTTAGAACAGGAAGATTTTTTTCTTTCAAATTTGTACTATATACATATAAGACAAACGGGCTCCATCCCTTGCCGCTGACGGATCCATATGATTTTAACATCCTGGTAGAGGGTGACCAAAAAAACGTTTGTTCAAAAATACTTTGAAATCCAGTCAGTGCTTTTAGGCAAGAAGATTTTTGAAGTTTTCATTTTTTCCCCTTTTGGATACCAAAGCAGCCGGATTTCTGCATGGAATTTAATTCTTTTGAACAATTTTAGAAGAGAACCACCATGGGAACATTCTTATAGTTTTATGAAAATTGACCCAGGAGGGGATCTTTCAATTTAAGTTAAATGTTGACGACGAACGCTGGACATTCATCGGTCACAATAGTTCACCTTTGAGTACAATGTACTCAGGTGAACAAAACTGTTCGATATAATAAATTAATTATTCATACATGGAATCAAAAGCAAGTGCGCTGTTTGACACTATTCTGAAGATGTAGAAGAAGACAAGCAATGAGAATGTTATGATTATAATTTATATTCATCGTCATTCATAACTCTTATTATTATTATAACACAACTCGGAAATTTATTAAATATATTAAAACAATGTACACGTGTACTACTATACCTTTCGCTCCATAAAATTCCCACTTCCTATACCGAGCGCCCGTTTTTTTAAACCTCTGCAACACTGTAATAGAATTTAAAGCTAATGGTGTCGACCAAATACATAGCTGCGTTAAATGTTCAAAGGGACATTGCACAAACATTCGTCCCGATCGTTTCTCGTACTTTTACGAGTTAAATTAACTGCACTCTCAAATAACAGAAGGTTTATTTCTTAGCAAAAAATTGTATATTGAGTAAACTGAAAAAAACAACAACATTAGGTTAAAGTTAAGTACAATTTGTTACTCGTGGAAGAGAAATACCAATTAACATTATGTTTAATTTGTTTGATTCATATGTTCTGTCAATTCTTAACTACGGATGCGAGGTATGGGGTCACCTTAAGGCTGATTGCTTAGAAATTGTTCATAGAAAGTTTTGTAAATGGCTGCTGAATGTTAAATTATCTACAAATACTTATGCTATATATTCAGGTTAGGTAGATACCTTAATTGTTAGGTATTGGCTAAATTTATTTGGGACAAAGCGTGAGAATGCATTGTTAAATAATATTGTAAAATTCCATAGGAGAGAAATCACCGAAAATGATAATATAGTTAATTGGTCGTCAAAAATAAGAAATATCTTGCAGCAGGCTGGTTTTAATGATGTTTGGTTATACCCAGAGTCGGTAAATGTTAATATGTTTTGTATAATTTTATTAAATCGCCTCAAAGATATTTATTTTACCCATTTGGAAGCAGATATAAGCGAAAGTAAGTCATTTTATATTTTCAAAGAAATTAAATTCACTATGGAAAGATCCTCATATCTACATTTATTAGAAAATAGTAATCATAGAAATATAATTGCACGGTTAAGACTTTCTTCTCATAATTTATCAATAGAATCTGGTAGACATAGGCAAATTGCAAGACATGTTTGGAAGTGCAACTTATGTAATAGAAATGATATAGAAGATGAATTTCACTTTATTCTTATTTGTCCATTTTATACATGTTTACGATCTAAGTATCTACCAAAGTATTATTCAAACAGACCAAATATGTTTAAATTTTTGGAAATTCTGAGCACTGAAAACAAAGAATTATTAACTAAATTAGAAATTTATTTATTATATATCTCACATTGTTATTCATATAATTATAGTTTACCATGTTGCATGCTTTGTTTTTTGTATTTTGTTGCTTTTGTGACGATGAACTTTGTGCTTAAGTCAAATAAAGAGGTTCTGTTCTAACGATTTGCATATTTTTTGCAGTAGAAAGTAGATAATACATTAAGTAAATAAATGAATAAATAAATTCTATTTTATATTTTGTTGATGGGAATTTAAAGAAATTAGGGTTGATATCAAGGCGCCATATCAAAGAGGATGTTAAAGAAATAACACTTTTCTCACCGAGTGCTAATCATGAATATTAACACCAATAAAAAAATGTTAACTATCAACTATCTACTACTATAAATCAACGCCAAATATGTCCATTTTAAAATGTATGTTTACGTTTTATGTGTAAATGTTATGT
This sequence comes from Solen grandis, assembly GCA_021229015.1. NCBI lineage: Eukaryota > Metazoa > Mollusca > Bivalvia > Adapedonta > Solenidae > Solen > Solen grandis. Next base: position 17,051,218 of record CM037787.1, on the reverse strand, counting down.
ATTAATTGACTGTCGGTAAATAGCTATTCATAGCTAATGTTTCTCTGCTATGTTAATATGTCTCCGGCAATAAATAAAATTTGAATTTGAATTTGAAAATTTGAATTTGAATTACTGGCAGGGTTGGCATAGTGACATCCGAAGACTCTATGGCACAGATGCAATACCCACCGACTGTAGAATTGTAGGCACCTTATAGACAAGATTCTTTCATAACTTTAAAACGTTTTCCCATGTAACTTTCATGGAGTTTAGGAAAGGCAGACAGCCTTGTCATTGTTTGACAGGAAAGCTATATGTTTTCATTATCCATTGCAGCAATATATAATGCATTAAGTATGCTGTCACTAATTAAAGTGTTATAAGGGATTTGGGCCACAGTTAAAATACATGTTCATCGTCAAGCTCAATAGCATGACTGCTTCCATAGTGTACATACATTACATGAATATACCTAATCATGTCAACTTAAATGGAATTTTATGCATAAAGTATATTGATAACTTCTTAGCACCTATCTATATCTTTAAGTGGACCATTCCAGTGCGGTCTTTATTTTTAAATGGAGCATTCCAGCGTTAATAGATGAAATTTACTATCAAGCTGTTCAGTTGCTATATTGAGACAGGTAGTCAATGGTTCACCTGGTTTACACAAGAAAACACATTTAAGTTTTGGTGTAGAAATGTAAAAGCTACATATAAGTAGAAGTAAATTCAATAGTTTTGCCCCAAGCCATCGACATGGTTGGATACAGGTTGTGAGCAGATGACCTATGAATGCTTAAAGGTCCATTATGTCTTTTAAATGAACTAATCTTGATCTAATTTCGAGAAACGATCTATGATTGTAACCAAATCAAACATGTCTGTACTCACCGATTCTTTCCCGGACACAAGAGAAAAACAGAGAAGGTAGACACAAAGCGTTATGATAAGAACACTTCGAGATTCCATGACGCTCCAATATTGTGTATGGCTGCGTCCCGGCTCGCTCTTTAATCTTCTGTAGTAGAAGATCTCGTGGTGTCCTCTCTTAACCGCGGGTTGCAATGGAGATAAACTGGCGATATATATACATGTTATGTATAATTAATGTTTTAATAAATCTTTCGTAATTAAATTGTTTGATAGACTAGTCACGTAAGGAACCCATTAAAATGTTATTAATCAACTAACGCTTGACATTTCCGGATTGGTTAATTTTCAGATATTACGGCAATATAAACGCAATTCATGAATAACATTTACATATTTCATTCGTTTACGAGTACCCGCATTGTCTGAATACGTTGCTGAGTGCGGAGTTACACATATAGAGTTACACATATAGAGTTACAAATACTGTTCATATTTTTTCCGGGTGCAACGTACTGGTCAAACCGATGAAAACGGGGCCTTTAAGCATCCCTCTTTTGTAATCATAAACACTGAGCACGCGACCTTCGTTTTTTTGACAGCAGTGACTTTTGCATGAAGAAGACAGATGAGTTTATTGACTTTAACATTTAATCGCTTTCACTACATAACAACAATAGACTAAGCATACACACGTCTGTGATCGTTTGTTTGTTGGGTTAACATCCCACCGACAATATTTCAGTCAATAGGAGACAATGTCTACTTGAGACAGATATAGTGCTGCCACACTGCAGTATCGCGCCGTAGACATGAGGCATGCACATTATCCTTACACTAGGTCAACCAGTCCTGGAACACCCCTTATTCATAAAAGCCTTAACACTTGATACAATTTAAACTGCGCGTATTTTATATGTATTTCTCTAACAAACTTGGTTGAAAGTGACCCAAAGAACAGCTGTTCCATATTACTTTGAAATTTAGTCAGTACATTTGGAAAAATCTGTGCCAAAATATTTGAAATCGAGTCAGTACTTTCGAACAAGTAGGTTTCAAACAGTTTCTCATTATTTCCCTTTTGGTTGCCATGGAAACCAGATTTATGCATGGGATTTTATTCCTTAAACAGCTTTTGAAGAGGACAACCGAAGGTACATTCCTCTTCCGTTTTATGAAAAATTGCCTAGTAAGTTATGTGGAGATATCGTTTCAACTTAAATGTTTACGACGGACGGCGGACGACGGACATTCATCGGTTAAGATCGCCCACCTTAGAGCAAGGTGAACTAAAAAGTGAGGTGGTACGAAAAGCTACACCATTACGGCGACACTCAGGTGAGTAGAATAGCTCTTCTTATTTTTTGAATGACAACAAGTATTTGTTTTTAAACAAAGGGCAACAACTTTTGGATTTCCAGGTAAAAAACCAGTCATTCGTATGTTTGTTGGGAATAACATTCCACCGACAGTATTTCAGTCATTTGGAGACGGTGTCTACTTGAGACAGATATAGTGCTGCCACATTGCAGTATCACGCCGTAGACATGTAGCATGATGCCACACCCAGTCGCATTATCCTGACACCGGACCAACCAGTCCTGCAACTGAGCGCCAAGCAAGGGAGTTGTTATTATATCAATACCATATGTCGCGGCCGGAGATCGAATCGACGACCTCCCGCTCCCGAGGCTGACGCTCTAACCATTCGGCCACAAGGGACGGTCATTCGTATGCAGACAGAGCACTGAATTTATTAATCTTCCTAACGTTAGAAGTCGCCACACACAAAAAAAATACATATTAAATCAAAATGTCCGTTAAATGACACAAACCAGCACGAATGTCAACATTGGCCTCTCAATGCGACCTTGAACTTAGTCATGTGAAGTTATCAAAATCCGACCAGGGGTTATGAAGATATGGACCAGACAGATTCTTTGACGGACGGACAGGTGGACAGACGATATACAAATAACGTTTGGTTCAAAGAATTATTTGCAGTGAATGGGTGAAAATATGAATGGGTAATATCACAATTAGATTGTTACTACCAAATTAGACTTTCAATTTAACCATTTTATATAAAAGCAGAAAATGCTTAACCCATTTTCATTATTTCTGTTGTTCGTCAAATTTGACTTTTGAAGAGTGAACTCTATTACCATATATTGCCGGTATGAATAAACACGTGTTTTAATCTTTCTAAATGACCACGTGGTTATAACAAAAAGCAAGCATAATGTGAAACGACTACCTGCGATCCTATACAAGTATTAGCCTGATGTATACATTATTCATGAATAAAGATCAAGTTAATTGTCAAATTTGATCAGCAATACATACATAAGGCCAAAAAAAAAAAAGACTTGTTTCCGCTACCGACTCTGAAAAAAATAGGGTTGGTAGGTAGGGATTTTTTTAAAAGATTTAAAGAAACGTGATTTTCAATCAATTCTTTAAAAGATTTCCATGTGCATGAATGCAATAATTGACATTTAATGTAATTTCAAACTAGATTGTATGTTAATATGTCCATTAGATGCCATAAAATCTTAAATTAATTTCGATGACTTTCAGTAGATGTCCGACATTGAGTAGACTGACAATAGACAATGGACAATAGGCTGTCACGAAAGACAGCAATGTCAGAGGACTTTAAGGTCTGGCTTGCTGAACAAATATTATTGATGTGAAATACATGTAGTTATATAAATCATAGGTATCTGAAATTAAAATGGTGACATCCAATACAATTTATTTCAGAATTCATACATTTGTGTTTCCCTATATTCTGATGTCAGATTAATGTATTGTTGAAACTTCTAGTTGTTAATAATTTCAACTATAGACATTATGAAGCTAGAAAATAAAATTGAAATTAAATTGCTTTGTATAGAATTATGTATTTTTCTGATGTCAGATTGTTTTTGAAATAAAACCTTTCAGGATTCAACACCGAAAATACCCGAAATGAAATGGCGACTGTCGAAGAGATTTTAATCTTTTATCAAAATTTTGGCAAAAAAAAAGAAAGAAAAAAAAGATTAGGGTAGGCGACAAAAAAAGAGGGTCGGTCGGGGTAGCGGAAACAATCAATTTTTTTTGGCCTAATACATGAATGTTACTCATTTTAAAAAAGGTGTACAGAAAGCCCTTTGTTTAAAAAGATCTATCGGGATATATACATGTCTATACTAGATAACATATATCCAGTCTGATTTAAAATGAAAATGAACATTAAATGACCAATATGATATTGATGTGATTTTTTATTTCCAAGGTATTGATATTCAAGGGAATAATTTTCAGCAGCCCAACACAAATTTACTTCTGAAAAATAAAACATTAAAATTAACGAAAACCTAAAACTACTTTAGTATATACTGCATGTAATTACAACAGATTTTATAGACAGTGGGGATTGAAAGAAAAACTCAAAATTTCATTTTGAATTTCAATAGCAATTACATGTATTATATCTGTTATATGAAAAATGTCATATAATTTCATTAATGTTATTATATATATATATCCCATACACATATATCTAGTGTATATCATAGACACATTTAAAGCTGCAAAACAACAAAAATGTCCTTAAACTACACAGAATAATCTAACAAATGACTCAACAGAGGAAAATATAACAAAATTAAACTATATAAGAGACGGTTTACACATGTCTGGCCCTATACCATTAAGATATTTAGACAGACCATATTACAACCATGTCAGATTACTGACAAACCTGACTGAAAACAATGGACATTTCCGGCTTTGCAGAGACAATGTTGCCCTTCAACTCGTATAGATTTAATGGCAAACTGAGCAGACCCCGATCAAACAACTCCATTAGACACTACCTGATCAGGGTATTCTATGTTTGCTCATACAAAATTGAAGCTAAGAAGAATAATCCATTGTTTATATACCATTTTAAGTTCATGCAACTTATTGATCAAGTAATAAATTTGTACATGAATATTCATGAGGGCCAGGTTTAAGTCATGCCTTTACTTTTTGTAAGGGTAATAATTTCCATTCATTGTCAGGTAAACTGCTTCAAAACACTTTTATAAATAAACTCAATTTTTAAATTTAAATCAGGTCAAAACTGACAGAATCACTAAGTAGCGACTGGATAACCTTACAAAATGAATTTGAATACATGAAGAAATAAACCTATCTAGTGTTAATGAATACATTAAATTTTGCTTACAACTTTTCCAGTAGCTACACAGGAATAATAGGTAGTCAACAGCTGACCTGCTTTACACAAAAATGGTTTGAGATATTATTAAAGAGCAGTTAACCTAGCCATAAAGAAGAATATCAGGGCTTAAATCTAGAATGGTGCATTGGATTGATCTATTATAACAATGAACAACTGTTCATCTAATAAACTAATAAGAGTGATGGTTACAGTAATAAAGGTAATGAAAGTACAAACTGAGAAACCCTTGTGCAGGCTGATCTGGGGCCGTATTTTCATAAAGCTCCTTAGTTTTTAAGGAATAATAAATAATTCCTTGACTGGAATAAATCTCGTGTTTTATAAAAAAGAATGAGGGAAATTCTTATTAACTATGGGAAATCAATGTGATTTTAAGGAAAATCTTAGAAACTAAGGGATTTTTTTTCCTGGGGGAGCTTTATGAATACGGCCCCAGGAGTAAACAAGTGGCAAGAATTATCTTCCTTACTTCACTAAGTGAAGTGGACAGAAATAATTTTATAATCTGTATCCAAAGTGAGGGCGGACCACGAAACTGTTCAAAGTGCATAAAGAAATAGAAGAAGGTAGAAAAGTATGAGGTCTGCCCTCAAAACATAATACACATAATTAGCCTGTAAATCAATTTAAATACATCTGTAAACACTAGAAAGGTACATAAATACCATTTCACAATTTCTGTTCAAAATAAATAATAACAAGTTTTAAACTCCATTCACAATCACCTTAAAATAAAATGGCACTTCATCTGTTATACAATATTTTTTAACTTACATAAACACACTAAGTAAACTGTTTTTCCATACCAATGTAATGTTTCAAGCATGTAACATACACTATACATGTATACAAAACATTTCGCAATTCTTAGAAAGAATTTATGTCATAAAGCCTTCACTTTCATTTGTACACTTTACATCATGTCTTCGGATCTTAATATCACCAAGAGAAAAATCCTTTAAACATTCAAAATATTTAATTTTATCCAAGGGATGAAACCATAATGCTGACCAAAGAAGTCCTGGCATGGAGGACCTGGCTAATCTGTACAGCCATAAGGAAATGTCCAACGCAGAATAATGGTGACAGGACGTAAAACAGATGATGATGATGATGATGATTAAAAGGAGTGGAGATTTCAAGAATGTGCAGTAAGCTTCAGTCACAGTAGATTGATTATTTTACTCTCATAACTCAGTCAACAGATTGTCAAACTTTGTGCTCTTTTGTGTAGACCATACCACCACTGATTATAGCGATTTGATAATCCAGTGGTTAATGATCACATGATATTCCAGAGTAGTGATTGGATAATGCAAAGACTTAATTTAAATACCGTATAACTGTAAACACTGGAGAGGTACAGTTACTGGGATGCATGTGAAATTTTCATCATCAGTCTGTTACTATCTCACCCTAATATCTTTCATAAAACAGTAAAGATAACACTCAAATTAATGGATACTGAAGTGTAATAGGACTAAAATTAACCTCAAGTGTCATATTCAAGATTTCATAATCAGACTTTGTTGTTAAACCCATTTGACCAGTTCCACCTCATTTCTTAATATAGTTCTTGTGTCTCAACACAATTTAAATACCATCCAAGACATTCCTCCAGATTGACACCCTTCATGACAGTATTTCAATTGTATATCAAAAATTATACTTCGTTAAAAATTACAATTTTTTTTTATCAATACAGTTGAATATTGTTAGAACCAGCGTTTTATTTCAAATACGGCATGTGTTTGAATAACCCCAAGTCAAGACAATCATTGAGATGTGAGCCTGCCCAACCAAATTTTTATGTATGTTACATATTACCATTTAAAATGTTGTTATGATTTAGGAACATAAGTTTAAACAACTATTGATCATTCATATTTTATGTTTTAACTGTCATTTTTATTTTAGCATAAATGGACAACAAACACAATGTCTACAGTAATAAGCAATACACATTTTAACGGGTTTGAGGCCAATTTACGTCAGCCTCCACATCATGAACAGATATCACAAATATAGGAATAAAATCACTAATCACCATGAGGAATGAGCTGGACAATCATTCATCTGCAGTCTCCAGTGCCTTACAAAAGTTTTGATATTTAATATACGTTCCTGTGTTTCCAGTGTCCGTTTTCATGGCGCCAAATGTCAAAGTTTTAATCAGCGATGTCTAATAACAGATTTGAAAATCATAGGAATCTAATGGCAAGGGTCAAAAATCATTTTGAATGAAGCTTTGTATTTTATTTACACTCCTCAGACCTTTATTTCATCACCTTTCACAACCAGATTGATTTTGATAATATGACCTGACCAAGCTCCCAGAAGCCTTATTTTCACAGGAATCAGACTTGTTTCAGACAGAATCAGACAGGGCTTTACCGGGGTGATTTTTTTCACCAAATAACACTGAATTTCAAAGAAGAGGAATTTCAAAATGTCTACAAAGACCCTACTCTCTATGGCCAATTTTTTTTTTTATTAAAAGAATTCTTATAATAGGGGGCCAAGGGGAGATAACTTGTGCTGTATGAAACATAATTCTGACAACCAGCTTCTCAGCAGATGATTCCTTATCCTTTATCTATAAAGCATTTACATTAGAAACCAGTTCCATCCCCCGCCCACCTCAATCTTATCTTTTACACCATTAACCCTTTCCCTCATACAGACTCATTTTGATGCCCTAAATAGGTACCATATAAAGCCTGATCTGCAGAAAACCACAGTTAAACCGTACTAAATTTAATTACAAAATCCTCATTTCCAGACCACTGAGGAGCAGCGAACAGCATAAAACCTGATCAGCCGGCGAGTTACTCGCAGGCTGATCTGGTTTTATGCTGTTCGCATAGGTCTTTTCATGGTTTCCTCTGAGGGAAAGGGTTAACTTTGCTAAACAATTATGGCAGAGGGCCATGAGGTCATCTCTTTTCTAGCAAATCAACCTATGATTCTGAAGATAAATATCATTAAAGATAATTTATGAAAACTTAATAAAGATTACACAGAAAACCAGCTCAAAAGATAACACAGGAAACCAGCTCAAAACCCTGCTAGGAGCCTCATGCCAAGTTTCATCAATTTCTGCCTTGTGAATTCAAAGATGCCATCTTAATCAAACTGCTGACAACTGCCACGGGTTATCCGAACAGCTCACCTGGTGTACATTGTGATCTTGTGATCGGAAGAACATAAATGAGGACACCTGCATAGAAAAGTCACATTTCTTACATCCATTTAGCACATGGCATTTTCCTCTCGTCCAATCAGATGCCAGTATTTGTTCATAGTCACCGTGGACTATAACGCGTAGTCCACACTTTTGTAAAAGATCAATAAGTGTGGACTATGCCACCACATAACTCACACTTTTGTGACGATTTGTTACTCGTGGAGGAAAATACCATGTGCTAAATAGGTTAGTTCATAGTTGCCTTTAACTACACGACATAGTCACTCCGGCTCCGCCCTCGTGACTATATCGTGTAGTTAAAGGCAACTATGAACCTATACATAGACTTTGATCACAGGTTTAATAACTGTGAAATCATTCATTTTCATTGGAGATTAATTTTCATGGAGAACTTTATCCACAAGTTCTAAACCCAAAGAAATTCATTCATTTCATAGACTAAATGTTTTTTAGATCAGGATTTCCATGAACAAATGTACCCTCAAAATTCATCATATGACCAAGGAAATTCAATGTCAATAAAAATTAATGATTTTGCAAAATACTTTTTTACCCTGAACCACCTCCAAGCTTCAAAGCAAAGGCCTAAAGACCAGTATAACTCTCAGTTACATGCAGGCTGAAATTTTTGTACTGTCCATTCCTCATCATTACCCTGGAAGTTAGGAGGACACGGTGCAACAAATCCACGATAAACATTGCTTTCTGTTCAAGCTTTCTATAGCGTAAAATAGCATACATCACTTGTAGTTAATTTAGCAATATATCAATCTGACATCTGAGACAACCACACAAAACACAAGAAAGACAAGGTGTTCCGATTAATTAAAAATTTAAGTCCCTGAGTATAGCCATCATCAAGATGTGTTCTCTTGTCCGTTCACCTGGCAATCATTTGGCACAATCTTTAATTTCTTGCTCTGAAACAGAAATTAGATGTGTTTTTTTTTTAAATCAACATTTTCTCTTTTTTTTTCTTAAATGATAAAAATAAGGATACAAGAAAACTACCTGATCTGTGAGGATGCATTTTTGTTTGTCAATGTAGGTCATTAGAAGTGTTTTGGATTTATTTCAATTCAGTTTATCATCAAAATCTTACAACTTAATATCTTAATCAAATTTTTTAATTTGCAATGTATACCGATAGCAAAGCTCTATTAAAGACACTGTATGAGGAAAATGTTGGTGAAATCTTAAGTTTAAAATGTCTTAGCAGGATAAAGGCAGAGTATTCCAAATACCTCTGGTACGGTTTCCCCTTCCCCTGCCTCTTGTGACACAGACGAGAGCGGCTTCCGTGCATATTTTCGACGGTACTTGTCATCAATGTCAGTCAGATACCAAGTCCCAGGGAAAACATTACTTGCCCCACTCTCAGGCTTGTATGGCGCTGTTATTGCATAAACAAAAATTCAACGATAAACTTACAGAAAAAAAATGACTATCTATCTCATGAATATTAGTGTGCAAATTTATGACTTTATAAATATTAATTCATTGAACTTTAAATGGCAAATGCAACAACAAATTTATCCATGTCTTGCAGACTGAGTAGAATCTGAGCTACAATATTGCTACTGTTTATTGGTCTATACAAGGTGAAAGGGTGAAACCCTATTAATGAAACATCATTTTTTATTCATTTAATCATTAGAACAGTAATTTCAAAAAAAAAATATTTACAGGATAAATTTTTTACTGGATATTGTTGAGCTGAAACCTTAAAGTTTCAACAGGTAAAATAGAAAATCAACTTTTAGCTTGGAAGATACTGTTTTCACAAACTAAGATAGAGTCTTCATAGTAGCTTGCATGCAAAACTTTTACCAAAATTTCAAATTAACAAAAAAAAAAGCTGCAACTTTAATAAAATAAAATTTTATAATTCTTGTTTAGGATAGTAGGTACATGTAATAGGGTTGGGGAAGACGTGTAAATTTTTAATTCTGACACCAGCAATCTGGAAAGAATGATAGCTCTCCTTATTCTTCAAATAATAATGCTCAAAAGTAATGTAAAATTAATTACTGCTCATTCTAATAGATCTACTATTATATTTCATCACAATAATATAGAATGCAGTCATATACTGCACTAAAAAAACTTCAAACAAATTTCAATCCAAGGCAAATAACTGAAGCACCTACCTTTATGATGAGTCATCTCCCTTTGTTTCATCAGTTTATCAAAATTTTCTGGAGGTACTTTTTGCCTTTTGTTTAGCCTTGACTTAACATCACCTAAACTAGTTACTAACTTTTGTAGACTAGAATTTGTTGAAGCATCAGCTGATATTGTTACAGAGTACATGGAAGAAGCAAAACCGGATCCATAGGAGAACAAGACGCATCTTGATCCTGCGATATCCTGTAGATCTCCACTGAAAGAAATCATAAAGAAATATGGTAAACACATTTGAGGGGTAAGAGCAAAACTAGACTAAGTGCATATATTTGTATAAGCACTTAGCCTAGTTTTGTTCTAACCCCTTCAGTCATATTCTCAAATTATATTTTATTATTGCAGTAAGAATCAAGCAAACAATAAAAACAAGAGGGCCATGATGGCCCTGGGTCGCTCACCTGAGAACCAGGTATTAGTGGGGGGAAAAGATCAAAATAATTTGAACAATCTTGGTAGAGAGAGACCTAAGGAACATCTGTGCCAAATAACTTTGAAATCCATCCAGTACTTTTTGAGGAGAAGATATTTGAAGTTTTTACTATATTCATATAAGGAAAACGGGCTTCACCCCCTGGCGGCCATTTTTTTCAACAGATCAAAATAAATTGAACAATTTTGGTAGAGAGTGACTAATGACCCAAGGAACATCTGTGCCAAATAACTTTGAAATCTTGCCAGTAGTTTTGGAGGAGAAGATTTTCAAAATTTTCATGTTTTTTCTTTCCATTGCCATTGCAACCAGAGTTCTGCATGGAATCAAATTCTTTGAACAGCTATAAATGGGCTTCACCCAAGGAACATTCTTGTGAAGTCTTTTTAAAATTGGCCCAGTGGTTTAGGAGATGTCATGTTAAGTTAATGTTGACGACGGATGCTGGACATTCATCAGTCACAATAGCTCACCTTGAGCACATTGTGCTCAGGTGAGCTGTTAATGGGATATCTTTAAAACTTTACCCCATGAATATTCAAGCACAAATGTTTGACTATAGGAATATCAATCTGCTGGATTTTTTTTCTCTTTGACGAGCAGACTCTGACAGAAACTGCTCAGAGGTAAGGGGTTATATGGTAAAAATGGCTGATCCCAGTGGTAGGATGTTTTTCTCTGGATACGTGATATGACATAACTTGACGTGACATGATGAGAGAGATGGGATTCTTGTATAGGCCACTTACACTTCACAGAAGTAGTGGTATAAGAACTTAATTTTAACTCCAGAGAAAAATGTAACGGAAGATACTTTGCAAATATTGCCCTTGCAAAGCTATAACACTCTGATAAAAAAATAAATAAGACTTGACTATTTGAGATTACTGTCGCTTCAACAGTATTTCAGTCATATAGCGACGTCCAGCTAATTACAGGTGGAGGAAGACCCTGAATGCACAGAGGCATCCGGGTAGAACCACTGACCTACCGCAAGCCAGCTGGAAGGCTTCCTCACATGAAAATCCGAATGACCCTGCCGGGATTCAAACCCACGTGGTGAGGAGCTGAGTGAGTGTTAAAGTCAGTGACTTTACCCTCTCAGCCAGGGAGGCCCCAAAATAAATAAGAAAGAACAAGCGCTACCTGATAAGGAATGAGACGAGGCCCCCATACACAGAGGGCGTATACATGTTCCCAACCTGGTTGGCCAGCAGGAGGGACGGCTTTGTCTTTGTCTCAAACAACGCTTGACTTGCGGACATGAATGCCGTCTCCAGGGGCTTGTTGAAGTAGGTGTCATCTAGATTCACCTGTCTGGGGATTGATATGGACTTTCTTTCATACAGAAATATGATTTATCTGAAGCAAATTTCAGTGTTTTCTTTCTCGAAACTCTTAAACGTGCATAATAAATACTTTTATCCCTTAGATTAAAATATACTGGTACATTGTAATCCCAAGCACACTGAATTGTTTCTTGCATATTTTTAAAAATAATGAAAACTTCTGTTGAGAGATATCTTCTGAAATTCAAAAAAATTTATTAACACTTTATTCTTGTTATTTTATTAAAAATTTATGTTTCCTAACTCTATTCCATAAACTTCAAAATGAAATTAAAATCTTAAATACAACATTTTTTATCCAGCTATTTTCCCAAAGCCAGAGTATACAGCTGCCCAATTTGAATGCAGAATACCCAATTAATACTCAGAATATAAGAAATTTGTTCAATTTTGTCAAAAACTGGCAAAGTAAGACTTTTCCACAAAAGTAGTTAATAAATAGCTATTGTTGATAACCTTATCAATACAAAATATCCTTTGCATTTATTCCCTACACTTGTAATTTCTTTAAGATTTTTCCCAGTTTCAAACAAATTCCAAATCTGAAGGGTATTTCCTAAACAAAACAGCCTTGTACAGCAGTATCATTATGCTTCTGCTAATTTTTTTATTTAACCCTTTCCCTCATATAGACTCATTTTGACGCACTCAATAGGTACCACATAAAGCCTGATCTGCAGAAAACCACAGTTAAACCTTACCAAATTTAATTTTAAAATCCTCATTTCCAGACCACTGAGGAGCAGCGAACAGCATAATACCTGATCAGCCTGCGAGTTACTCGCAGGCTGATCTGGTTTTATGCTGTTTGCATAGGTCTTTTCAAGGTGTCCTCTATGAGGGAAAGGGTTAAAAAAAATCCTAAAAATAATTTAGACTGAGGAAACTACCTACACTTTATTAATGACAAAGACAGAAGTCTGTACTGACAGTTTACCTGTACTGTGAGAGGTCAGTGTAAGAATCCCTAGGGTCAGGTAGGCGGTCAGTGAGGAAGTCATTCAACATCAGTCGTGCCACAGACTTCTGAACCAGTTTACAAAATGGAGTGTGGAAAATGAAGGCATCCGCTGCACTTAGCAAACCTTTGGAAACTGAAATAAAATATGGCAGTTTTGCCTTTTAAATCATGAGCATATTTTTTAAAATAAGTCTCAACTTCTATTCCATCTTGTAGATCAAAGAAAACTAGAGATTTGTTTATGCTGAAAACTGATGTCTCCCCCCACCCCTTCCCCTCACACACTACACTATAGCACACAGTGACATATGCAAATAGTTAAGTTAAAGGGCTGACTCTATTGATAAATCTCCACACACAGTTCTGGATCTTGTGTGTGGTGTGAGACTTCCTCTCATCAATTTCTTTCCATAACTGAAATTTTGTTTCAATAGCATAAAGCATAAGTAGAACAAGAGTTATCTTGCAGTCAAGAAATTGTGAAAAGGGCGAATAACTCCAAAAATACTGAGGCCAGAGTTATGAACCATAAATGAAATTTAATTTCAATAGCATGAGTTGAATGGGAGTTATCTTAAGGACACAAAATTGTATAAAAGTGGAAAACTCCAACAAGAAACATTGGAATGGAATATGCTCAAGTGTACTGCAATTCTTGTCCATAATGTCACAATTCTTGGGCATGAAACTTCTCCTCAATGAGTTCTATTCATCTGTGAAGTTTCAACTTAATAGCTTTGTTACTTTGTGAGTAACTGGGGGTCATTTCATTCCATTGCTATTGCAACAAGAGTTCTACATGGATCCAGTTTATTTTAGTAACTTTTGTGAAAGTTCACCTAAGGATCAACCCTGTCTTGTTTAATCAAATTCTGTCTAACGGTTTTAGAGAAGATGTTGTTTAAAGTTTTCACTATATAAATATAAGGCAAATTAGCCCCACCCCTGGCGGCCATGTTTATTTACAGATGGGAATAATTTTAGCAATCTTGGTAGAGGGTTACCCAAGGAACATCTGTACTAAAACATTTTGAAATCTGGCCAGTAGTTTTGAAGAAGATGATTTTTAAAGTTTTCATATTTTTTTCTTTTCATTGCCATTGAAGTTTCAACTTAATAGCTTTGTTACTTTGTGAGTAACTGGGGGTCATTTCATTCCATTGCCATTGCAACAAGAGTTATTCACAGATCAAATTTATTTCAGCCACTTTTGTGAAAATTCACCCATGGATCATCCCTGTCTTGTTTAATCAAATTCTGCCTGGTGGTTTCTGAGGAGATGCCGTTTAAAGTTTTCACTATATACATATAAGGCAAATTAGCCCCGCCCCTGACGACCATGTTTTTTTTACAAATGGGAATAATTTTAGCAATCTTGGTAGACGGTTACCCAAGGAACATCTGTACTAAAATATTTTGAAATCCGGCTAGTGGTTTTTAAGATGTTTTTTAAAGTTTTCATAATCCCTTTCCATTGCCATGGCAACCAGAGTTCTACATTGATCAAGTTTATTTTAGCAACTTTTGTGAAGGTTCACCCAAAGATCATCCCCCCCCAAGTTTAATCAAATTCTAACCAGCGGTTTCAGAGGAGATGTCAGTTAAAGCAAACTGTTGACAACACATGATGACAGGCAGGGTGATCCTAATAGCTCATAATGAGCATGTTGTGCTCAGGTGAGCTAAAAAATTACATGTCTCTTCTGTTTAAACACTATCGTTTGTTTGTTGGGTTTAACATCCCACGGATGGTATTTAAGTCATTTGAAGACTATGTCTACATGAGACTGTCTGACAGATATATCGGTAGTGCTGC
Source organism: Solen grandis (assembly GCA_021229015.1). Classification (NCBI taxonomy): domain Eukaryota; kingdom Metazoa; phylum Mollusca; class Bivalvia; order Adapedonta; family Solenidae; genus Solen; species Solen grandis. The sequence goes on along the minus strand of CM037787.1, from coordinate 17,036,173 downwards.
CACACTGCAGTATCACGCCGTAGACATGTGGCATGATCACACACCCAGTCACATTATCCTGACATCAAGCCAACCAGTCCTGGAACTACCCTTATATGCTGAGCGCCAAGCAAGGGAGCTATACCAGTACCATTTGTTGTTGCAACTTTGATATGTCACGGCCAGGGATCGAACCCATGAGCTTCGGCACTCAAGGTTGTTGCTTTAACCATTCAGCCACTGGGGATGGTCAAACACTATTGAATATTTTTTCTGAAACACTAAACAAACAATAAGCCTCTCACCTTCAACACCTTGAGCCTGCAATTTGGTAACATACTGCTCATAACACTGATCCAAGGCACTCAGGTAACACTGTATGGAAAGTTTGCCATCCACCACCGGATACTCTGACTCCAGGTTGGGCTTGTAGAAGTCATACACATGCCGCATATGCGTTGCTCGGCAACCTTTCATAAAGAGCCAAACAATGATAGGAAATATGAGACAAGCAGTACCAGTAGACACTAATGGCATCACAATTTGCTTTATACTTATGTACTTACTTCAGATTTAACGATAATAGATCTGAATGAAATTATTATCCATAATCAGCAAAATAAAAAATATAGCAATTTTGACTAAGAATTTATAGGTGGTATAGACAAACCTTGCAGCTGGTGAGTTTCCATAACAACCTTTTTTCACTCAAATATGTAAATAATTGAAAGCAAAAGAAAAAGAAAGTAAAAGTTATCACAATGATGTAGTTTACACACTGTATAAAAATAACAACTAATGAACTAACAATATCCAATAAAATGCCTTTTTTCTACTTGAATTTTCCAATGTTTACATACCTCTGTCAAACACAACAGGAGCATTTGGTGCTATCAGCATTGCTATGGCACCAGCCCCACCAGTACATCTGGCATTACCAGTTGCATACACTGCTATATCTGCAGCCACGACCAGGGCATAGCGACCTGCCAACAAAAATTATCATCAGATATACATGGTATTATAATACATACATCTTTCTTTTACACTGGGTTAGGGGTTTTACAATGTAATATTTATGAGTGTAAGTGTATTTTTAGTGGAATTCTAAAACTCCATGAAAAAAAGACAAACATTTAGTCATTACCTTTTATTATTATTTTTATTATCATTATTACTCATGCATATTTTATTTATTCTAAAGGACTATTTGACAGAAAGAATGCATATAAAACTTGCATCATTTACAAAATAATGAACAGTTTAAAATTGATAAAAAAAAATTGATATAAAAGCAAATCAGTTTTAAAAAGTGAAAGGAAGTTGTTACCAACCATCCCAGTAGCTGGACTCCATCCAGTTAATTGCATTAAACACAGCTGCAGTTCCACCATAGCATGCATTTGTTGTGTCTATTCCTTCAATGGAGCAGTTTCCACTGTCCTCAAAAAGCTGCATCAACACAGTCTTTACACTTTTAGATTTGTCTAGAATGGTCTCAGTCCCAACTTCTAATCGTCCAATATCAGAATAAGAAATATTGTTCTTTTCCATTAACCGTTGTACTACTGTTAGACTAAGTGAGTTCACATCCTCACAATCGTAACAAAAACCCATTTTATCCTGGCCCAGACCGATGGTGTATTTTCCCTTAGACACGCCATCGAAGGCCTCTAGTTCACTCTGGTCCACAAACTGTGACGGGAAGTAGACTTCTATGGCTAAAATGCCGACATCTAGTGGTCTGCATTGAGTCATGGCTGGCCCTGGCATTCTGTGTGCAGTGGACAGTTTTATCTCCTGTTCTACACTATGGCCTCATGAATATTTAAATGCCATGTAGTTTGTCTGAAAAAGATTGATTAACCTTTTAGTTCATTGTAAAATTTATTGCCACCAATTAACAAGAGTTGTCTGTTTGACAGAGTATAAGTGCACTATATTTGATCAAGACCTTAGAGGTTGAGTGGAGGTCAAGTGCTCCTACCATCTAGGCTTACACAAATCTCTCACAGACAAGGGTTACTGAGAATCCATTACATAACCCCCGACTATTAAGAATACAAGGGATGTTATTTATAGGAGAACTATACTGCAATGGTCCATCATTGGACACCAAGCATATGTCACATGTTGAGAAAACTGTGTTGTCTTTACTTTAACAATTGACACTTTTTAGCCAGGTATCCTGACGGAACCTGCTTTGAAATTCAGGAGTCCCTTTTGAAAATTAGGAGTTCCTGTCATGTCATTCAGAAATATGATGGCATAATTTTTTTAAAAGTTAGGATTCTTCAAAGAGGGTTTCTAACAGGAAAGTTTTATGAAGAGGATTACATACTGATAGGTTTTAAACAAATATAGTGGTTCTAATTACTTTTAATCAGAAAAGTAAGTGTCCCAACAGAACACCTGGCATGTCAATTCTGGAGTCCCTTCACAATTTTTGGTGTCCTCAGGATCCCAGGACACTGTTAGTGTCAACCCCTGAATTCTTACTGGGACTCAAACCTGAGATCCTCTTGTTAACTGTGCAAAGTTTTTACCATCTGAGCCATTTACATTCTCTCCTCTGTATTGAGTTCTATAGCAAGACCGCCAGTCACCCACTCTGACCCTATTCAACGTTAGTAAGTTAGTAACCGTAGCTCAATTACAAGTTGGTAATAGACACCTGGAACTATCTCAATGGAGTCTGGGTCAATGCAATATGAACTTGTCATTAGTTGCATCTTTTTCTTCTTCTATATACAGCACTCCTTCACTTTTGAAGATTTTGTGCCGGCGCCTAATTTATAAATCAAAAAGGTGTATATTACAGTTCAGAGCTAACAATCTGACATTGCTTTTCGGTTACAGGTTTGGTTATATTTGCAACTTTTTACGGTAATCCAAACATATGCTTTGATTGAAATCCCAAATCAAATGCAACATTAAAAAATTGTAAAGATAAGGAACAAATGAAAGGTCATATCATACATACGTACTCCTCCCACTTCCTCTTTACCACGAGCTGTGTTAGTTATCCACGTTGCACGGTTTGTTGTGAATTGTCAGTGGGTAATTATCTTAAAGTTTTTAACTATAAATACACGATTATATTTATAACAATCGTTCCGATATGCGTCATCGATTAATTTAGACAAGTGACTTGTTTCCGCATCAGCAGCATGCGTCAAGTTTGTTTATAATTTACCGGATGTAGTGTGAAAATTTAAATTGCGGTCCCCGCAACAGTTACTTCCCTTCGCCTTGTCCCGAATTTACCCACGATCATCGAAAGTCGTGACTGTCTTATATGTAGATATCATAATGTATATTTTTTATTCAAACACAATATATTGAGAGACAACGTGGTTATATAGAGTTCTTACACGTATATATTGAGTCATTTTGGCGATATATTTGGTCCACTTTACTTTATATGAAGCGACAATGCACTTATGTAGAGCAGTTACAGCAATGGTGTCTGGCACGAAAGGCGAGTCATATATCACTATATATAAAACATATATAGTAAAATGTATTATATAAAGTGAAATATGATTCAACTTTCGTGCCACAACAATTCATATGAGTCTAGATTATATACTTTTATTTTTTTTCCAGGAATATAGGCAAAAGGTAAAATACAACCGATTTCTAAAAATAAAGGAGGTCCTAAACTTGCTGAAAATTACAGGCGAATAACTTATTACTGAACTGCCTTGGTAGGCATAAACTATTTACTGCAATACTAAATAAGTGCTTACAGGAATTTGCTATGTACAGAAGATTTGATATATGAATTCCAATCTGGTGTTCGTGCTAATCATTCAACGATTGACATGTTTGTCATGCAGTCACTGAACAAAATACTGAAATTTAACAAGAAAAGTTATTGTGTTTCTTTATTGACCTAAAAGCTGCTTTTGGCGCAATTTGGCGTAACCGGGACTCTGGTCAAATTAAATTAAGACGACGATCGAGGTGACATACGAAGAAACATATCCTGGGGAAAAAATGGGACGGTATATGATGCCAGCGTTTGTAATCATACCTCCCCAGTATGTGATGATGGAGAAGCGGCGATATAGTCCAGATCCACTCGAAATATCATTGTCAGCGCTATGTACAGTATGCAAACCCCTGACAGAAGAGACATGGCTGGGAAATGCACAGGGACAAACTCCGCCGCAGTAGTTACCTCCCCTTAAAGTTGTAGATTTCTTTTGCTTGCAGGGGAGATCACTGTTTGGCGCAGGGAAAATCATGTAGCCAATGGACAGTGTTGCTTCGAAAAGGAGAAGGAATGTAAGAAACAGGAAGAGAGCGATAAACCCAGTATTGAACAGAAGAAAGAACATGTGAATATCGAAGCGGGTACAGAGACCTGTGCGGATCAGGAGTGTCCCGAGCCATGTAACGGTGAGCAGACGTGCTTGCTGAGCACGTGCCAGAAGAAGAAAAAATCAGTGATAAAGAAGCTGAGGTGGCAGAAAATTCTAAGGCAGAGTCTGACAAGATCACATCCCAGCAAGAATCGAAAGGTGGAAACGACGAAAAGATCATCTTGTTTCTAAGCCAAAATCTTTCTGACGAATTCTAGGTTCACGAACCCGGCCCTCATTCAGATAAAAGCGAGAAGCCACTCAGAAGTTGCCGAGGCTACGGAAACCAGCGTTGACCCATATATCTGTTTCCACTTACGGATTTGGCTGGAGTCGTCGAAAAAATTATAAAAGCATTTAGAGGTGAAGCTCAATCTGGCGAGACTTCAGCCACATGAAATTTCGGTAAAATGCGAGGACGACAAACTGACCCTCGACAGCAGACGAGAACGGGAGACGAAAGGTGTCAAGTCAGTGCAAGAAATCCACAAACGATTCTCTCTCCAGAGGGTGCTGTGTGCGACACAGCCAAAGCGGCATTAAATGACAGATGACTGGTGGTACCGTGCCGATAGCTGAGAGAGAAACCAGAAGTGCTATTCACGTGCCAGTCATGTCGACAGAGTCGTATGCCCCTAAAGATAGCTGCCTGCAAAAGCCTATGACATCACACGAAAACTATGTATACGAGAAATGTGTATTTGTTAAAACCATTTGGTAAGGTTTCATGCGAGGATATGTCAAATTAACCTCGAATTTCCGATTTGCCATAACTTTTGTTTTTCAAAGTGGATTTGCAAGTGACATACACCAAATGAAGCGAAAAATATTAGGAGCGTGTTCATGTATATATTTTGTTATCAGGCATTTCCAACAGAAACCGTAATGGCCATAACATATATTAAATATTTTTCTTTTCCAAGATGGCGGCTATTGTTACAAAATGAAGGATAAGACGAAGTTCGGATCCCGCGCCCTAGAAACAGACTTCTCAAAGATTAAGAAAGGAAGAGCTCCTAAATCAACCAGAATCTTTCGGATATATCGAGTTAGTTCCTTGCATTTGAGCTACCTTAGTTTTGTCAAACTACTGTGGCAGAATTGCGATGCCGTTTTTCAAACAACTTCTTGTACGAAAGCCAAATCCTGTTTCTGAGAAATTTTGTATGCGAGAAATTCTTACGGAGGATGGGAGTCTAGTACTGTTCCTTTCCAAGAACCATGTTAAGGTTGACTGCACGCCTAATTCAACAATCTCCAAGCAGAGTGACAGTAACAAGAGGGTCGTGGGTCAACAAGAACCTTTTCAAAACAGAAAAAAATAATGTACATTGAAGTTGATTTTAGTGGGGGGGGGGATACACTAATGCAAAATTTGTGACCCCAAGTAAAATAATATTTACCTTAAGGCTTAGATTTCGATTAAGATATTAATTTTATTATATATATCTTACTTTAAAAAAAGCTATCATTTCCCCCGAAGATACCCCCCAGAATGCATCTCCGTCATCCTAGAAACATTTTTATTTCGGGGGGGGGGGGGGGGGGGGGGGTGGAGCATGCCCCGGACCACCCTAGCACTGACAGCACACTCATATTTTGAGCACCCCCAGTTGAAAATGTCTGGATTCAGACCAGTTCCCGATTAAATGATGATTGTCGAAAGGGTCAACTCCATTATCTGTAATCATATTTTTGGCCGTTTTAGCCATCTGACCCAACCTTCTCTTTGAGTCATAAGAACAACTGGTCAAACTGCAAACGGTCAACCTATATATGCAGATGTCGTAATCCTCTTTGATACTGATATTGCATCGTATATTTGCAGCGATATTGGTAGTTTACAAATTTCAATTAATTATGGCATTCAAATGTTTCTGTTGAGTGTGATATCGCAGATAGGTAGCACTATATATCTGTTTAATGTAAAATCCCAGATATGACTTTAATACCATCAGTGGAACGTTAAATCCGAACGGACTAACAATTTATTTATTTATTCACCGGTATTTATTTATGTATGTATGTACACTCAAAGGAACTTCTGAATGTCCACTGGTAGATTTTTCATAATTTACAGAAATATGGTTATGCATTTAATTCAAGCACAATTATATATTTCAAACGATGTACAAGTTAAAATGTGGTACAATATTTTAGGCGTACAACTGTAATGTTTACAGTAAAATCATCCAAAATAAGTAAAACCCCGTGGTTGTTAACTGTGCGCCCAATCTCTATACAATTATGAAAAATCTAGGTGGACGTTTAGAAATATATTGTAACAATACTCGACCCGCCCATGGATCGTGCGAGGCCAATGCTCTAACCACTGAGCCAAAGAGTCGACTCTCTGACGCAGTTGTCAGAGATTGTATATATACCTGTGACGCCGCATCGTCACAGTATGTATTTTTGTATACAAACTATAAAAAGACCGTCAATACAGCATATATACAAGTACAAAAGTGCTGCCTGAGGCAGCACATTGAAATAAGCACGGCGACAAAGAAAAAATTGTCTGATAATAAAATTTATGAGGGTTAACAGGAAAACAAATTGTTTTTCTTTACATAACTTTTATTGAGATGTGAACTTGTTTACATAAGTATATATATTTAATTGCATAAATAAAAAACAAGTTCCAAGCCTTGAAGTGAATCTTAAAATGAAGAAAGACACACAATATGTTTAAATATGAAAACAAAGGCCTAATAACATATTTGGAAAAAAAAGGGAAAAATGTCAAATCAAATACAATGTCAATGCAAGAAGGTGTGAAAAATGT
>CM037787.1:16978936-17028936 GCA_021229015.1 Solen grandis | reverse complement strand
ATTAATCCAGGCGTATACCGCCAGTCGATTTAACTAGACGTTTCTATAATTACTATCTATTAGGCTATTACAACACATGTCTCGCAATGTACGCCTGTTTTGTAAGCAACCATCCATATTTCTTTAACCACAATACACACATTTCAATCTCATCGTCCTTTTCGCTGATTTTAGATGATCCAGCTTTACCGTTGAAAGCTGCGACAAATATGTATATTTTCTCAAAAGAAGTATTTTTAGATTTTATCTTATATAACTTGAAGGTTCGGTGACATATGCACGACATACTCGTTATTTCCCAAATGTCATGGTGTACTCTTACTGTACTGTAAGAGAGAGCAATGCCCTTTAACAAATAAAATGAACGACAGGAACATCGATACAGGCCATATCTGACACTGAGACATGCGCACGAACGCAAATACGGACAGTTTGCCATACAAGTAATCAAAGCGCACAGTGCGCTGAGAGACGGCGACGGGATTAATATTCTAAACCCAGCGTTTCTGAAGTTATTGAAGCAGTCACATGAAGACAAAAACTCCACCGCTGTTGCTACAGAGGTTCTGTTTGTAACATAATAATCCGGAGTAAAGGTCATGAACCTTTCATTCATAAAGAGCTGCATACCTTAGTAGGTCATTCTCTTTCTCTTGTACTAGCGAATTCTATCTGTTGTTTTGTATGTGTAGAAATTGACCAGGTATTTGATTATTTAAGATACTAGAATGTTTGCCTATCTATTTCAAAGTTAAGAGGAACCTAACTCGCCATCATGCAAAATATTGTGTGGACTACTTTAGGTCAATTACATACATACGGAGCACTACTTTTTCTTGTTACAGGAGTAGATCTTCATGTACGTAAGATGGGTTGCTGTTCTGGTTAAGAAATGTCACGTATATTTTTTTCACGCTTAAAATTGATGCTTCCAGTGCAAAATAATGGCAAAAGAAAACATGTTAACAAACAGTAACAAGCTAAAAGCGGTTACGGTTATGACTTAAACGCCTGTGTAACATATTCCACTCGTATTCGTTAGTGCAGAATCGCATTGCACGGATCCGCACTAAGCGCGGAGAGGTACAGTTAAAAATGTTGTGGAAAATATGCAAATTAGCAAGGCCTGGTTTCGATTTCCAGCATAAGACGGCTTATCGCCGTCTAAAAATGATTTACAAAATGCCCCCATTAACGTTAAATTATTACTTTAAATGACATCATATGGCTTATTTACATAGATTTCTACTTTGTGTTACATAATCCATCCATGAGGACAAACAGTGTCTGGCAAACGATAGGGGTTTGGTTCCCAGCTTGCACTCTATACAATAGGGATGCAAACGCTATTCATTACCTGCAAGGTAGATGGAGGTGACGTGCTCGTCGATAGAAATATTAACATTACATGTAATGTCGAGTAAGAGAGATCGAACGGGTAACCTGTCAAATAAATAAAATACAAATGTACATGTTTCGATAATGTAAGAATACATAAAAAGAAATTGTTACATCACATTGTAGATGTTATGGTGGCATATTTCTGCCAGCCACTTATCCACTTAGCTATGTCGAAGCTTTTCTGAAAAAATGACACATATTCAATTATTATTTGCAAGTAGAAAATTTTCAAGTTATCCACTTAGGTATCTTAACAAGACTAAACTGTCTGTTAGTGCCCACTACTGCCAATCAAATATTCACCTAGGTTAACTGGATATCATGTTGTTTTCCAGATAATTATGTGAAAAAATGCTTGTTATCCACATAATTTAACTAACTTGAAAAAAAAGGCGAGATATCCAGTTATCTTAAGTGAATATATTTATAACATAGAAAATAACCGTCTGTTTGCTGCCTTGTCGAACTGTCGAATGACAATAACCCGCATGCTCACTGAGCACGAGAAAATCATGAAGTAACCTCCCCGTTTCAGAGAAGCGGTGTACGACGGGATACAGAATGACTCATTACGACCGTGAATAAATACATTTATGTGTTCCTTACATTTCATTTCATCCAAACATTAATAATTCATTGACTAACTTCATGAGAAATAAACAACGATACAACTAGTTAGTAGTGGTTTCGACAACGCGACTTTAACCCTTTCCCTCATAGAGGAAACCATGAAAAGACCTAGGCGAACAACATAAAACCAGATCAGCCTGCGAGTAACTCGCAGGCTGATCAGGTTTTATGCTGTTCGCTTCTCCTCAGTGGTCTGGAAATGAGGATTTTGTAATTAAATTTGGTAAGGTTTAACTGTGGTTTTCTGCAGATCAGGCTTTATGTGGTACCTACTGAGTGCGTCAAAATGAGTCTATATGAGGGAAAGGGTTAATTAATCGAATGAAAAAGTACGGGGACGACTTAAGTTTTCTACAAGTATATGGTACTAACTTAATTGTCGTTCGTGAGAACAACAACACTATACATATAAAACAATGTCACTGCATGTATAAACAGAATGATATATAATCTATATTCCCAAATTTAAATTAAACAATCTATCAGATACGACAAAATTTGCAGCACTAGTAGCACCCCCAGATCTGAACGAATGCAGACGATATTGAGTCTTATCAAGACCAATCAAAGGTAACTTTTCCATGAGATAGTATACGATAAATGATTACCTTTGCATAAAACTTGTTCGTTCAGACTCTTGTCAAATGTTACTTTACGGAAAAGAAATTTGTCAGAACCTCCAGCGATTCCCGCAACAGAAATGTATTTTTCTAAAATACCTACAGGACATGTACTTTAAATGTACGGGCGACAACTGAGACCACGTGACTATGCTGATCAGTTTTGCTGGAAGAGATAAACAGTTTCACTTGATGCTCATCAAATAGTATATCTTTGCTCTTCAAACTGATAAGCTCATCAAATTAAAAACAGAAAAACTCAAGAAAGACATAGCAGCAAATCTTAGGTCAGTCAGATCTGAGGAATAGCCAAACTGAAAAGCCATCTTTTTCATATCTTCAGTGGTAAAATGCTCTTTTCTGATTGGAATGATTGACAGACCTCCTAAGAATTCCTGGACTATCATGGACTATTTCAGTCTATTTCATTTGTATTCTGTTCTGTATTGTAAATGCATTGATAATAAACTTGAAACATTTATTTTTGACCGTGAAGGATTTGACTCTACAATGGAAGAAAGATAAAGCGCTACATGAAATTCTGAAGCCGGCAAAGGATATAAATCATAAGTGGCACACCACTAGCAGAACTTCTTGAAATCATATGTTTTGAAAGAATTAACAGACTTAGAAGACTTAACTAGCGTTTTTAGATTAAGCTGATACTTCCTCAAATCGGCATTAACTACTTCTGAGTCCAGTAACTTCCATATTCCAGTCTTGAAAGAATCTGTCAAATATATTCTTTCTGAGAAAAAAAACCTAGCTTTCGCTAGAAATGACGTGCGTTCAGCGCCTAGTTCCTATGTAACAGCTCTTTAAAAAATAACAATGGATATCACGCATTCAGCACCTAGATAACATAAACATTCAAACGTAACTAATCATTATCACATATCAACGTCTCAAAACAAGCGTTTTGCGCCCCGTTCTGTGTATGCCGTCAAAAATACATTACAATATCATGCACCCTACACCTTGTTCCCGTGTAGGCGATCAAGAACACAACTCAATATCATGCGCCCTACACCTTGTCCCCGTGTAGGCGATCAAGAACACAACTCAATATCATGCGCCCTACACCTTGTCCCCGGGTAGACGATCAAGAACACATTACAATATCATGCGCCCTACACCTTGTCCCCGTGTAGGCGATCAAGAACACAACTCAATATCATGCGCCCTACACCTTGTTCCCGTGCAGGCGTACGAGAATACAGCTCCATATCGAGCGCCCTACACTTTGTTCCCGTGCAGGCGAACAAGTGTTATATCCCAATATAAAATTCACGAAAACAAAAATTTAAATCTGATTATCATAAAAGCTTAGAAATGTTAAAGCAATTTTTTTTAAAGCCGAACAGCTAGAAACTTTCCAGGAAACTTGCTTGGATAAAAAACACTCGATATTAAGTTAGTATTACTTAGAATATCCTGTCCTTTAGGAAACTATAATACATCAGAGGTGAAATCTCACTTGATAAAATTAGGTTTGAACAAAGAAAGGCCAAAAGGCACTATGCCACTTAGGAACTATCAGAGTGCCATGGGCACCGCACTCTAATAAATGTCTAATCATTCTGTTGATAAGTTTAACTGGTGGTACCAGCCAATTATAATCAGACTGCAAATTTTAAGTAAAGCAATCTACTGCTTCTGTCTCGAAATCGAAAAACTTAGAATAGTTTGTTTTCATACCATCCCACCCATTGTTTGTTTTTACAGTGAATAATTGTTTCTTTTCAGTTTTTGATGATTTTCTGTCATCATCATTGTACGGCTCTATGATGACAGGTGCGACAGGGTGATTTCAGAGTGATTGGTGCAGTGGTTCTGGACATTTTTAACCATGAGGGAAGCTATTCTCATGGTTCATCGTTTTTGTTAGTGACTCTTTGCTGACCATATTATTAGTTATTTTTGGAACCATTGCTGGTGTGAAAGTTTGATATTGCTTTTCATGTATCTTTAAATAAAGTCGCCTTTTCTATTTGTCGTCCCCGTACTTTTTCATTCGCTTAATTAAAGTCGCGTTGTCGAAACCACCACTAACTAGTATCGTTGTTTATTTCTCATGAAGTTAGTTAATAAATTATTTACGTTTGTATGAAATGAAATGTAAGGAAAACATAAATACATATAGTGATTTTTTTTTAGGAGACCTGTACTAGACTCGTGTGACGAATGATAAAAATTGTTAGTCTCATTAGAGTTGCCTACGCGTATCATATGAGCTCCTTGCGAACTATGCACTATTTCCTGCTTTAGCAATCGTAACTAGACTGTGCCAGTACCAATTCTAGGTCACACTTCAGTATCTCATGATCAGGAATTGAATACATGACCACCAGCTACTGAGGCAGATGCTCTAACAACCTAACCACTGGAACTGGCTTGAATGGTAAACCATATAATAAATTCATATGGACAAGGGGCGTTTACAATTAGCAGGAACTATAGGCAAGTCTCTGATAAAATGGTATAGGTACAAAGAAGAGCGAGCTTTCTACATTAAAACCTTTATTAAAAAAGTAATTTAATAGTGTATACAATTTCACATGTTAGAACATGCAACATACATTATAAATGTTTCAATTGTTTTGTGCAAGAAATGCAGAATTCACAAGATATAATATTCCGCCATATTAACCCTTAATCTTACAGTAACTTATTTTGACGCACTGGCAAACAGAACAGACTTAAGAGCTGTCTGATCAGGGTCTCCTGTTTGCCCTGACTCTACATCAGCCTGCACAGTAAAAAATCCATGTTTCATATACCAAATCATGTTCCAGTTAGTTAATATTCATAAAAGTAATACATTTATACATGAATATTCATGAGGTAAAGGGTTAACCAACGACATCAACTTTATGAACATGTGAAAAGATCCTATATCACCATGCACCACAAATTTTATCATTTACACTGTAATAGAAGCTTAGTGACTATTTCAAAGTTAACTTGAGACATGCATTTCACTAAATACAGTGATGATTTACCTAAACAGTTTGAAGCTCTAAAGTTCCACTATTAACCCTTTCCCTCATATAACTCATTTTGACGCACTCAATAGGTATCACAAAAAGCCTGATCTGCAGAAAACCACAGTTAAACCTTACCAAATTTCATTACAAAATCCTCATTTCCAGACCACTGAGGAGCAGCGAACAGCATCAAACCTGATCAGCCTGCGAGTTACTCGCAGGCTGATCTGGTTTTATGCTGTTCGCATAGGTCTTTTCATGGTGTCCTCTATAAGGGAAAGGGTTAACTAGCTGGAGGAAAGGAAACTGTGTGTTCATTACTTTAAATTTCTTGAATATTTCAAAATACTGGTGATTTATAATTTGAGATCTTTAAATTGAGCAGCCAGTGAGGTAAATAGCCATGATGTCAGCTAAATTGAAGTCAGATGCATATAGTAAACTATATTTTCTGAATCTAAACCCTTTCCCTTATATACTTATTTGACACAGTGGCAAACAGAGCAGGCCTACATCCTTCCAGTCTCCTCCGTTTGCTCTTACAATATTGTAGTTCAGATTCTATACAGTCTAATAGGCAAAGAACTAGAAATGTGTCCAGAGGACACAGATGCCCCCACCCGTCGCATTTTCCAAAACGAAGGCCAACACCCAGATGCACAAGTCATGTCCTGAGTAATATATCCATTTTATATATCCGAGTTTAAAGTCTGTAGCACAAATACCTTCTGAGTTACCGGTGTCACAGTTTTGAGATGGACTGACAAAGGCAAATTTATATGCCTCACTTTTTGGTGAGGGCATAAAAACACCCAGGTGCATAAGTTCATGTCCCAATTAATATATCCATGAAGTTTCAAGTCTGTAGTAAAAATACTTTCAGAATTACGTGCGTCACAAGCATAAAATTCCATATTTTTCAAAAACAAAGGCCCAAAACTCTGTCAACTTCAACGATGGTTCGATGAAAACACCCAGGTGCGCATGTTCATGTCCTGAATAATACATCCATGAAGTTTCAAGTCTGTAGTACAAATACTTTCAGAGTTACATGCGCCACAGGCATAAAATTTACTCTTTTTCCAAAATCAAAGGCCCATTACTGGAGTTATGCATGTCACAAAGTTTCGGGATGGATGAATCTATATACCCCCCTCCCCCCACTCCTCATTTTTGGTGGGGGCATAAAAATCCATGGTCTTATATACTCTTTTAAGTTCACTAACTTAGTAATCATTAAGTAATAAATTTGGACATGAATATTCATGAGGTAAAGGTTAAAGATGACTGCTCAAACAGATTGGCTGCTTTAAAGCGAAAATTGATAGTAACACAGGTTTTACTGTAGACTTTTACACTTACGGTCATGTACATTATCCATGTATAGCTGCCAAAGCTTTCATTTACCCATTATATCAAAGGGAGAAAGCCCAGAAACTAGCCTGCGGGTCCAAGATGTGATTTTCTATGAATTGTTGAATAGCTTGAGGTGTCTTTCATTCTTAAAATCATATCCCCTTTATCAAAATCAGACATTACAAAAGAATCATGAGGAATTTGAAGCATTCCTACTCTCCCATGTTAATGTAATAGTCAATAGCCAAGAAACGTAAGGAACTAAAACTCTGAACAGTTTTCTTATGTCATCAATTGGGGCAAGATATCATTACTAAACTTCAGTTAACCCTTTCCCTCATATAGACTCATTTTGACGCATTCAATAGGTACCTCATAAAGCCTGATCTGCAGAAAACCACAGTTAAACCTTACCAAATTTAATTGCAAAGTCCTCATTTCCAGACCACTGAGGAGCAGCGAACAGCATAAAACCTGATCAGCCTGCAAGTTACTCGCAGGCTATTCTGTTTTTATGTTGTTCGCATAGGTCTTTTTATGGTTTCCTCTATGAGGGAAAGGGTTAAAATAATAGATTAATACTGTACAAGATTCCATATAATGCACTGAAAAACAAAGGATTGTGACACGAAAATGTTTTAAACATTGTAAATGTCTATAATAATGATATCAGATTTAAATAATTTTGTATTTGATACAACTACCGTAAGCACTTCAGACCTCATGTGTAAGACACTGGGACTGTCCTTGCATAACACAAACATCTTTTATTTTTAAAATCTCAGTCATGCAAACATGCTGCAAGAGAGAAAGAATATAAAATACAATTTATTTATCCAATTTACATGATATTAAAATTCATACACAGTGTGGTAACATGTTAAATACATGCTGCAAATAACCCTTTCTCACTTATAAAGTATGCTATTTTACATCATTTCTGTTGAGTCAGGCCAGACTAATATTGTTTTGGAATGTAGTGTTGCTTCGTCAGTACCTCAGGGGCCGTATTTATAAAGCTCCTTAGTTTTTAAGGAAATAATTCCTTAAATGGAATAAATCTCCTAAGGTGTTTTATAAATTAGATTTAAGGAAACCTTTAATAACTAAGGGAAAACTATGTGATTTTAAGGAAAATCTTAGAAACTAAGGGATTTTTTCCCTAATGAGCTTTATGAACATGGCTCCAGTAGTATAGCAATGTCCAGTTAATTACAGGTGGAGGAAGTGACATGACATATTATACTCTTTTATTAAAATTAGAAATGGCAGATTAGAGAGAGAGAGAGAGAGACAGAGTCATTTAAGAGATAAGAAATGTAAAGATAAAAAAGAATCTAGAGAGAGAGAGAGAGAGAGTCTTATAATATAGGGAGAGAAAGAGATCTTTTACAACAGTATGGTATGACTCACTCATCATATCCTCTACCATAACACCAGCAACTTTGGACAGAGCTACATGTTCAGGGCAGTTAATCATTTCAATACTATTTTGAGAGTTATGTGATTGTACCGTTGGTCTATATTTCTGTCAGAACTGAAGCTGCTTCCTTATGTGTTTACTCTTAAACATCAACTGAATCAATGACTTACAATAATTCTAATAATGACCACATAAATATTGCATGTGAAAATATTTCACTTTCCAAATGAATCTTTGGTAAATTTGTTTTCACCCCTCTTCAAATTCCCCTAAAATCTATACCTGTTCCCCTGAAAACAGTTAATATATATGAGTTTTAGCTGAACCCATTCATTTGTTTTCAGCAAGAAATCTCTTGCACACACGTCTTGTTATTCATTACATAATAATATATACATTCTTGGGATTAATTCATTGTATGCTGTTAATAACTTTATATCTTATACAAAATACTGGTATGTATAATCATAAACACCCTTTATTAGAGCAACTTATGTTATTTTTGATTTATGATTTTTAAAATTATTGCTTATCAAATTAAACACAGCATAATTAAGCTTTTTGCTTTTCAATTTCATTTAACCTGTATCGGTAACAAATTACTGACCCGGATAATGAACTATGCAAATATAAATTAACAAAGTCACAAACATATCTAATAACATGAGCAATCAGTATCAGGAGCCTTTCTGACCGGGGAAATATGCTGATGCCAGAGGAGGAGGCTGTACATGTGTTGGTTTTGGAACAACAAGCTGCTGACTGATCCTAGGGTTGACCTGTAACCCCAGGCTGGAGTGTATGACTGGGGGGGAGTGGCTTCTGTTGGAGGCCACGCCTCTCAGGGATATTGCATCATCTCTCTTGCTCAGGTAGCGAGGGTCAAGAGGAGGGTCACTGAAACACAGTGGAGGCAATTTTAGAAATCTAAAAAACATACATTTTATATGTACTTTGATAAAAAATTTAATATAACCTTATTTTGTTGACATTCATGTTATTTCATCCTTGTTGCAAACATATAACCAACTCCCTTACAGTTGCAAAAAGTTCCAAGCAGAACCCATAACTGAATACAAGACTTGCTCTCTAGTGTTGAGAAAAGCCAGTTTAGCGAAAGAATACCAACTAGCCCGAGCAGGTGAAAAAAATACCTTAATGTACATGCCATGGGTCCAGAAACATCTGTGAAAACCCAGTGAGTAAACTACTAAACTATCTCAAGTTCCTCTTTAGAAAAAATAAGAACATCACTAAATAAACAAGTAACTGGTGTTGTATGCAACATATAAAGTCCCCTACCGGCTCCACCGTGACTCAATATGGTAATCAATCCCATTTTTTCACTATTTCCGTTACCATAGCAACCACAATTTTAGTCGAAGAACAAAAATAAAATGACGTGCATAATCTACACATTGCCATCTAGTCATATACCAAGTTTCATCAAGTTAGCTTGCTTAGTTATTGCGGGATCCCATTTTTTGCCATATTTTCACTATTTCCGTTACCATAGCAACCACAATTTTAGTCGAAGAACAAAAATAAAATGACGTGCATAATCTACACATTGCCATCTAGTCATATACCAAGTTTCATCAAGTTAGCTTGCTTAGTTATTAAGTTATCGCGGGATCCAGATTTGAGTGGACAGACGGACGGACGGACGGACAGACGGAGGGCAAACCTATAGTCCCCTCCGGTGTGAACACCGGTAGGGGACTAATTATTGAGATATATATTATTAAAGATTAAATCTGGTGGAAGTTTATTTCATGATGAAACATGCAAAAACCCTTTCTGTAGGCAACATCCTTGTGGGAGAGGAACAAAGCCAACAAGTCATCAAATATCTAAGAAAGATTACTGGACCAATAAATCCAATTACCTAGTTACTTGAAGATGAAAAGAAAATTATATTTTTTTTCCATGAGGAATGTATATTTACTTCTCTTTATCACCAGCTGAGTGATTTGAACCTTGGGAGCTATGTCGACTGTTTGGACGAATTTCCTCTGGTATAGGTGGTGCTCCAGTCCTAGGCATCGGCAAACCACTTTTCTTAGGGTTGCCTGGATTGTACTGTACCTAACATAAAAGAATGCAGGTTATATGCAGAAAAACATGGTAGTATATGTGATAAGTCTTGTGCAATATCCACATCAAGGATCCTAAAAACCGATTTTTTACCAGTTTTGATCTCAATCGACCGGTTCAGATTTCAAAAAGTACCAAAAAAATCGGTCGAAAAAAATCCATAATCCTCGTCTAAAACTTTCAAAATCGGTCCAAACGGTTCATAATAGTCTCTCTTACACACCAATTGACCTACTTCTTGAATTTCCGGTGTGCCCTCGGGGCAGGTGTCAGTGGGGGTCAGGCAGGGACACCCGTCTAGGTCATTATTGGGCAGTTAAGGTGAATGGATTGACGGTTTGTACTTAGCGGTTATTTGGACGGTGCCGTGTAATTATCTATGCCGTAATAATGGACCATTGCTTGTTTGCAAACTGTAACCGGTCGACTTTTAAATGCGGTAATTAATGACAATATCAAAGGCTAATCAAAATGTTTGATCTCCTTAGTAATTTGTAATTTGTAAGAACAAAATAAAAGAATTAAAAAAAACAGATAACTGTTTGGTGTTATTACTCAACTTTATATTTGGTATATAAGGGGATGGTATCAGTGACAAGGCTGCATTTCGTTGAAATGGCTCAGCGCAATTTACTTGCGATGTATAAAAAATCAAATGACCGGCTTGGCAACCCGGCTCATGATGATAAAGAAAACGGGAGTGGTGACCCAGTAAAAAGTACATTTCAAAGTCGGACTGGCACACAAATCCGGCCTGGCAAACCGGTCGAAAACACTGGGAACGTGGCACAGGGGCGAACGCTACTTACTTACTTACACACATGGTAGTGGCTAGCTGCAGCACAACGCATTTAAATAAAAAAAATAATCACAAATAAATAAAAGTTATTGACAAAAAAAAATAAAATAAACACAAAAACAACACCAAAACGACTGCTTCCAACAATTTATTGATTCGTTAGAGTTATATACAGACCGTCATATACATGCACTTCCGGTAAACAAACTTTCGATTTCGTAGAGGTAAATATTGCAGAAAAATACCTTATTATGCCAACAGGATGCTGAAATATAATAAAAGATCTATTTTCACACTGCAAATGATTCAGGGTATGTTGATTGAAAATATCAATGTTATTTTTTTTTCGTTTTTTTTGGTTATGTTTTTTTTCGGGGGGGCGGGGGGGGGGGGGGTACGGAACGGAATTGTTGTAAGGGGGGGGGGGGGGGGATTTTGCCGTCGACTGGTTGAGATTCCAAAATTTTAGGATCCCTGATCCACATCATGTGAATATAAGGTAAAAATTAATCAGCATCATATTCAACATGATAGCTGTACATGTTTAGAAAGACTAAGAGGTGAATACATGAAAGAAAATCTTATTTTTCAAGAAGACTCTTTAATACTGTAAGACGTGCACAACAGAATTCCCCTTAAGATAGCTCTGACCCTCGTCTTTTGAAAGTGGTCTAGAAACCTCTTTACATACTATCTGTTCTGACTGGTTCATGACGCTGACTTACCCTGCTCGAACCTTAAGTGCTAACCTTTGCCACCAGTAAAGAGCCAGGCCAGCCTGCACATCCGTGCAAGCTGGCCTGGCTCTTTACTGTTGGCTGACCAACTCCAAGTTTTCATCTTGTTATCCCTAAAATTGATAATGGACAGTTCCAAAGAAGATGCCAGCAAAGTCCATTTGAGAAATTCAGCAGATTAAGGGTTAATATAATGATATGGAAAGAAGGATGTTTGCTTGTTTGTTTGTTGGGTTTAACATCCCACCGACAGTATTTCAGTCATTTGGAGACGATATCTCCTTGAGACAGATATAATGCTGCCACACTGCAGTATCATGCCACATGATGCATGATACCACACCCAGTCACATTATCCTGACACTGGGCCAACCAGTCCTGCAACTACCCTTACATGCTGAGTGCCAAGCAAGGGAGCTATAACAGTACCATTTTTTACAACTTAGGTATGTCGCGGCCAGGGATCAAACCCACGACCTCCCGCTCCCAAGGCGGTCGCTTCTTACCACTCTGCCACAAGGGACGGTAAAGAAGAATGTACAGAAGGATGTACAATAATCATGTACAAATGTGGATTGGTCCAGAAATGAATGTATACTCACGACCTGTGAATGACTAGAACTAGACATTCATGTATACATATGTATCAATGCATATATCCCTGGACTTAACCCTTTCCCTCATAGAGGAAACCATGAAAAGACCTATGCAACAGCATAAAACCAGATCAGCCTGTAACTTGCAGGCTGATCAGGTTTTATGCTGTTCGCTACTCCTCAGTGGTCTGGAAATGAGGATTTTGTAATTAAATTTGGTAAGGTTTAACTGTGGTTTTCTGCAGATCAGGCTTTATGTGATCCCTATTGAGTGCGTCGAAGACTATCAGTATGTAACTGAGGGGGTTTGCCTATACAACCGTGTCATGTTGACATATTATTGGAGGACAATAAGGTCACCAACAAGGTCACCAACCCTACTAAGCACTTAGTGAATATAAAATGTCCCTGATCACTTGATAATTTAATAATGGATGGAGTACTTTAAGTAATTGAAAAAAAAGCCATATTTACTTTATAATGATACTTATTAAGAAACGAAACATTTTAATCTATAATAAACAAGCTACGTTCGAATGAACGCCATGCCCCTGCGGGGGCCTTAGACCTTGGGGGTGAAGGTCAGCTCTGGAAGGTGCATGCACTTGTGAAGTTTGGAGGCTGTAGGAGGAAGGACTTTCGTGTTATGGTCAAAGTTTAAGTTTTGTGATTAACAAACAATAACCAAAAACAATATGCCCCTGATCTATTGATGCAGGGGAATAAAAATACTATAAATATACCCCCCCCCCCCCCCCCCTTAAATGACTTAGTGAATATATCAAAGTAGAAAGACTGTTTAATTACTGCAATAGTGAAATTGAGATTTACAATATCTTGTTACCTGAGGTATTTTGTGTTGGTTAGGATAAGGGCGTGGCACCCCTACCCCCGTCCCACGGTCACCAGCTGCACTGTGGGGGTGGGAGGCCAAGGTGGAGCCATAACTTGATGTACTGAAGTTGTGCTGCAAACAGACATGCTGGATTAGAAAGACCTCAGCTGCATTTATATCCTTTTACAAGTCTGTGCTTTCACAGTTATTAGTATTTTATTGCTCAAGACTGGATGGTACCATACAGTATCACAAATAAATTCACTGATTCATAAATACTGTCATAGCAAAAGTTAACTACAGCACAAACACAACAACAATCTTTTATACAAACCAGGTCAATTACATTTGACTTTGTAGTGATTGGATAAACTGATAAGTTGATTTGAATACATCTGTAAACAAAAGGTCAATTTCTTTCAGTTCTGAAATGGTAAAAACTCATGAAGAATGACGTGTTCAAGTGAAAAAGGATGAATTGTTGATAATGATCTGTACCCTTGAGATGCTCATGTAATACTGCAGAACATGTCTAGTCGGAGAAGAGACTAGAAGCAACCTTTTCAATTGGTAAACAGTTCAGCACAGGACTTGAAATATGCTTACCATGGCAGCACTGGATGGTCGAAAGTTTCCCCCACCCCCAGGCATCTCGAAGGTGCCCAGTCTCTGGTGCTGCAGTTGTGTCTCATTTATCTGCTTGTTCAACCACTGTATAACTGTTCAAAAAATATCTGATTGTTAAAGTAGGTTTAAACTAGAATAAAATCAAAATTATATTTGATACCCTTTCTATAGACAGTATTTTAGTCATTTAGGGACTTTTGTCTTCAGAAGATATTTACAGTGCTGCTTATGCTGTAGACATGGCATGATACCACACCTAGGCACATGCTCTGACACCATGGCATGATACCACACCTAGCCACCTGCCCAGACACTGTAGACATGGAATGATACCACACCTAGGCACATGCCCTGACGCCATAGACATGGCATGATACCACACCTAGCCACCTGCCCAGACACTGTAGACATGGAATGATACCACACCCAGACACATGCCCAACACCACAGACATGGCATGGTCCCCTCCTCCTATGCTGGGTGCTAAGCAAAAGAGAGACTTACTGTTATCAATTTTCACAACAAACTCAAAATGGAGGACAATTTTCACCTCATGCTTCACACATTGGTTGATTTGTACTGATCTTTTGTTTGCTTGAAGAATTTACTTCATAAAAATAATTTGAGTTTTCATCATGTACAATGTTTGTATGGATGATCAACATAAGCAGTTAAAACTGGTTAAGCTTCATTTCCTTTCCAAAGAAAATTATTTTTGTTAACTGAATCTTCAAATTTGATTTTTTAGTTTTTTATGCCTTGCCAACTTGAGCACTTTATCTACAGAAGACAAATACAGTGTTACATCACTGTGATATCAAGTGGCCTGATACCATACCCAGTCATTTGTCTTGATACCATGTCCTGATACCATATCAAGTCACATTGTCTTGATACCATGGCCTGATACCATATCCAGTCATACTGTCTTGATACCATGTCCTGATACCATACCCAGTCACATTGTCTTGATACCATGTCCTGATACCATACCCAGTCACATTGTCTTGATACCATATCCAGTAACATTGTCTTGATACCATGTTCTGATACCATACCCAGTCACATTGTCTTGATACCATGTCCTGATACCATATCCAGTCACATTGTCTTGATACCATGGCCTGATACCATATCCAGTCACACTGTCTTGATACCATGTCCTGATACCATACCCAGTCACATTGTCTTGATACCATGGCCTGATACCATACCAAGTCACATTGTCTTGATACCATATCCAGTAACATTGTCTTGATACCATGGTCTGATACCATATCCAGTGACATTGTCTTGATACCAGTCTATCAATTTTGGCATAACCATCATATACTGAACACCCAGCAAAGGCACTATACAAGAAAGTACCATTCTTAATTATTTCGCTATGTCACAGTCGTCGATCCACCCTGAAATATCTCACTACAAGTTTGAAAACTCATTCACTGTGGTCATAAACTGGTATCAATTCTTTGAATTCATTTCATCTCACAAGAGGGAACAAGATATATCACAGGATATGATGAATGCCCCAAAAGTTCATATTCATGGTTTTGTGAAAATTTTCTCGACATTTCATTTGACTTAAAATTCTGACTTAAAATTTGACTTTTCCCTAACTATTTTAACAGTGAAATCATTACAGCATTATGCATTTACGAAATACACAATAGCTAAAATCATATGCATAATTGAACCATAAGTCCCCTACTGGTCGTGCATATTTTGATTATTTAGCAACCAGTATTTTTATCCAAGAAAAATATCAAAGTGAGGTGCATAATCTCCATATTGCCTTTATATACCAAGTTTAACTGAGCTAGCTTATAGCATGGTTTTTAAGTTATCACAGCATCCCAATTTCTGGACAGCCGGCAAACCAATGCAAAATCAGGGCTTATGACACTTGATCTCTTAGTGTGACCATGACCTTTCAGCTACGAACCCGGGTATTGTACACAACACATTCTAAGTGTGACCTTGACCTTGGAGCTACAGATCTGGGATTGCGTGTGACACATAGTCTTATGATGGTGAATATTTCTGCCAAGTAATTTCAAAATCCATCAAGGAATGTCAGAGTTATTGAGCGGAAATGAAATCCGGATGGACGGACGGACAGATGGTGCGATTACTATATGCCCACCGTAGGGGACATAAAAAAGACTTAAATAGATGTATATGTGTATAAAATAATGTTTCTAAGTTGTAATTTGTTTATTTTTTATATCATAAAAAGAAATAAGAGAAGGAGATATTGTTGCATATATTTATTTTACTCACCATTTTCATTAGTTTTAAGAAGTTCTCTACATTCTTCTAACTTCTGCACTGTTGTCTCATAGTTTTCTGACAACTTTTTGTTCTGAAACAAAAGTTGAAAACTGTATCAGATTCAAGCTGATTTCCCATAATTTCCATTCAGCCAGTAATCTTTCTAACTTCATTCAAATGTCAATGGACAAATCACTAAGTCCACTACATGTATAACCAAGCCCAAAGAATTTGTTGAAGATATTTATATAATATATAACGTACAAGTATAAACTAAAACCTAAGTGCAAGTGGAAAATTTGTTGAGTCATTATGGAGTGTTTTTGATCAGATTAGTAGCTATGTATATGCATTAGGAAAGAAATTCTATCTATTTACACAATATCAGACCATTAAAAGACGGATTTAAAAGTAGTTCTTAGTCTTATAACCATAAAGTGTTTCACCCCCTCAACCGGAATGTATTGATGGACTGTGAACAGTGTAAAATCTGCTCAGTTTATGGGTTGTTCAAAAGTAAATCTAGTACTGATTGCAATGATCATTTTACTGTTACTTTGTGAGTAGTTAAGTATTCTTAATATTTTCTAGCCTTCATCAGCAGGGTGAGGCTGAATTCAATCCTGGTCACTGAAAACTTGAGACATTTTTTGGCTTGACACATTCCAAAAGTTTAAATTTTTTACGTGAAACGGACAGTGACGCTTATGAAAATCTTCTACATGGCATAGATAGTGCAGTTTTCATGGTTCTAATTAATATGAGATGAGTACCCTTAAAAAACTCAGGTGTCCAAATAGAAAACCTAATACCTGTTCATCTACATCATCTGACCAAACTGGGATTGTACTAGGGTTGCAAAGGTGAAAAAGCATAATACATTTATGGTATGCTTGTCTGATAATTTACCATAGCATGTTTTGACACCATGTTCAAATAGATGCTTATAAACCTTTAAAGGCAGCTATAATTAATCATTGAAAGGTATAAAACTGGGTCAAGATGAGCATTAAACTGATCATGAAAGAGCATTACTGCAAAGTTTACTTTTATAGTGAACTATGGTTATTGTCTATTTCTGATACAAGTCAAATATAGCTGAAATAGAGCTATTTCTGTCATGGTAGCAGAGATATTCTCTAATGACAAGGGGAGATAACAGAGGAGAAGATTGGTGCTTAACCCTTTTCCTCATAGAGGACACCATGAAAAGACCTATGCGAACAGCATAAAACCAGATCAGCCTGCGAGTAACTCGCAGGCTGATCAGGTTTTATGCTGTTCGCTGCTCCTCAGTGGTCTGAAAATGAGGATTTTGTAATTAAATTTGGTACCCTTTCCATCAGCCTGCGAGTAACTCGCAGGCTGATCAGGTTTTATGCTGTTCGCTGCTCCTCAGTGGTCTGGAAATGAGGATTTTGTAATTAAATGGAAAGGTTAGGTGCATGATCATATACTTAATCATATAACAAGAGTGTTCTCTGGAACATGTGTGTCACCTGCTCAAGTGTGACAGGAACAGTGTGACAGACAGACTGACAGACGATGGAAAAGTGATCCCTATGTGTCACCTCTGCTTACAGCAGGTGATACAAAAATTGTTAATATCTACAAAAAAAAATCTTTAAAGTCAAAATTGACAATGCTGATAAGAGTTTCAAGAGTATACAGAAAAAGACTGTAACAATCCTACACAAACAATCCTACACAAACAATCCTACACAAACAATCCTACACAAACAATCCTACACAGTTTGTTAATATCTCTAAGGACCAACCTGGTCAGTTGTCTGGTTCAAATTATCCTTTGTTGAGGCAAGCTCTTGACGTATACGTTCCAGTTCCTGCTCTTTCTCAGTCAGGAGCTTTTCTTGTTCAGTAGCAATCTGTGTCCGAAGTTTAATCTACAACACAGTTAAACAAGATGATGCCAACATGATGCTCATCTAATACAGCCAGTCCAGTATTCTCTTCCTAGTTGATCTTGTGTAGAACTGAGGAGGTTTAAATATTTAAATATTTCATGTACAATCATTTCTAGTTATATTTTTACTATGAGCTTAATTACCATCAAATTTTCAATTGCAATTTATTCAAATAGCTTTGATAGAGAGCTAGACCTTAACTTGAAATGATGATAATGAGAGTTTAAAATTGTGGATTTCAGCAACTGATTCCTATGTGCTATTTTTGAACCTCATGTAGTACCACATCTAATGCTACTAATGAATTTAAACATATCTGTGTTAGCACAAATCAACAAAAATAAATTGTCATGAAATTGTACCCCATTCATGAATTGAAATTCATCTACAAGACTGAAATGACCAAACTTTTAAAACCTTGAAAATTTAGGTTATTGATAAAACACTATCATCTGTGTCACAAACTTTACAGTACATGATAACAATACCAGCAACGGCCGGAGGGAGGCCACACCCTACCTTGCCATGGTAGTTCTTGATCTCTCCCTGGAGCTTCTTGATGATCTCATTGCCCTTCATCAATTCCTCCGACATGGCCTTCATCTTGCTGTTCAGCCGGTTCACCTCTTTCTTGTGTCCCTCCAGATCATCCTCATACCGCCGCTGTCAAATCAACAGGAACTTATATCCAACCAACAAAATTTACTTATTAACCCTTTCCCTCATATGACTCATTTGACGCACTCAATAGGTACCACATAAAACCTGATCTGCAGAAAACCAAGTTAAACCTTACAAATTTAATTATAAAGTCCTCATTTCCAGACCACTGAGGAGCAGCGAACAGCATAAAACCTGATCAGCCTGCGAGTTACTCGCAGGCTGATCTGGTTTTATGCTGTTCGCATAGGTCTTTTCATGGTGTCCTCTTTGAGGGAAAGGGTTAAATGGTATATAAAATAATAGATTTTCCTTTGCCATGCAGACAGAGTAGAATCTGAGCCACAAAACTGCATGAGCAAGCAGAAGCAGACCCTGATCAGCACCCTAAAAGGAGCTGTCTGATCTAGGTCTACTCTGTTTGCCGATATGTCAAGACACATCTATATAAAGTAAAGGGTAATATTATAAACTTATTCTAATTCCTAAGTGAACCATCAGATCGAGTGAAGCTGACACAAAGACATGGTTTCTAGCATCAAAGTCATTTGGAAGTTGCCTCTAGGGATAAAGCATGTTTGCTTGTGTTTAACAATCCTATCAACTGACTTAATTAATGAAACCCACAACCTCCCTCTCTAAACACTAAGCCTACGTAGGCCCCCAAAAATTATTACACCCATGTTACCATGGTTACCTTCTTGTCCTGCTCAGCACCCAGCAGGTCTGAAGACTTGGCCAAAACCTCCTCCTTGTTCTTAATCTCCTGCTCAAGGACCGCAACTCTCATACGAAGTTGGTTGATTACCTTTTCTTGTTCATGGTATTCCCCATCTACATATATATAGAATCAATATCCTGTGTATGGTGTAAATTTTCTTCATTTTTTTTTCATTAATAAATACAAATAAAGGAAAGGAAAACTAATCACAATATCCAAGGATTTCATTTACAATAGACAAAACATGACCTCTTCTAATTTCATACAATTTTATTCTTAAAATATTTTCATTCATTTTACCTTTCAGATATGTCTACAGTCAATATTTCCTCTGTTTATGATGATGAATATTCAGTAGAATCTCATCCAACTGAGAATCATGAAACCAATAGAGCCAATGCTTTTTACAGAGATATAACTTTCTGTTTCAAGAAGGACTAGAAAATATATACAGTGGTCACGCGATTACTCGAGGTCGGACGGGATCTGCTAAAAAACTCGAAGAATCGCCGTATTCGAGGAATCATTTATGTGTCAAAGTTCAATACATTTACATTTGTTGATACCTTAACATCGTTTTTTCATTAACTATTTTGTTACGTTTAGCCTTTAATAATGCTTTATAAACATAAAATATGTTTAAAAATACAAAAATAACATGATAATAACATTCATTGTGAGAATTAAGTCAGAAATAAGTTCTTTTGTACCGATAATTTGATTGAAACCCTTTATTTTAGTTTGTGTACATGGCGGCGTTGCGTATTTTTTTACATTTTAGTAATAAACACTCAAAATTATACCGTGGTTCTTCAAATTAATGATTACAGAGAAAAGGAACAACACACAAACAAACAAAATCGGCTCCTTTAATGACAAATGATTAATCATGCAGACCCGTCAGAGTTTGTTACATGATCAGTAGGTGTGAAAATACTTTCTACATTACGACTCACGAATGTACTCTAATGAAAACCATCTCGACAAAGGTGTTAATTACAGGGACAGGTAGTATGGTTGTTAAGGATATCGACTTCGAGGAATCGCATAGAAATCATATAGGATACACTATCTAGGGACCGAGGACTGAGCTCGAGGAATCACATAGAAATCATATAGGATATACTATCTAGGGACCGAGGACTGAGCTCGAGGAATCACATAGAAATCATATAGGATATACTATCTAGGGACCGAGGACTGAGCTCGAGGAATCACATAGAAATCATATAGGATATACTATCTAGGGACCGAGGACTGAGCTTGAGGAATCGCATAGAAATCATATAGGATATACTATCTAGGGACCGAGGACTGAGCTCGAGGAATCACATAGAAATCATATCGGATATACTATCTAGGGACCGAGGACTGAGCTCGAGGAATCACATAGAAATCATATCGGATATACTATCTAGGGACCAAGGACTGAGCTCGAGGATTAACATAGAAATCATATAGGATATACTATCTAGGGACCGAGGACTGAGCTCGAGGAATCACATAGAAATCATATAGGATATACTATCTAGGGACCGAGGACTGAGCTCGAGGAATCGCATAGAAATCATATAGGATATACTATCTAGGGACCGAGGACTGAGCTCGAGGAATCACATAGAAATCATATCGGATATACTATCTAGGGACCAAGGACTGAGCTCGAGGATTAACATAGAAATCATATAGGATATACTATCTAGGGACCGAGGACTGAGCTCGAGGAATCACATAGAAATCATATAGGATATACTATCTAGGGACCGAGGACTGAGCTCGAGGAATCGCATAGAAATCATATAGGGATATACTATCTAGGGACCAAGGACTGAGCTCGAGGATTAACATAGAAATCATATAGGATATACTATCTAGGGACCGTGGACTGAGCTCGAGGAATCACATAGAAATCATATAGGATATACAGTACTATCTAGGGACCAAGGACTGAGCTCGAGGAATCACATAGAAATCATATAGGATATACTATCTAGGGACCAAGGACTGAGCTCGAGGAATCACATAGAAATCATATAGGATATACTATCTAGGGACCAAGGACTGAGCTGGAGGAATCGCATAGAAATCATATAGGATATACTATCTAGGGACCGAGGACGGAGCTCGAGGAATCACATAGAAATCATATCGGATATACTATCTAGGGACCGTGGACTGAGCTCGAGGAATCACATAGAAATCATATAGGATATACTATCTAGGGACCAAGACGAGTCGGGATCACATTGAAATCTTATAGGATTACTATCTAGGACCGACTGACTAAGGAATACTTTAGAAATCATATAGGAATACTTTTAGACAAGATGAGCTCGAGAATCAATAAAATCATATAGGATATACATCTAGCAGATTTGGTGAGAATCACATAGAAATATATAGGATTACTATTTGTACAGCTGAGCTCGAGAATCAATTGCATGTTGAAATCACCCATAAATTTTAAAGATAAGTGGCTAAATGACGGCGTGGGTTTTTTAACCAGTCATCGCGTATTCAATGAATCGCTATTGAGAATCACATGACCACTGTATTTATATTTTGATGTACAGCAAATGCTACTGTCATAAAACAAAGCAAATTGGATATATAATACAAATTGAGTTTAACATAACTCACTGGTAATGCTTACAACATACATAGCAGAAATCTATCTTTTCATTGACTAATTATATAACCAACTTTCAGCTGGTCATCAATGACACCAAGTTTCAGCCTGATCCCATCATCATCACAACTTTTCAAGCTGGTTCGGATCCATCATTATCACAAACTTTTAGCTGGTCCATCTATCACAGACTTCGTGGTCCCATCATTATCACAAACTGTTCAGTGTCTCATCACAAATTTTCAGCCGTCCCAAACTTATCACAAAGTTCAGCTGGGTACCATCATGATCACAAGTTTTCAACCTGGTCCATCATCATTACAAAAGTTTCAGCCTGCCACTATTATCACAATGTTTTCAGCTGGTCTACTCACAAAGTTTCAGCTGGTCCATGAAATCACCAAGTTCAGCTGGTCATCATTATCACAGTTTCGCTGGTCCTTCATATCACTGGGTTTTCAGCTGTCCCATAATATCACAAAGTTCAGCTGTCAACATCTCACAAGTTTTCAGCTGGTCCATCATTAATCACCAATTTTCAGCCTGGTCCCATCATTATCACCAAGTTTTCAGCCTGATCCCATCATTATCACAAGTTTTAGGCCTGGTCCCATCATCATCACCAAGTTTTTGCCTGGTCCATCATTATCACAAAGTTTTCAGCCTGGTCCCATCATCATCACAAAGTTTTCAGCCTGGTCCCATCATCATCACCAAAGTTTTCAGCCTGGTCCCATCATTATCACAAGTTTTTGGCCTGGTCCCATCATATCACCAAGTTTTCAGCCTGGTCCCATCATTATCACCAAGTTTTCGGCCTGGTCCCATCATCATCACCAAGTTTTCAGCCTGGTCCCATCATTATCACAAAGTTTTCAGCCTGGTCTAATTGTTATCACAAAGTTTTCAGCCTGGATTTCAGTTTAATGAGATTCTACTGTACTTCACTTTTTTTCCTTTGATTGAATGCTTATCAGAATAATACTTGTTTCATATACATGTATCGGTGTATTGAATTGTAAGCCTAGAAGTTTTGTTCATTAAGGAGTTATAAACATTTAGGAATATTTATTCTCTAAAGAATACTACTTGTTTCATATACATGTATCGGTGTATTGAATTGTAAGCCTAGAAGTTTTTTGTTCATTAAGGAGTTATAAACATTTAGGAATATTTATTCTCTAAAGAATACTACTTACCTATTGATGTATTTTGTTTTCGTAAACTTTGCACATCTTGCTTAAGGTGTACATTTTCTTCCTCTAAAGTGGAGAGCTTTGATTTAAAATCTCTTATTGCTGCCTCGTTCTTGTATCGTCTCTCAGTCAAGTCCTAAAAAAAAACAACATCAGCATGGAGATTGATATTCTGTGCATTGTCTCATCCCAGTTTTTTCCCCATAGAAATATCTCATTTTTTATGAGCCTTGTGATTTTCTGTACACACACAGACAAGTGTAACATCATATGCTGTTGCAATAAAAAAAAGCAGTTCATGATCTTTTGTCCTAAGGTCATTTGTGCCAAGTAATTTCAAAACACATACACAACAAAAGTAACAGCCAGGCAATGATTGCTTACACATTTTTAAGCCAACTGTGTGCTGTGACCTTGACCCCAAAGCTAGCAACCTGGATCTTTCTCACAAGTGTTACATTGTCTTGTCCTAGGAATCCCATATTCTAAGTTATTTCTAAACAAGATCAGTAATAGCCAGGACACAATTACTTACACAGATTTTAAGGTCAGCTGAGTGCTGTGACCCTGAACATTGTTTTTGTTTGCGACACACGAGCCCTAGGGATAATTTGTGCAAAGTTGTTTCAAAAGTTGACCAAACACAACAATGTTACAGCCCTGACATAATTTATGGTCAGATGCTATGATGACATATAATTCCACTGAGCTGGATGTTTGGTTATAAATATTAACAAAAATTTTGTTGGTATCAAAGTTGGTATCATACTATGCACATATCACAATAATGAAATATATGTTATTTTATCTTACAGACAGTAAGACAAACTTGATTAAATAATGTATAAGTATAAATAAAAATTTAATCAGATCTGCAAATGTAAGTTCTGAGCTTAAAGTAAAAGTAAAGGCACTAGGTATCCATATGTATTTGACCTGTGTATTATTTTGTTCAGTTTTTTTTTATTGTTTTCAAATATTTCTATGACTAAGTCATGTCACGTTTTGAATGCATAAGTCAGTAATGCTTGCAGTGCACTTGATGAATCTGTAAATCTTACTATTTCTCATGGATTTGTCAGTTTTTGTTTGAAATACTATTTATTGTAACACAGTATTAATGGCAGTAAGTTCACAGATGGATACTGACAGCCTGTGATTCAGCCTGTTATCTTTGTCTAATACGACTATTCCTGCTCCAGCTAATTCTTGTATATCCTTACTATCTTCTGTATATACTTTATCCAGACTAATCTGTGGACTGTCCTTTTCATTCATTTCTGTACTTAGGCTAATATGTATATTGTGAGAGGAAAATCTTTCTATAAACTCTATTACTGGTACTTTCTAAGCCATCTGTTTAATTGACATTATATCTCTTAAGAATATGGTTTCTTTGAATTTTTAGTTTGTTAATCTAGGCTTCATATTGGGATTCTATTTGATTTCTTTATTATGGGAAGTCTTTCTCCAAGTGTCATTGAACTGTCCCAGTATTTTAGCATATATTTCTCTCTATCTAATACTAACAGCACATATAATTTTTTTTTTTTTTTTGCATCTTGTTAATATTTTGAGAACTTTCTCTTGATTGACTTGTATTTTTTTATCAGTGTTTCATTAGCTGAATTGTAAAACTATGCATCCATAGTCTTATCTTTGACCTAATTAATTCTTTATATATGCAGTTAGCATAGTGATTTTTTTTCTACATTCCCAATTGTGTCCTTTAATGCATCTTAGTAAGTTGAAAAGGGACCATAACTGTGTCAAAATTGGAGTAAGAGACACCATCTTTGACTGATCTACCTTCCCTGCTCTACATTCCTATCCAATATCATCAGCATGTCTGCAGTAGTAGCGGAGTAATAGGAAAATGTCGACCCTTGGGTCAACAGACTAAAAAATGGATACCTATATCACACCTGCTGGCTTAAGTAGGTGTGACAACAAAACAGATCACCCAGTGAGTAACTTGCAGGTAGATCTGGCTTCATACTGGTCATTTCCTTTATATGCCTCATGTGGTTTTTCTCACCTTATTTGCGGTCTCCAAGTCGTAGAGGCGGCTCTCCAACTGAGTTTGAATCTTCTGGTGGCTCTGTTCCATCTCCTTCCTCTCCAACTCCTGTCTCTGTTGACTGCTGGACTGCATCTATATCAGTAACACCACTCACTCAGTTTACAGCCCATCAAAACATTAATCAATCACTTAACTACCAAATAAATCACACTTTTCAGAGGTATTTGTCACTACCTCTCAAACCTTGATGCTGAATATTCATTTCAGTGGTTTTTTTTCTGTTTTTTTTTTTAACTTTTATTCTCCATGTTATCTATGGCAGCTTGTCAGAGAACCATTCTGCAGTCAAACTACCAACCTGAAGAGCAATTACAACTAAATTACAATGGTAGTACCGATACAACACCCAATCCCTTATTTTGACCATGGAGAGTGAAAATTCCCAAAGGATTTGACAATGTATTTCTCAATTAAGAAGATTTTACAGTTTTCATATTTTTATCTCAAATATACAAATGAGAACTAAATCAGCATACAAATTACCATTAAGACACTTGTATAGTCCGCACCCATAATTACAGCATCCAAAGTTTGAGGGTCAAAACCTTGGGAAAAAAACGTGTTTGAGAGAATACACTACCTGGTATGTCCGCTCCTTTTCTTGTGCAATCTCCTGCTTATGCTTGGCCATCTGGTCGTTTAGCTTGGCCGTCCACTCTGCTTTCAAATTGTCCAGCTCGATTGTTTTGGTGTGCAACATCTGATAAATAGACAACAAATAAATGACTTTAACAGCACATGTTTTCTTCATTCATCATTAAAGTGGATCATTTTAGCCAATAACCAATATTTTCTTTCTTAGGACAGATAGTTACAGGTGGTGACTTTTTAATTATTATATACAAACATTTGCATTAAGCATGAACCTTTTAAGGTTGTGAAAGATTCTTGCAAATTACACAAATGTTGTCAGAGGATCTTGAGACCCTTCACAAGTTTCTAGACATCTAAATACATTTAGCAACATTAAAAGCTTTCTTCACAATATTTTTTTTCATAGGAAGACAAGTTAGGAAAGACTTTATTACCATATCTAAAAGTCAATTATTTCCCTTAACCCTTTCCCTCATAGAGGACACCATGAAAAAACCTATGCGAACAACATAAAACCAGATCAGCCTGCGAGTAACTCGCAGGCTGATCAGGTTTTATGCTGTTCGCTGCTCCTCAGTGGTCTGGAAATGAGGATTTTGTAATTAAATTTGGTAAGGTTTAAACTGTGGTTTTCTGCAGATCAGGTTTTATGTGGTACCTATTGAGTGCGTCAAAATGAGTCTATATGAGGGAAAGGGTTAATATAAAAAGTTATTATATACCTATGAGACAACTCATTTTCAATCTGTTTCCTACAACAAAAATACAGAATCTTGTATCAAGATCCCAACATTTTCAAAACCAGTATCACGTCTCTTCCTTGTGTAAACATATTTCTATGTGCATAGAAATTGGAACTACTTTAATATGACATCACTTCACAATGTGGATGTCCCGTCATTCACTCCGATGGGATTCCACCAGGCTATAATCTCGTATTATGAATGATGGTGAAACTTCCATTTTATTTTTTTTTATTAAATAAACATTTTCATTAAAAATAAGATAATGAAGATATTAAATTGATCATTTTTTTTCTTAACTAATCTAATGGATCTAAAGGAAATAGATTTCGGTGTTCTGCTAGGTGATGGTAGTTTGTTGGATTTGTGTGATGAAATGAATGATCCTGAAGATTTTGACTTACTGGATGCTATAGATTCTGAGTAGCTTGTTGACACTATGTTGACCTGATTTGAAAACAAAAGCCGTTTACATACTGTATATTATTATGCGCTGTGTAGAACACGACCAGATAACCTGATAAAAAAAAGTTTTGTTGTTTAATGTTAAAAAAATATATGAAGATTTGTTAGAAAATAAATGCAAAGTTAAGAATTTATATGTTTATATTATTTAAAGTCAAAAGTAGGTATATAATGAAAGGATCATTACTATCGTAGAATGATCTGAACAGTGTCATCAGCATTTGTGACACACAGATTTATGTCAGACGCTCGTGCTCATATGATAGGAATCTCATACCGAAAATAAAAGGGCTGAGTAATTTCGCTCTAAAGATTTTTTCCCCCCAAAGTTTATGGACTTAAAATTAACATTTTCGCCTTTTGCTGAACAATTGTCGGTCACCTGAACCGACAAGATGCAAATTTTTTATCGGACCGAGGTGAAATCTGTCGGACATGTCTGCTGGTCCGACGCTTTTCGCAAAGTCTGTATTCATATACATGTACCAAGTTTCATAATATTATCTTAAACATTTTTTAAGTTATCACGTGATCCAGATTTCCGGACAGACAGACGGAGTGCAAACCTATAGTCCCCTCTGGTGTAAACACCAGTAGGGGACTAACAAACCTGAAGTAAAACACAAAACAGAAACCAAAAGCCTATGGACACAAACACAAAATTAATGTTAAGTTTGGCTTTTTAATGCATTTAAATTTCCACTTCATACATAATATTTGGCAAGGATTCAAGGACCCTTAAACTGTGTCTCAAATGTAGCAACCTATGTAATAAATAATGTGAAATGGTCAGGGTAAGCAAAGCTGTCTGACTACTTGCACTATGGTCAAGTGAATCAAAGTAAAATCTGCCCACTGGCTCCAGAGAAGTAAATCTGATCAATGTCCAAATGTATAAAATGTTTTGCATATTATTAATTCTTTTGGTTGCTATGGCAACAACATTTTTTCAAAGACCTGATTTATTTTGATAACTTTTATGAACAAGAGCTGTCAGAGGACAGCATGCTTGATTATTCAAAATGCTTGTTGGTAATCAAATGAAATCTATTTCAATTCTTGCCCTTCACATACTCTGTACATAATAATAGTAAAAAATGATATACCTTGATAGTCTTATACCCCTTAATATTTTTATGAAGTCTAAAATCAATCCCAATGCTAGTTACTGAGACATAAGCATAATAACACTGTGCATGCAAAACTTTAAACCAAAAATCCAAGTTAGAAAAGGGCCATAAATTGCATAAATTCAGTCTTAAAGTTATTCTCCTTGGTTTTCTGATGCCCCTGAAGACACTCCTTAACTTTCTAGTCAATTCCACAAGCAATTTCTATATATAAGCTGGGTAGTAGCTTGAATGCAATAATTTAACCAAAATTCTAAGTTAAAAGGGGGCCATAATTTTTAATATATTCCATCAAGTGTTTTCTTCCTTTAAAGTATGATACCCCTAAACATATTAAAGATGTTTCAAATCAATCCCATGCCTGGATACTGAGATATTAGCATGAAAGTACCTTGCATGCA
This sequence comes from Solen grandis, assembly GCA_021229015.1. Lineage (NCBI taxonomy): Eukaryota > Metazoa > Mollusca > Bivalvia > Adapedonta > Solenidae > Solen > Solen grandis. Next base: position 17,000,007 of record CM037787.1, on the reverse strand, counting down.
AAACTTGAGCCTAAATTTCTAAGTTAAAAAGGGGCCATAATTTGTAATATATTCCATCAAGAGTTATCTACCTTGGTTGTCTGATGCCCCTAAACATATTCATAAACTTTCAAGTCAATACCATAAATGGTTATTGGAATATAAGTTTGATAGTAACTTGCATGCAAAACTTTAACCAAAAGCTGCAACGCCAACGCCGATGCAAGGGCGACTACAATAGCTCTCATATTCTTCGAACAGTCGAGCTAAAAACTACCAACTGATCATCTATGTCAAGGATAACTTATACCTACCCAGTGGTTTCACAGGAGATGTGATGTAAATAATTACAACTAGAGCTATCACTGAAGGTGATAAATACCCCCACAAAATGCTTTGATACACGAAAAGCTAGACTCCAGACAGAGCATAGAAATACAGGTGTGCATAGTATATATAGGTATACATAGTAAGTAAAGTCTTTATTTAAAGTGGATAGAGAGTCAGTTTTGGTTGTTTGGCAAAGTAGTTTAAAAGTGTAGAGTAACAATTCTTGGATAATGCACTTCTCCTAGTCACCATCTGTTTTCATTTTAAGTTTCAAGTAATTATCATGTATAATATTCGAGTTATGTTCGGGACAAGAAAAAAGGCAATTTAACACAGAGAAATAATTAATAAATGGGACCAGGTAGAGTTACAGTTCTTGAACAGTGCACTTTTCCTAGTCGCCATCTGTTTACATTTTAAGTTTCAAGTCAATACCTTGTAAATTTTAGAGTTATGTTCCAGACATGAAGAAAAGAATTAAACAAAGGGAGATAGTTCTAAAATGGGACCAGGTAGAGTTACAGTTCTTGTACACTGCACTTCTCCTAATCACCATCTGTCTATATTTTAAGTTTCAAGTCAATACCTTGTATAATATTCGAGTAATGTTCCGGACAAGAAAAACAGAATTAACAAAAGGGAGATAATTCAAAAATGGGACCAGGGCAATAATTTCTAATCCTTGAGATAACTCAGGCAAAATTTATGTCACGCACCTCTCCACCTGATTATCAATGCACACACAAATTTTGAACCGAATCGTTTATGAAATGTAGAAGTAGTGTGTGTTACAAGATATTTAGAGTCAAATCAGGGGCAATAACTCTGTAATCCTTAAGATAACTCAAGTGAAATTTATGTCACAAACCTCTCCACCTGATTATCAATGCACACACAAAATTGAACCAAATTGATTAAGAAATGTAGAAGAAGTCTGCGTCATGAGTTTTTGGGACAGACAGACAGACCGACAAACCAACAGACCAACAGGCTGACTCCTATATAGCCCCCCTCAAACTTCGTTTGAGGGGCTATAACAAATGCAGGGTGATCAGAATAGCTTGTTTCCTTTTTCACACCAAGATAAATGCAATATTCCATTTTTGATCTAATACATGAAATCTAAATTCTTTAACTTTTAAGCATGAATTAACTGTACATATATCAATACAACACAAGAACTACCAACCTCCTGTGTTTGCTTTAGTCGCTGGTTCAGATCTGCATCAGTGTGCTCCAGTCTCTGCTGTAACAAGCTGTTTGTGTCCTGCAACATAAGTGTACCTTATTTGTTGATAAAAAACACCCTTTACACTTCCCCATTCATACACAACCTTTACTTCTCCCTCTTCCAACACAACCATTACAATTCCCTCTTCCAAAACAACCATTACAACTCCCTCCTCCAACACAACCATTACAACTCCCTCCTCCAACAAACCATTACAAATCCCTCCTCAAACACAACCATTACAACTCCCTTCTCCAACACACCATTACAAATCCCTCCTCCAACACAACCATTACAACTCCCTCCTCCAATACACCATTACAACTCCCTCCTCCAATACACCATTACAACTCACTCCTCCAAGACATCTTTTCAACTTCTTCCTCAAACACAACCATTACAACTCCCTCCTCCAACACAACCATTACAACTCCCTCCTCCATCTTCATCTACATATTTACTCTCTTACTTTACTTACAATCAATTTCTGATAAGAACTGAGAGGTCAGGGACAATTTGTTAAATTAAAAACTTAAAACTGCTATTTACAGGTAAAACATGTGGACAACTTAGAACATATATGACTGAAGGCCAACAGTAAAACTTTGTAGACTGTCACTGGCCTTAACATCATCCTAAGCACATGTGCTCAGATGAGCTAAAAATATATATGATGGAAGACTTTTTTTGTTAACAGCAACTCACCTTGAACTGTTTGAGACAATCAGCTAGGTATTTCTTCACATCAGCATCTGAGCCTGGCAGGAACTTAAGTGACAGATGGGTAAGGTGCTTGAAGGGGTTTGTCTCAATAATATTGAGGGTTGCCATGGATCGCTCCCCATTGTACGTCCCCTGGCTTACCATGTGTAGGATAAACCTGCAGGATTTGATAAGGGTTTTAAGCAAGAAGGCCAAGATGGCCCTAAAGTTGCTCACCTGAGGAACATTACTTTCATTGCCTGCACTGCTTAAAAAGTGAGGATGTTAGAGTGTAAAAAAAGACAAATATGTGTGATGTTCTCATATTTCATGGGTCTTAAATGTATGTCTATTCGTTAAATATCAGCCATAATTGAACACAACTGAGATATTGCTGCCATTATCATTGTGGTTTGTGTTTAAATTAAATGTTGATTACTTAATAATTGCAGATGCTTGAGTGTAAACAAAGTAAAAATCTCACATTTTTCAATTCAGGGCCCATAACTCCTGACTAAAAATTAAAAGGGGCATAACTCCTGACCTTAAAGGCTGATATCAAACAAAATCGAACCTGACTGAGAGATTATGGCCATAAACATTGTCATAAAGTTTGAAAATTATTGCTTTAAGAGACAAAGATGTTAGGATGTAAACAAACTTATTGTGGACGACGGATAGATGACAGACATTCAATGATCTTAATAGCTCATCCTGAGCACATGACAGAGCTCAGGCTGCGTTTGACACTAACTCTTAAGCAAGGTATCCCAGCAGAATACCTGCTTTAAAATTCAGAAACCCCTTCTGAAAACTAAGAATCTCTGTAATGTCATTCAGACAATTACATAGGTTTTCAACAAATATGACTTTCAATTTACATTTAAGGTTAAAAATTATGATTCATCAAAGAGGGTTCTAATAAAAAGTTTAAAATTGAAAAAGTAAGTGTCCAAACAGAACACCTTGCATGTCAATTTTTGAGTCCATTCCTAATTATTTGACCCCTGCTCAGGTGAGCTAAAAAGCAATCTTTGTCTTCAAATGTTTCAGAAATTTAATCCTGTAGATATTTTGACACTGATGGATTAATGCAGAGGACAAAAATTTCTTCTCTTTTTAATATCAAGTTTTCGAGTAATGCTCTAAACAAAATTAAAGATACATGAAAAATTACTAAGGGCAATAACTCCTAAATTATAAAACCAAGAGTTATGGTTCTTGTTCACTGCACTTCTGCTTATTGAGTTCTATCTACCTATGAAGTTTGTTTTGTATTATGCTCTGGACAAAATTATGACGGATGGACAAACGGATGGGACAGACAGACAAAACGGCAACTATATGCACCCCTTTGGAAATAATGGAATGCTCTAAGAGAAAACTAATTGATACCAGAAACTGATGGAGACAGGTGATGCTCCCTGACTGTAAAATATTAATAGCTGTGAATGATGGGTTTTGAAGAGTGGAACATTTCTGGATAAGCTTAAGTAAAAAAAAAATAAACAAAGGGCAATATCTAAAGAATTCTTAAGGTACCAATTTATTTTGTATGTGACTTGTCATCATTGTACAATAATCATTTATAACAAATAATTCCAAAAACCCATCATCAAAAAAACAAACTATCAAGCCAGACACAAAAAAACAGACCCCATTATTACCTCAGACCTCTGTGACCTTGACCTTGGAGCTAAGGGACTGGGTTTTGTGCGCTGAACATCCTCTCATGATGTTGATTATTTGTGCTAAGTAATTTTAAAACCCATCAATACATGAGGAAGTTATGAACCGGACACGATAAAGTATACACTATTTATTACCTATGACCTCTAAGTGTGACCTTGACCATGAAGCTAAGCACATGGGTTTTTTGCGCTGTACATCTCATGATGGTAAACCTTTGAGCCAAGTAATTTAAAAATCTATCAATGAATGAGAAAATTATGGTTTGGACACAAAAAACCTTTGTTGATCTTTGACCTCTAAGTGTGAACTTGACATTAAAGCACAACAACTTGGGTCCTGTGCACTAAAAATTGTCTCATGAGTGTGAACATTTGTGCAAAGTAATTTTAAAATTCATTGATATATAACAAATTTATGGTTCATAAAAAAATAATCCATTTTTTTTTTTTTATCTTTGTGTGACCTTGATCTCGATCTCACCTATCCAGAAAACAATCCCAACCTTCCTCTTAAACCTAACTACTGACCAAATCTGGCAGACATATATCCTTCCTAACAAAAGTTATCACCAGAAACTAAAGCGATGTATTTTTTTCTATTTTTAGCCACCTTAATCCCAACCTTCCCTTTAAACAACCTAACTACTGACCAAATATGGTTGAGATATCTCCTTCCTAACAAAAGTTATCCTGAAATCAAAGTGATGACCATTCACCCAACCGCCCAGATGACACTCGCCAATCTATAATAACCAGATTTTTTTCTCAAAAATCTTATTAAAATAAGAACTTACTTTGGGACCTCTTTGTGTTCTTCCTTGAGACACATTTCAAGTAAGTCTATGAACTTCTGAGGAAAAGCTCCAAAGTCAACCAGCAATCCTTGTTGTGTTTTAAGACTGCAAAGAGAAAGGTATTAATATATACACTTATGTATTGAGGTAAACATCCCATCAACAGTATTTCAGTCATTATCACATTTGGTGTTGGACATGATTATATCCCCAATTTTTTTCAACAAGTAATTTATGAATCAAAAATTTGATGGACTTCATATCAAATTTTTGCGTGGTTTGACTAACCTTCATACATGCATGAAGGCCAGAAACAAGAAATTTAATCCTTTTAAATCAAATGTGTTTGAGATTCCCTTTTTAGCAGAGACATTTACTCTAAAACATTTAAAATCACTACATATCAATAAATCAACTGGATTAAATGGAATTGGTGCAAAGGTTAATTTAAGTTCATCAGTTATATCTAAAACACTAACCAAAATACTAAACTTAGCCATATCTATAGGAAAAATACCCCAGATACTAAAAATTGCAAAAGTTACTCCTTTACATAACAAGAGCTGTCAGAGGACAGCACACTCAACTATTCAAAATGCTAGTCAAAAACTATCTGCCACTATAGTATGATACCATTGAATATATTAAGAAGTTTCAAATCAAACCCATGCCTGGTTACTGAAATATAAGCATGAAATTCCTTGCATGCAAAACTTTAACCAAAATTTCAAGTTAAAAAGGGGCCATAATTTGTAATATATTCCATCAAGTGTTATCTTCCTTGATAGCCTGATACCCATAAACATATTAATGATGTTTCAAATCAATCCCTTGCCTGGACTCTGAAATATAAGCATGACAGTATCTTGCATGTAAAACTTTAACCAAAATTTCTAAGTTAAAAAGGGGCCATAACTTGTAATATTCCATCAAGAGTTACCTTCCTTAATAGTATGATACCTCTTAAAATAATGTAGCGTCTGTGACCATGCATTGGTCTCATGTTATAACCATGTACATGAATGTTGTCAACATAATTATATAGAAAATTGTCTTAGATATTTTGAAACCATTTATTATCTATTGGATAAATATATAATGATATAACAAATTTTTAAAATGTATTGACATAACAAAACATCATTTGTTAATAAACAGTCATTTCATTATTGTAAGAATGGTACTGTATATCATAATTGCTTACGATGTTATTGCATCAGATCCATGTGACGTTCTCAACTGCACGTTAATCTGTTATTGGAACAGTATTAGAATGTCAGACCTCGCAATTTGTGATACATACAGTTATATTCATTTTTCCTCGCGTATGCTACCTGTCATCTCCTTTAGTTCATTGTATTCCCTATTTTCTGTCTTCTTGTTGATCTGTCCATCTCTTTAGTCTGCATGTTGTTTATGCGTGTGTGCCGTGGTATAAATTATTGATGACTCACAAGTTATTGTTGTCGTCTTCTCTGGGTCATTCGGTGCAAGTGCGCTTGTGCATTACCAGGTCAAGGTGGTGGTGTATGCTTGTGTATACCGGGTCTATGTTACCACTGCGCTTGTCCAGTTTTGGGTCAAACGCTTCAAATAATTCAGGTGTGATCCAGGTTTCCATGTAGGCAGTCTACATTTTAGATTGTCCCCAGATTACCCAGAGTATATAGGCTGATTTACCATAAGGTAACACCATCAACAAGTAAATAGATCTGATATAAAGAAAATAGATCTATTCCACAATATTCAAGAATTCCACGCCTATAAATAATTCTACACCTTTAAATAAATTCTACACCTCTTTATAGCGGCCGTGGTCTGACAGCCTTAAATTGAATCCAAATATATTCTAATGATCTATTTAAGGCATTAAAATGGCTGAAAATTCAAGATCCAAATGATTACAAAAAATGTATATTAATCTACAAATCATTGAACAATTTAAATCCATCTTATCTGTGTAATATGTTCCACTATGTAGATTCATACAGAAAGGCAGTTACGATCATCAACTTATAATCTCCTTATAGTACCAAACCCACGCATTGAATTATTTTGCAAAAGTCCTTCTTATTCAGGTCCTAAATTATGGAATTCCTTACCATCTACTGTTCTTCTGTCAACCAATTTAAATATGCTTATTTATGGTGGAAATCCCCAGAGTGGGACATGTAATTTTTTGTTCTTTTTTGTTTGTTTGTTTGTTTATTTGTTGTTTTTTATTTCACATATTGCTATTATTTTGTTGTAGATCTGTTGTAAATATTGTTCATTTATATGTGGACCATATGGAAGATTGGTTTAAGCCAAATATATTATCCACTTTAAATAAAGACTTTACTTACATACTGACTTATGTGTGCCCAGGTTTCCAGGGATACGTCACTGGATTTAAATATACAAGGGCAAGGGACATTATCTGGCCTTTTCTATACAAACTAACTGACAATTAAAGTGGGCCACCTAAAACAATGGTGGACCATAGTGTTGTGTCTGAAGATTCTTATCTTGGGTGCTAGTACAAACCTTATATCTGGGTAGGTGCTGTAGCGGGTGGGGCTTTTGGAGATGTGAAGCAAGATTGCTTCTTTCTACAGTTATTTAGACTAAATTTCACAATGGCCCATCCCTCCTTTTTCCAGCAATAATAAAACATTGTACATATTCTGTCTCCTAGTAGCAGATTACGTTAAATTTTTCAAAAAAGAAATATTTCATAGCCCCTTACTGCTAGAGCAAATGTACATACCACTGAAAAGCCAGATAAAATTCAAATATAAATTTTCAGTCTTAAAAAGATTTTGCAGTATTTGTCTCATCTCCACAGAAACTATCACTGACGGTGATTAATACCTCCCCCCCCCCCCCCCCCCCCCCCCCCCAAAAAAAAAAGCTTTGATACAGGAGAAGCCAGACTCCAGGCTGAGCATAGATAAGAACCTGTATGCATAATATATTGGTTATGATAGTAAGTAATAAGTTTTTATTCAAAGTGGATAGAGAATCAGTTATGGTTGTTTAGCACGAGTAGTTTAAATGTGTAGAGTTACAGTTCTTTGACACTGCACTTCTCCTAGTCACCATCTGTTTACATTTTAAGTTTCAAGTAAATACCATATATAATATTTAAGTTATGTTAGGGACAAGAAAAAAACAGAAAAAAACAAAGGGAGATAATTCAAAAGTGGGACCAGGGTAATAATTCTGCCATCCTTGAGACAACTCAAGTGAAATTTATAACACGCACCTCTCCAGCTGATTATCAATGCACACATAAAATTTGTACTGAATCAGTTACGAAAAGTAGGAGTTTGCATCACAAGATATTTAGAGTCGATTAAGGGGCAATAACAAGTTTTTAGGATGGACGTCACGGAGAGACCAACAAACCAACAGACCAACTCCCTCTCAAACTTAGTTTGTGGGGGTATAATAATGTTCTATCCTTGTGGCCTAGTGTCCAGTAGGTTGTGTGTTTGATCCCCAGCAGCTACATAACAAAGTTTGGTGTTGTTCTCTTGTGATTGGTGCACAGCACAAGGAGAGATCACTGCGTTTTTGACAATGACAGAGGAAAGTTATGCATTTGGTATAATTTGAGTGGATATCAGTCACTATAAATGTCAGACTGGTTTGCCTATTTTTGTGTGGATATCAGTCAGTATAAATGTTAGACTGGTTTGCCATTTTTTGAGTGGATATCAGTCAGTATAAATGTTAGACTGGTTTGCCATTTTTTTTTGAGTGGATATCAGTCAATATAAATGTTAGACTGGTTTGCCAATTTTTATGGGGATATCAGTCAGTCTAAATGTTAGACTGGTTTGCTTAGACTGGTTTGCCTTTATAATTTTTGTGTGGATATCAGTCAGTATAAATGTTAGACTGGTTTGCCAATTTTTGTGTGGATATCAGTCAGTATAAATATTAGACTGGTTTGCCATTTGTTTGTGTGGATATCAGTCAGTATAAATGTTAAGACTGGTTTGCCAATTTTTATGTGGCTTTCTTTTTACTGGCCTTACCATGATTATCTTATCGTTTGGCAGGTGATCAATTTATTAGCTGATTCTTATTTTAACTCTAAATCAATGGCAATTTTCAAGAAAATCCATGTTTTAAAAATAGTTCCTTAATTTGACATAGAAAAACAACATAAATCATTAAACCAAAAATAAACAGATTTCATTGCACAAACTGGACATACTTTGCAGGAATCAACTACTAATTGCAAAATCGTAATTAAAAGGCTGTTACAGTGTGGTCAAATATAAAACAGTATTTTGGTTAAGTATGAGTATTGTTCTGAATGTACATAATGCCATTGTAGTGTTGGGTTCATGCTCCCGACACTTCTAGGAATTCCTTTTAGGGTTGCAAAAATATTGCCAATCGAAAATGTAATCTTACCTTTGAAAGTCTTCTTCTCCAAGTCGTAAAGTGTACAGGAAAAATAAATCTTTTTCATCTGTGAGTCGTACAACTAATTCCTGTAAATGAATTTAATCATCAGTATTTTCCAAAAGAGCTGGCAGCCAACAACAAGAGAGCCATGATGGCCCTGGATCGCTCACCTGGTATCATTAGGCTATGTAAAATCAAGTGACCCCTGGGGCAGAGCCAATTTTGACCCCAGGGTCATGATTTGAACAAACTTGGTAGAGGTCTATTAGCCCATGTTACATACCAAATATCTAAACTCCAGACCTTGTGGTTTTTGTGAAGAAGATTTTTCTAGTTTTTTTTCCAAAATAAGTCTACGTAAAATCAAGTGATCCCTGGGGCGGGGCCAATTTTCACCAGATTTCTAAACCCCAGGCCATGTGTTTTCTAGTTTTCTAAAAAGAAAAATTTTCAATTTATTTCTATATTAGCCTATGTAAAATCAAGTGACCCATATGGCTGGGCCAAATTTGACCCCAGGGCCATGATTTGAACAAACTAAGTATAGATCCACTAGACAATGCATGATTCATGATTTGAACAAAACTTGGTAGAGGTCTATTAGTCCATGTTACATACCAAATATCTCAACTCCAGGCTTTGTGATTTCTGAGAAGAATATTTTTTCATATATTAGCCTATGTAAAATTAGGCCCCGGGGGGGGCCAATTTTCCCCGGGTTTAAAAACCTTTTTGACCCCTTTGGTGGGGCCAAATTTGACCCAATGGTCATGATTTGTAAAAACGTGGTAGAGACCCAGTAGACAATGCTACATACCAAATATCTAAACTCCAGGCCTTGTGGTTTCTGAGAAGAAGATTTTTCAAGTTTTTTTCTATATTAGCCTATGTTTAATCAAGTGACCCCTGCTGCTGGGCCAATTTTGACCCCAGGGCAATGATTTGAACAAACTTTGTAGTGATCTACTAGTCAATGCTGCACACCAAATATCTAAACCCAAGGCCTTTTGGTTTCTGTGAAGAAGATTTTTCAAGTTTTTTCTATATTAGCCTATGTTTAATCAAGTGACCCCTGGTGCTGGGCCAATTTTAACCCCAGGGTCATAATTTGAACAATCTTGGTAGAGAGTCATAAGATCATGCTACATACCAAAAATCAAAAGGCTAGGCCTTGTGGTTTCGAAGAAGATTTTTAAAATTTTCATTTTTAAAATCTATTTTTAGCTCCTGTGACCTAGATTTTTGGCCAATCAAAATAATTTTAACAACTTTGGTAAAAGGCCCCATAATGAACATTCCTGTGAAGTTTTATCAAAATCCATTGAGTAGTTTAGAAGGAGATGTTGTTTAAAGAAATTGTTGACGACGGACGCACGGACAACAAAAGGCGATCACAAAAGCTCACTATGAGCACGTTGTACTCAGGTGAGCTAAAAATGTCCACATTTTCAATACATGTAGATTTCTTTTTAAACTGATTAATTTCTTGAAAGGTTAATAATTTCCCAAGTACCTGCACATCTAGCACACTGATGGCTCTTTCTAAACAACCTTCCATCTATTTTCATACAAATGGAGGAAAACAGACATATAAATAAAAGCAAATTCATGAAACAGTGACACTGACCTTGACAAAAATGATCCAAAAAGCAATTCAAACTAAGCTTTAATATATAATGTACAGCATAGGTTACAATATCTCATTCCTAATGAGTTATTAAGAGTAACACATTATTTCTGTTTGAGGTAAATGACCATGACCTTCACCTGATTGACTAAAACAGCAATCTAAACCTTCCTCTCTGATAAAGAGGACAAGCTTACTGTATGTACCATTAATCTTATCAAAATACATGTATCTCATTTCTAACAAAAGTTAGTGAGCTGAGACAATTTTTTTTATTTTAAGTAAGAGTGACCTTGACTCTCACAATATGAAGGTAGGAAACATGCAAACTAAGAAGCAGTTAATAGTTTTGGATCCCATGGTCAGTATTTTCTTTTTCAAAATGAATATTTCTACTGTATTCGTTACATACAAGGAGTCATACAACACATGCTGTTTTTAATTTACCATACAAAGACTGCTGAAGCTAACATGTTATTAGGATACATATATATAACCTAGGCAACAAATCAGCAGTGTGTTTATGCTATATAATAGATGTCTGGAGGATCAAGTTAATTAATATGTCTGAGTAATAAAATACAAAACTTTACCATGGGAAAAGGTTTAAATAAGCTTTGGCTTCTATCCTCATCCCAAAATTATATATTATCATAATGTAAATTTGTTAAATGTACTTGATTTAATAAATATGTTTCAAACAAATCTTTACAAGAAATAACTTTTGCTACTTTTTCAAAGCTGACATGAGTGGTTTGTTTGGATGTGTGCAAGGCAGATAAAGGGCCAGTTCACTGTAATTTTACCCTGCATATAAGTGGCATGATACTACAAGTCAAACAAGTAATAACTGTTACTGTTACTGATCATGAGGAACAAGAATATATATGGTTTATGAATGGGGATCTTAACAGTTTTTGAGACATAAGGTCATAAGTAAATTTGAGGGGGTGGGGCCTGCCCCTGGTGACCTCAGGGACACAAAGAAGTACCATCCAATTTGTCTCATCATGAGGAACAAAAATATATACGGTTTAGGGGTGGGGATCTGGACAGATTTTTAGATATAAGGTCATAAGTAAAATTCAGGGGGTGGGGCCTGACCCCTGGGTGACCTCAGGGACACCAAAGTAGTACTATTCAATTCTTCTCCTTATGAGGAACAAAAAAATATATGATCCAGGGGTGGAAATTTTAAATATTTAACAAAAATACATTTTTTATGCAAAAATCCAATTAGCGGGGTGGGGCCTGACCCCCAGTGACTCCCCAATTACAAAAATCAAGGGGGCCCCACTACTAATTGTGGACTATTAGTGTGTGAATTTTTGTAAAGATAGGTTGAGCGGCCTCCAAAATGTACAAAGTTGCCGGCGGAAGAAAGAAGAAGGAAGAATAATAACAAGTAATAATTGTAACAGTGAACTGTTACTAAGTCTCCCAAACGAAGTTTAAGAAATAACCCAGTCAGAAGTAAAAGTGAGGGGGTGGGGCCTGACCCCTTAGTGACCCATGTGAACATAAAAGAAGTACCATCCAATTGTCTCACCATGAGGAACAAGAATATATATGGTTTAGGGGTGGGGATCTAAACAGTTTTTGAGATACAAAGTGATAAGTAAATTTGAGGGGGCAGGGCCTGTCCCTGGGTCACCTCGGGGGACACCAAAGTAGTGCCATTCAATCTGTCTCATCATGAGGAACAAGAATATATATGGTCTAGGGGTGGGGACCTGAACATTTTTTGAGATATAAAGTCATTAGTAAAATTGAGAGGTGGGTCTCTTCGTTTGGGAGACTTAATTATTCTGCACTGGGCCAACCAGTCCTGGAACTACCTTTACGCTCCAAGTACAATAAGGAAATACCGGTACAATTTTAACAACTTTTGTATGATGGGGCAGGGGATCAAACCCACAACCTCCCAGCTTTTTAGGGTGGACTGGATACTCCAACCACTTGCCCACCAGGACCAGTTTGAATCGTTTTGTCTTTACCTTCCTGGAAGAAGAGGCTGCTGATGAACACAATTCCATCTTGATGAACACTGAAGCCCTCCTGAAATGATTAAGTGTTTTTTCAATAGCATATCACATTTATAGCTCCTTGCACTAAACACTGGTCAGAAAACTAGATTGCACTGCAGAAAACTAAGCTTGGCTAAATGCTTGCATAATCAAGAAGCTGGACTTAGATTGGGGAAGAATTTTAGGCCATTATTTAATAAGGAAACTAGACTATTCTCTTGGGTCTTTTTTTTTTCTCAAAGGATCATCTTTCTTCTAGCAATTATCGCAAAAAACAATTAAGTCACCAATTGTGCTCAATTCAATTTTGACCATTGGTTTCATAGAAGAATATATAATGAAGATTTTGATTTTTTTTATTTTTATTAATTTTACATGAGAGTATATATTGTTGTACTGTATACCATTTGATTTCCATTTCAGTTTTACCCAATAAATCTGCTAGACAGGAACTATTTTGTACATTTTTATTAACATAATTATTGTATGTATGTGCAGCAAAAATGCCTAAAATCCCCCCACCAGGGAAAAACAACAAGAAAATTCTCCCTCCTGTAGGTAGAGACTGTTCCCCCAAAACAGGGAGACAGACCGATTTATTATGCTATATTGCAGAATAATGCACCGGTGCCGTCCACTTTTGTCAGGTTTGGGGTAAAACAGTGGCCGTTTCAGGCGACAGTTCCTTATTTGTCATTGTAGCATTACTTAATTAACCAAGTGTCATCTTACGTAAATAAAAGGTGTATGCTGTGTTTGATTAGTTAATTCTCAACAGAGTGTAAAATTTTCTTTTAGGTCACTCATCCTATAGGACGAGCAGGTGAAAAATCTTACTCGTTCTTAAACAAAGCTGGTCATAAAATGATTTTAATTTTTGCTTCCCTTAAAATCGTATAAAGCTTATGATATTTTGCGAAAACAATGCAAAACGATTTTTTCTTCTTTTTTTGTCTACCACGGAAAGCCAGAAAACCAATGATCCAGGGCTTTTCTTGTGCGTTTTCGTTTTATCGTAAGCGCTTTGTTACTTCTTATGTTTTAACTCTCGTTTTTTCATGTTTTCATCATCTCTGCCACCGAAAAGCATCTTCATTGCCAATTGTTTCGACATTTTGACCACCAGAAACAAAACATATTTGCAGTCCCTGACTGCCGAAGTCCAGACTGTACCGCAAACTAACAAAAACATGCATCAAAAAACACTGTAGAATACTGTGAACCAGTCTGTGCTATCACCTTATGGTTCCCTCTAAAAAATGACCGTCGCTATGGTGATATTTTGTCAAAATTAGCTCCCCTGAATAAGTAAAGAGTTTTATGACATTGATTAACCATCGTAACAATATGAAATTCATTTTTTACTTGGCCGCGAAAAGTTACTCGTCTGGTTGAATGCATATGCAGGGAAATTATGCTCGTCTGACCGTGGAATTCACTCGTAAATACGAGCGGACGAGTGGATTTTTACAGCCCTGCTTAATCTGGCATGAGTTCAACCTACATGAATATTGTGTTAGTGTTATTTAGTTATATATAACAATTAATTTAAATTTATCAAAACCACACACACACACAAAATTTGACGACATTTTTGTGATCACTGCTTTTTAATTTTTCTTTAGAGTTAATTAGACCATACTACATGTACTACTAGGGCATATTGACTGAGGTTTTGGGGAAAATGGACCCACTTTGTAGGGCAACTGGTCCTAGCCAGGAGAAAGAATAAAACTGATACCAGGTACATTGCAGAGTTTTTCCTCCTTATATAAGCACTGCTGGAAAATGGATCTGACCATTTTCCCCAATCGTCAGTAATAAAATTCCAAAATTTAAATCGTGAGAAAAGTAGCCGGTCCGTGGCTGCTTTGTTCATATTTGCTAGCGGTGTATTTCTTACTAATATGAACATTTTATGATTGAATACACTTCACTGTTTCACATTCCAACAACGTCGAAACAGAGATGAAACAAATATTGGTACAATATCAGAGGTACATCATAACATTTTAATATTTCCAGCAGAGGACAAAGAAACAAAAGAAAAAAAAGTCAAAAATCTACTAGATCTAATTTACAAATTCCCTTTTACATTTTTTAATATTTACTTCTTATATTTTAAATCTTTTATTAAAGACCTACTAATTTACAGCCATATTGCCAATCTTTCAGGTGTCAAATTGCCGATTTGTTTTGTAAAACTAAAGGTAATACATTTATTTTAGGAATTAATGCTAAAAAGACAGGTTAATAGTATTCTCTAGAGTAGATGAAAACTTGTCATTGCCCTGTAACATCAAAAGTTATCAGAAATCAGTTATGTTTCTAAATGTCATCAGTTTTCACGGATTTACTTTAATTTTTTTAAAACGAGAAAATGATAGTTAATATTTGAAACAATAACAGAATTTACACAACTTTTTTTTCATTTTTTATAAACAACTAGAGCTATCACTAAAGGTGATGAATACCCCCCACATAGCCTTTGTTTACAATCAAGTGCCCAGCTATAGGAGGTAAGTCACATTTACTGAATTGATGAATTCAAGTGACAAATTATACAAGACTAATAAAAAAAGAATATCTTTTTATGTTCAGTGGCTGTCTTTAACAAAAAATTCCAACATTCATCAATTCAGTAAGGGCACCGTAAACAAATTAGTCTGAACAGCATGCACGTGCAAAAATAAAATAAAATAAAATAAATAAATAAATTAATAAATAAATAATAATAATAAACAAGAGGCCCAAGGGCCATAAACGCTCACCAGTGTAAATCAGCATATTCAAGATGATTTTTTTCTATAAGGAAATCAAATGACAAACCAGTTTTCAATTATTTTTTCTATTTGTTGCCATGGCAACCAGAGTTCTTCATGGATCAACTGTATTTGAGCAATTTTTGTAGAGGCCCACCTAAGGATCATACATGCCAAGTTTTATCAAATTCTGTCCAGCGGTTTCAGAGGAGATGATTTTCAAAGTTTTCAATTAGTTTTTCTATTTGTTGCCATGGCAACCAGAGTTCTTCATGGATCAATTTTATTTGAGCAATTTTTGTAGAGGCCCATCCAAGGATCATACATGCCAAGTTTTATCAAATTCTGTCCAGCGGTTTCAGAGGAGATGATTTTCAAAGTTTTCAATTATTTTTTCTATTTGTTGCCATGGCAACCAGAGTTCTTCATGGATCAACTTTATTTGAGCAATTTTTGTAGAGGCCCACCCAAGGATCATACATACCAAGTTTTATTAAATTCTGTCCAGCGGTTTCAGAGGAGATGTCTTTTAAAGCAAATTGTTGACGACGGACGACAGACGACGGACGACAGACGACGGACGACGGACGAAGGGTGATCCCAATAGCTCACCCTGAGCACTTCGTGCTCTGGTGAGCTAAAAATAGATTTAAATGACCAGCTAATTTAAAATTGTATATGTAATAAAGTTCTAAGTTCATCAACAGATAATTGAGATGAGGAAAACTGTAGCTAAAGAAAGTAAATTAGTTACTGGGAAATAATGCAAAGAAAATCAGCAAAGGGCAATAACACAAAGAAAATCAGTCAACTGTAACCATTTCTTAATATGCACATCTATGCTTGCTAGTGAAGCTTCCTATGAAATTTGATTGAAATCCATCCAGTAGTTATTGAAAAATAGCGTGGACAAAGAAAACTCCAAGAAATCAACAAAGTGCCATAACTCAAAAGAAAATTAGTCAACCGTAACCATTTCATAATATGCACATCTGTGCTTGATATTGAAGCTTCCTATGACTGATTGAAATCCATCCAGTAGTTATTGAGAAATAGCATGGACAAAGAAAACTCCAGAAAATCAGCAAAGGGCCAAAACTCAAAAGAAAATCAGTCAGCCGTAACCACTTCATAATATGCACATCTGTGCTTGATATTGAAGCTTCCTATGACATTTGTTTGAAATCATCCAGTAGTTATTGAGAAATAGCTGGACAGAAAACTCCAGAAAATCAGCAAAGGGCCGTTTGATTGAAATCCATCCAGTAGTTATTGAGAAATAGCGTGGACGAAGAAAATTCCAGAAAATCAACAAAGGGCATGACTCAAAAGAAAGTCAATCAACCGTAACAATTTCATAATATGCACATAGATCTATGCTCACCAGTGAAGCTTCCTATGAAGTTTGATTGAAATCCATCCAGTAGTTATTGAGAAATAGCATGGACAAAAAAACTAGACAGACGGACGGACCGACCGACATGGTGACTCCTATATACCCCCCCAAACTACGTTTGTGGGGGGTTTAATAAAACCGAAAACAAAAGCTGACTATTTTTATTTAAAAAAAAATACAATACCCAAAGTGACACCACAAATCAGTGGAATGTTTTAACTTAACAAAATTTGCCACTTACTTTGTTTTTTTCTTTTTACATTTTTAAGACAAGCAAAATAGAGAACTACTTGCAAGGATATGGCTTCTGGGTATGTCTGAAAATGCTCAAATTCATTTTCGGTCGGGGGAGCTTTGCGTTAATTATATTTTAGGTTTCTGGTGTAATACCATTTCTGGTTTATGACCGTCAAATTATCGAACTACTGGTGTTGGTCATATTTCCACCCACTACATATGTTACATGAATAAATAAGTATTTGTTCAGTTTGGATTATGTATAACAGTATGGCCAAAATTCACAATTGGATGAAAAAAGACACAAATTTTCCCAATGTGACTTAATGTGATTTTCCCCAATGGGAGTGGAACTGGTATCATTCCCAACTGGCTGAAGAAAAACCCTCCATTGACATGGGTACATTTGGACTGTTTACAATAAAGCACACATAAAATATGTACTATTAAGGTTATACTCAAACTTAAGTTTACACATGATAAGACAAATAGTAAAGATTTTTGGATCAAAATAAGAAAAATAAAGGGAATGCCATCTCACCCTATTCCTCTTCTTGTTAATAAAACAAACAAAGCAACTAGAGATAAAGAAAAGGCAAATTTTTTAGTTAATCATTACTCAACAGCCTCTAGCAACTTAAATTTAGAACCAGACGTGATTAATTACCAACAAGATTTTGAATCAATTAATAGTGATTTTTTAAAGGAGGATAAATCAAATAACGATACAATAAATACCAGTTTCCAAATACATGAATTATTACAAGTTATAAACACCAGGAAAAACTCAGCTACTGGATTAGATAAGATCTCCTATATAATGTTTAAAAATATGCCTTTATCTTTACTAAATAAATGGCTTAAACTTTTCAATATGATTTGGTCACAAGGAGTATATCCAACTGAATGGAAAAAAACTTGTATCATCCCTTTATTAAAACCAGGTAAAGATTCCACTGACCCAAAATCCTACCGACCCATTAGTCTCACATCCCATCCAGGCAAGATTCTAGAAAGTATGGTTAAAAATAGGCTAGAATTTTTTTTAGAATCAAATAAAATATTAAATAGAGAACAATCCGGATTTAGAAAAGGGAGAAGCACTTTGGACCAATTATTTAAAATTCAACATGATGTTTTATCAGCTAAAAACAAAGGCCACTCAGTTTTAGCAATTTTTTTAGACCTAGAAGCTGCATTTGACCTAACCTGGCATTCAGGAGTTTTATATAAATTAAGGAAATATGGTATTACAGGCAATTGCTTCAATTATATCAAATCATTTTTAGAAAATAGGAAAATCCAAGTTAAAGTAGGTAACAAAATGTCAGACATCAAAGAAATAAATAGAGGTACCCCACAAGGAGCAATTTTATCTCCCATTTTATTTTCTATTTTAGTAAATGACCTACCAGAAAAATTAAATAAAATAGGGATGACTACCAGTCAATTCGCTGATGACGCAGGGACATGGACATCTGGTCCCAATATCCCTTTTTTAACCAAAAAGGCTCAAATAGGCTTAAACACAGTATGTGACTGGGCCAAAGAATGGGGTTTTAAACTAAGTAAACAAAAAACAATAGGCATAATTTTTGGTAACAAAAATATAAATCAAGTTGATCTTACATTAGGGGGAACCCAAATTAAATTTGAAAAAAAGGTGAAATTTTTAGGTATGTGGCTTGACCAAAAATTTACATTCTCAGAACATATAAATAATATTTTAAATAGATGTGAAAAAGATATTAACCTTATGAAAATGTTATCAGGCACGGACTTCGGGTCAGACAAACATAGTCTGTTATTATTATATAAAACTCTTATCAGACCAAAAATAGAATACGGAGCATCGATATACTCTTGTGCCCAAAAATCAATACTAGAAAAACTAGATAAACTCCAAAATAAGGCTCTAAGAATAGCACTACGTGCCCTACCTTCCACCCCTGTACATTTATTAGAACATGAAGCAGGTACCCCCCCTCTGAGCCTGAGAAGAGAGGAACTTATTATTAAATATTGGGCTCGATCAAATTCTAGAAGGGAGGACAACCCCGTAAATGCCCTAATAGGCACCGGATATTTTATAAATGCTAAATATACCAAAAGGAAAACTTTTAAATTACCAATTGGAGCATATACACATGACCTCTTAGTTGAATACAATCTAATAAATACCATCACTGCTGATCTTAGACCTTCCCATGTGCCGCCTTGGACTCTTCTTTCCCCAATAGTTAATTTAAAATTAAAAGAAAAATTTAATAAAAGTGACAACCCAAATATCATAAAAGTTATAACAAGTGAATATATTGAACACAAATATAATAAATTCTTACAAATATTTACAGATGGCAGTAAAGATCCAAATTCAGGTAAAATAGGAGCAGCCTATACTATTCCGCATCTACAAATCCAATATACGGAAAGACTTACAAATAATTTATCAATCTACACAGCGGAGTTATTTGCTATTATTAAAGCACTTACCTGGATTTTAGAACATAAGCCAAATCAGACAGCCATATTTTCAGACTCTTTAGCTGCTTTAATATCTATTAAAAATAATAATAGTAATTCCAGACCTGAATTAATTAAAGAAATTTATATCATGTATAATAATTGTCTATCTGAAAAATTAAATGTCCATCTGATCTGGTGTCCCGCACATGTTGGTATCAGGGGAAACGAGGAAGCTGATAGAGCGGCAAAGGAAGGTCTCCTATTTACAAACATTACAAACCCCTGTCCATTAGCTAAAACAGAAGTGTACTCTCTGATCAAACAACAAATCAAAAACAAATGGTCAAATTTATTAAAACAAAATACATTTTATGATACTTTTAGTAGATCCACTGCTAGTTTTAATCAACCAAGTATATATTCCAAATCAATAAATCTAGATAAATGTATTACCAGACTTCGTTTAGGCACTAACCTTTTATCTGGTAATAGAGGAAAATATATTCTAAACTTACAACCTATGTGTGCAAAGTGTCAAGTCACCAACACTACGCAACATTTTCTATTGAATTGCAAAATTTTTAAAACATATAGATCAAAACTTATATCTGCATTAAAAACAGCGGGGTTGTCTTTCTCCCTTGAGCATATCCTAAATCCTAGCAAAGCCCACAGCAGGTCAGTATATCAAGCCCTGGCTGTCTATCTGATAGACTGTCAGATGACAGACAAGATATAAGATATTTTATGTAAAATAGCTCCTTGGTTGATGCATAGTCTGGGCGTCAATATTCTAGAGGAGGGTCATCCTGAGAGCAAATGGCGATCAAACATATAAACGTTATATGGGAACTCTTTTGTGTCCTGCACCGTGGCCATAATTTTATTGTAAATAATGTACTTTTGTACATATATTGTTATTTTTTACCTATGCATTATTACATATTTTTTACACCCTATGGGGCCGTTTTGTTTGCATAGAAGTGGAAAATTTCTTATATATTAAATATTTCTTAATCAGCGAGCCTGGTGCGAGGACAAAATAGAGTTCTACACCCCATCCATCATAATGTGATAACATTGTGACATATAAACAAAATCTTAACTTTTAATTGGGATTAATTCCCCTTGTCACCTCATAGTCAATCAGTTCACTTCAGATCTGATCTGAGGTGATAATGGATTTTTTAGCTAATTCTTATATAGCCTCTTCAGGAGGATTCAATTGTCCTCCAGGGGCGTCTTTTCTCCACTCAAAGTTTAATTAAAACATCGTTTTAACTTATTCTTAAACCCTGGGGCAACATTCTGTTGTCCAAGGGATCGATTGACTGTGGGGTGTCAAATTTTAAAAATATAACTATTTTATAAAGATGGGTTGTATTGATCGCCATTACCATAGACTTCATTACTTACCCCCTAAGT
>CM037787.1:16919402-16969402 GCA_021229015.1 Solen grandis | reverse complement strand
TCTGACTATACTTTTGTTTCTTTAATTTGATGCTGATACTTAATCCAGCCTTTTCTCAAAAAGAAAGGGAGGGGTCCTATCCCCCATCTGTCACAGTACCGATAACTCAAAAATAGGGAGGTTCATATGTAAGTGGCCAGGAATCTCAGTCAGTAGAGCATTAGCAAAAGGGCCCAGGTTCAAGCCCTGGTCAGGCTGCATATTTTTCTCACCCTGTGACACATCTATATAGGAAATGCTATTTTTTCCACATTTTGGGTAAACAAAAAAAAACAACAACAAAAAAATCATGCGGCATATAGCCATGAATGGGAAAACTGCTTAAATTTATAATGAAAATTATAGAAGAGAAGGCACATGTGAAGGGGAGAAAATCTGGTAGAGTCATACCTGACTACTGATGTAGCCAACAGCAAAGGAGCTGAGAACCCAACCCTGGCCGTGGAGGTCCCATTTAAACTCATCAGTCATAGGAACAATGGCAATCGGCATGATGACTCTGTCTGCGGCATTGATGAAATTTGCCATGGAACACAACCACAAAGTGTGGGATGGTTTGTTCAACATTGTTGCGGCACTCAGTTCTCAATTAAACCTTGGTAAAATAGTCTTCATGGCTCACTGAAAAAAAAATGTATAAGTTCATGATACATGTTTTTAATTTTATTGTAACAGAAAAAAACAACATGAAAACAAAAATACCAGTATCGTAGTATGAAATGCCTGACAAAGTTTATTGAGATCCAATTCATTGTGAAGCTTTGAAATTCTCCTGAACTAAAATTTTTTAAGTCTATACCCCATATAGCGAGATAGGCAATCAAATCATATAGTTGTCTGCTTAGCATACTGTGCACTGTCTTCCCATGAATGCGACCGATGTTAGATTCCCATCCAGGTCAGTATGTGAGATGGTTGGTGGTCACCAGACTGGACAGGTGGGTTTCCCTGGGCCCTCTGGTTTCCTTCCACAGTATGACCATCAAGGCACGAAGTACTGGTCCAACCCAGGAAATGTCAAGAGAGATTAGTATAAGTTGTAAGAACTTGTTTCCCAATCAATGTAAAGTAAATAAGTTAAACTAAGACTGTCATATTTGTGTGGTTGGGCCAAAAGCTTGCATGAGCTTGTTCTTTGCCAACAGAAAATAAAGTTTATCTTTATAATATTATTATCACTGACCAAACCCAAAGTTGTTTAACTTTGCAAGTCAAGGATAGCAAGTTACCACATCACACAAAAGCTTGCTGAACTGATGGACTTTATCAGTATACAATTGTACATGTTAATCTCTCCCGAGTAATGTTCAACTGATTTCCATTACTAACTAACCTCTACATGATTTTATTAACGGCCTTCAAAAAACTGACAACGTAAGAAAAGTTG
Source organism: Solen grandis (assembly GCA_021229015.1). Classification (NCBI taxonomy): domain Eukaryota; kingdom Metazoa; phylum Mollusca; class Bivalvia; order Adapedonta; family Solenidae; genus Solen; species Solen grandis. The sequence continues at coordinate 16,968,015 of CM037787.1, read as the reverse complement.
ATCAAACAGGTCGGAGCAAAGTGACATGTCAGAGCATACTGACTTGTTGGGGGGTATTTTCACTGAGCAAATTCACAAGAAAATACATATCCATCCAGAGAAATATGGAGATAATATGTGTTATTTTAGCTCTGAACTAATGAAATGTGCCATCAAAAAGGAACTTGCCTACAAATGCATATGCTAGCAAACATTTTGACATTTTTCTCAACGACGTGGCAACAAAATGTCGCTTATAATATTGAAAAAAAAGTTTATAAAAGTCATGCAAACATGATTTTAAGGTAAAGATAAATAAAAAATATGTCAAATATAAATATCCAGTCGTAAGACCTGAAAAAATATCTGTAATATAACTATACATGGATTATTTTCTTCGTATTCAATGATATAAGCGCCTAAATATTTTAGGGTGTATCCAAACCCATACTTCAATACATACAGTACACAAACCGCAAGAGCCTTTCATAAATGCCTATCTCTATTAATCACGGTGATCTATCAAGTTGAAGTTATAGCACTAGGCCCCGGCTACAAGAGATTTAAATTACCCATATCTTCGTGACACTATCATCAGTATGCAGGGATTCTATATAACGTTACACATATGTTTACAGTTATAGAATCCCTGCACTATGTTATTTTTTCTGGGCCAAGAATTCAGAAATGTTGATGTGAATTTATTAGTTAACAAAATGTTAATGTAATGCGTAACATTTGAACACGGGCCATGCAAATTGAATCTAACACTATCAAGTTAATAAATGCTTAAAATAAATAGGTCGCTCAGTACAAATGGTCTTTAACCACAGGAAAGGAATTCTGCACAGGCCTGAGGACCCAGACATTATTAGTTAAAACTCTCTAGTGGATAACACTGGAGTCTTTTAAAACTTTCTGTGACATAGTCTATGCATTCGGGGTCTTCTGCAACCTATAGACATATTTGATAAACATTTAGTAGATTTGAAATAAGCTTGACATCGCTTTATGACTGATATACTGTCGCAGCGACGGTAAACTGTAATAGGAGAAGAAGAAGAAGAAGAAGAAGAAAATAAGAAAAAATAAATCATATTTTACATTTGTTGTAGGTAGCTGTGTTAGACTGTCCTTCCAACTGTAGACTAGACAAAGTATCATCATAATGAAAATTGTTTTTATAATGTCCCTATTATTATTATTTCACGTCTTTTATGGAAAAAAAATGAGAACTAGAAATTTATAAACGATAAATCATTTATTTAATGTTTAAGGTACAGCGACCGTATGAACTACAAAAATATAAATGATAAATAATTTGTTTCATGCCATAGCGAGACCGGCAGTCTTTCATCCAAGGAGGGACCCTACCCGCCGTTGCTCAACTTAGCAAGTTGGAATAGCAAGTATACAACAACACCGCACAAAAGCGATCTCAGCTGCAAGACAGTTATGATAAAAGACTAAAAAGAATGTTCAAAATGTATCAAAAATGGTATCTTGCAAGGGTATTTTAAGGATAAACCCACAAGGAATTCCAAAGACATGAGGGAAATAAAAAAGACAAAAATACGGCCATTCAGTGAAACCAACAAATTATCTCCGAGATCACTTTGAAGTCTGTTTGGATCTACTTTTTTTACAATTACCGATATCTTTCTTTAATGATTTAACTAAGTTCAACAGAAAACCCGCTGTTTGTTTGGCCTCATCCCAGAATCCTCATTAGGGTCTGTTATATTTACTTCTAGTGGCGTCACGAAATCCACACAGTTTACTCAAATCCTCAGCACTGTCTCCCAAAAGCGATCTGTATATTATTTATTTTACGTCGATTGGGAAACAAGTTCTTACAACGTATACTAATTCCTTTCGACGTTTCCTGAGCTGGACCAGTACTTAGCGCCTGGTAAGGTCATGGAAACTCCTTTCCCTAACGGGGTTTGAACTCACGACCTCCGGGTCCGCAATCGGGTACGTTACCACAGGATCACGTGATATTCAAGTTTAGACTAAACCGATGTGTTAAACGATGTACTCTGAATTGACCGTTATGTGACACAATGCTACATGTATTTATATGGCATCATTTAATTAAACTTTGCTTTATTATATATGTTGTTTCTCATGAGTTAAAACAACAACAACAACTAAAAACCAACTGTAAACTTGTTAATTTTGTCGTCAATATTTAACGATATTTTACAAAGAAATAACTATTGTTTCTAATTTTTTTATTGGTTTAACGTGCCGCCGACAGTATTTCAGTCATTACGATACGATGTCTATTTGAGACAGATATAGTGCTGCCACATTGCAGTATCACGCCGTAGACATGTGGCATGATACCACACCCAGTCACATTATCCTGACACCGGGACAACAGTACCTGGAATTACCTTCATTTGCTGAGCGTCAAACAAGGATCCATTCCTTTTACGAATTTGGTATGTCGCGGCCGAGGATCGAACCCACGACTTCCTATTCCGGGGAGGAAGCTATGACCACTCGGTCACCGGAGCCGCGGTGCAATAAATAGTAATACTGCTTTTATAAAGCCTTCCTCATATGACTAATATCTCACAGGTAATGAATTCAATTAATTTCAGTTAATAAGTTTATTTCCAAGAACAAAATTTAACGGTTATGGCGGAATGTTTCAGTGAGATGTTTTAATATTAATTATAGTACATGTAATATTGATTATCATGCAGTGATTGTAATTTTGATCGATACATTAATATTCATACATTTTTATCATGATATTTATCAGTTTGAAAATCAGTCCTTTACAACTAATTTAGTTCTCTGAAAAGTAAACGATACTTTTTAGACGAGCAATTGATGTATGTATGTAGCACGTGATCTTCTAGCTGATACGCGTATTCTTTCTATCATATTTCCACCTTTCTTCAAATATTGTCTGTCTCCATAAAGTGTAAACATAAACAATATGAAACTGAATTAGCCCTTACCTCAAAAATATTCATATACAAATATATGACTTGATGAATATTAATTGACTGAGCTTTAAATGGCATATGGAATCATGCAGACTATGTAAACTCTAAGCTACAATATTGTATGAGTAAACAGAGGAGACCCTAATCAGACAGCTGCTATAGGATCTGTCGGATCTGGGTCTTCTCTGTTTACCAAGTGTGTCAAAATGCGACTATATGAAGTAAGGGGTTGATGTCTTGTTGCTACCATTTTCCACATGACTTTTGCCAGAGCGTTATGAAATGCAATGCTTCTTATAAACATCAGGGAAAGAAAGAAAAAGTGACTCCCTGGATCTTGGTGTAATTTGAGTAATTGGTCCGGAGCAGATCCTGCTGTGGCTTATCAGTTCCATTAGGCACTATCAGATCCTGACGCCGATATGCGTTGCTTATCTAACAACTTGTGAATCTGTAGGGATACAAACACACGGACTTGTTCAGAGTATATATACGTCACGATGTTTTTCTTAAGTATCCAGGACATGAAACACGAGTTTTGAAACGCTCTCTCATGTGGAATGAATTAAAAGAGAGAGAAAATGCGCTTTCACAAGATAACAAACGGGATTTGGATACTGGAGACTATATTTGTTTTCGTTTATTAATGCGTTTCAGATTTTAGGATAAAGACACGACAGTTTCCAGATTGTGGCTGCCAAGGAAAAGCCTCATTTTTTTCAATGTTTATGAGTTTTGTCATCATAGATGTACATAGAGATTTACATGAAAAATAGCGCGGTAAAAGAATGTGTTTTTGGATTTTATTTTGAATCATATTTCCGTAGAAACATTCCACTTATGCGTTGTTGCGTACTGTTTTACATTTAGCAAGTACTGGGACATTGTGAAACCTGCTTGTTTTCTAAGACATATTAAAAGAACACACACAATTCATTTCAGGATATTCATAATACTGTATTTTGGTGTTCTTGGAGAAATTTGCGTATTGTGATTATTTTCTCGAAAGCCGAGGTAAAAAGGTGTCGGAAATCGTTTTCTTTATAAAACTTTTTTTTTTTTTTTTATTTTATAAATTCTATGTATAATTATATAAATGATGTGATATCGGATGTAAAAATGTGTGTCCAGGAAGTGTGATCAGGGTTTAAACTGTACAACCAGTTAGCGTGATATCATATTGGGATAAGATGGAGCTGAAGCACTTTGTTCCGTGTGTGTTTGTATTGTTGTGTATAAGTCTCACAGGAAGCGCAAGAAGGAGAGCCGACAGACTGGTGTTTCGTGGAGCGGATGATGACGACGACGATGAACCGAGGATATTCAATTATAACTTGTACTTAGAGAGACCTCATACGACCAGGGTCGATTCTAAAGATAAAGTGGAGACTCTAGGGGCCGTTTTGAAAGGTAACGCTTAGATAAAATGCTCATATGTGTGTCATAAATGCTGCTTCTGCTAAATAAATAAATAAATAAATAAATAAATAAATAAATAAATAAATAAATAAATAAATAAATAAATAAATAAATTAATTAATGATTAAAGTTATTCAAGTTCATTGTGGGTCTCCACCGTCACTTATTCAGCATGTTATTTTTGTTTGTTTGTCTGTTTATTGGCTGGTTTTGACGTCCCGCCGACAGTATTCCAGTAATTCGGAGACTATATTTTACTTGAGACGTATATAGTGGTACTGAAATATCTCGCCGTAGGCATGTGGCATATCGCATTACCCTGACTCCGCGACAACCAGTCCTGGAACCACCCTGGTTTATGCGCTGAGCGCCCAGCAGTCGCGGTCGGGGATCTAACCTATGACTTTCCGCTCCAGATGTGAATGTTCAAACCATTCGACCACCTGGGACAACCAGAATAATGACTGAATAATGAATATCCCGTAGATATTCAAAGGGTGTTCTAAAAGTATTCGGAGAACGTTATTTATTGATAAGGTTATCAGAATCTAGTCTTCAAAAATGATACTTTAATATATACTGTACTTAATCCGAAATTAATGTAAATTGCGCTGATACATAATCCAGTCACTATGGCAACGCCGGGTAACATTGAGCGCTGGTCCCGAAACTGTTCGAATAATCATCGTACATTAACCATTCACAAGAATAAAGGTCAATGACTGAGCGAACAAAACTCGGCGATATATGTACCGAGAAAACAACAGTTGAATAATAAGAACCTATAACCTTTAACTTTTAGTCGCTGTCAATATTCCGTCGTAGGTTGTTTAACTTATTGTTAACCAATTGACAAAAACAAAAACAAACAAACAAACAACAACAACAACAACAACAACTTAGAAATAGTTTAGTACACGTGCACTTGTTTAGCATGGTAGTCGATACGCAGGTTCATTAACCAGATTTGTTGCCCAAAGGTCAAGGTCAATGTCACACTGGTTGACAGTATAGAAACTGCATGGGTTGAAACTGTTATGCATAACAATATTTAGAGAGAGAGAGAGAGAGAGAGAACTCTCGATAGAATTTTTTAGTTTCAGCAGATGACGTACAGGCGCACGACTCAGGACCGTAGGTCAAAAGTCAAGGTCACACTTAGAGTATGATTGCCAAATATACGTTGGCACAGTTTCAATGAACTTCTAACTTTCGTATTAATATCAAATATCATCATTAAAATAATTTAACTGTGTATATCTGTACTGATGCTGGATAAATAAAATTGTTATTTCTTTGAAAATCTACTTTGATTGTCATGATGAACTAACAGAAATATAAGACATATCTTTGAATTGTTCTTCAAACATTAGCGCTGTTTCATGAATGCTATGGAGAAGATAAAGTATCGTCAAATATTGATCAAAAGAAGTCAAACCATATGAAATGTGAATCAGCATCTTGGTTATACATCCATTGAGGTAGTTGTGATATTATCATAAAATAAAACTTGCTTATTTTAAGGTTTACTGTTCCTTTATATTTCTGTAATAAAACTTAATAAATACAGTATGGCCTTTTTTCTGTTTATTAAATACAAACATAATCAAACCGTGTGTTGATACTATGTGTTTGAGTGGGGATCTAATAAAGTTAAGTTACTTCACTTGGCAGTTTAAAAATTCAACGATGTACAGTGGCATAAAGGGGACATGAAAGCTATATTTTATATGGCCTGCAACAGCGTGTGAATGCATGGTTATTGCGTGAGCACGCGATATCAAAATAGCATGTGACAATTAAAACATATTGCTAGACACCTTTTTCATCGTCAGTGTTGCAATATATTTGCATTTAAACATACTCTTTAGAACATTTTAGAGCACACAGGATTCGTTCCGCTTTTGTTTCGTAATAAGATGTCGACAGGGGTATTGGATAAATTACTGCGCATTTAAGTTTTTTTAGCTTCGACGTTAATTAATGTTTTCATAAACATGTTTCTGAGCTTTGAGTGGGGCTTCCATGCACAGTTAAGTGTCACCTTAATTCAAACTTATTATGACTTTTTTTTTAAATTTGATTTCAAGTGGTTCAGCGTATTGACTTTGTTCTGCTTTTCGGATTTATAAAATGCGTTTTTAAAATTACCGGGTAAGATCCAAATATTTTTCCAGTTAACTGTGAATTATCTGACGTGCCAGTTAAACATATGCCAAGAGTATTGCCGGGGATTTTCAAATATGAAATGATTATAGGTCTCATGAAATTGCCACAATATGATTTGTATAATAAAAGTACATGTATATACTTAAAATGTGGTAATTGTTAACACTTTTATATCTTGGTTAAAGGCTACTTACATGTGAGATTTTTTTATTTCTTTAAAATATCCATTAACAAGTGAAAAAATGGAAATCTAATATATTTTCTACCCCACCTTTTTTTTTTTTTAAATATGCAACAACAACAACAACAACAACAACAAAAACAACAAATGTTAACTTGCAGGACAGCTCGCTAAACGCCACAGTGGTGGTATTTGACCTAAATATCACTAGGTGGTTAAGTTTATACGTTCATTGGTAATACCCTCCCAAGAATGAAATTGACAGACATTCTATCAAAAAGGAATCATCTAGAGACATGACAATTATCTATTTTGCAAATGATGATCATTGCAAGACAAACATTTCATGCAAATTCTTCTTTTTCTGTGTTCAGGGTCGAATTCGACCAATAATTCTTAGCATGTACATATATACGTAGTGGCAAATATTCTTGTTGCTCTTATACAAATGCCTAAATATTTCATTTCTTAACAAATATTGTTAGTTTTTTAAAGGTAATAACTGATTTCAGTTTAGTAATTTACTTAGATATTTTATAAAACAGAAATGGCGGAATGCCTTTTTACCCAGATTAAGAATTTAAGTATTACTTAGCGCTAAGTATTGTTGGTGGAATTCGAGCCAGAACTTATTTATGAAAGCTAAATACCATGGTATAACAACCCACTAGGGTAAAATGGAACATATAATCGAAGGGACTACTGAGGTGGCTGCTAAATAAATGAACATCTGGGTCGAATTCCAACAACAATTTTTAACGCTAAGTAAAACTTAAATACTTCAGGACGAATTTCATTAGTCTTGTTTCTCTAATAAAGATACTCAAAATGATTCATTTCTAACCAATTATTGTTAGTTATTAAGGTAATATTTAATTTCAACTTGGTCGTATATTTGAATATTTCATAAAATAGTAATGGTGGAATGTGTATCTACCAAGTTTAAGAATTTAAGTATTATTTAGCGCTAAGTATTGTTGATAGAATTCAAGCCAGACTAATTTTATACCGGTAATGTCTTTTCCAAAATGTTGACGGATGAAAACAGGTTGGCCAAAGGCGCAAATATCTTTTTTTGTCATGTCTGTTTACCAACCTGTGAGTAAAATAGTCGTCATGTTTTGTTTTATGAGGTGCTAAAAGTGATTGAGCATGAAATGTTTAAGCTGACCTTTTGTGACCGACAAATACTGTAGAATCATTTATTTTCGTGGGGAACTAATTTTCACTGATTTTGTGGATGACTTTATCCACGAATATTTATCCCACGAAAACTGTTTATTTCATAACATCATATTTTCTAGACCATGGTTCCACGAATATATGTATCAACGAAATTGATTTATTCACAGATTCCACGAAATTTAATGTCAACGAAAATAAATGATTTTACAGTATTTAGCGTCCGTCTGTCCGTCATCCTTTTTTTTTTTGTCAACAGTTTCTTCAAACATATCTTCATCGCTGAACTAAATCTTAATATGCTAAAACTTTACAATGATGTTCATTGGATGGCCCCTCTCAAAGTTGCCGGGAGGTTTGGATTCATTCCAATCAACATCTTGCCATGGCAACAGGAAGTAAATTCTTTAAAGTAGATGTTTGCAGATGTTCCTGTGAATATATAGCATGCATCAACATTGCAACAATTCCATTTTTTCATCATTTCTTTTCTTTCTGTGACTTTTTTCTACTTCGTTTGTTATTTTTGTTCATTTTCAGTTGTCAACATTTAGCCCCCCCCCCCCCCTCACTTTTCAGTTGTTATTCCTTTTTCGTTTTCAGTTGTCTCACATTTCATGTTTTTCAGCAACACATTTTAAATCATCGAAAAAATAAAACAGAAGTGAACAAAAGAATGATAAACAACAACAACAACAACAACAAACAAACAAACAAACAAAAAAGCCTACAATAACATATTGTTTACATACATGTATTTAATCAAATTCCTCCTTTCTTTGAGTAAATCATAGACACATTATATATCTCCATGATAATTCTGTTGCAGAATTCTTAAAATGTTTTCAAAACTAATATTTTTATCATAGACCTTTTTCAATAGAGATATGAAACGATCCGAAATTACGTTTTTTTATTCGTGATGATTAACAACAACAATAACAACAGGTGCACGGGATTTGAACGAGATCTCCCTGAGACGCTTAACACCTTACAGACGCTTACAGTCGCTTAACAGCATCATTCATGAAAAAGATCTGCGATTTTGAGAGACATAACTGATTGGTTTAATCAGCAATAAATTGAGGATAAAAGTATATTTATAACTGATATAAGCAATTTTACACATTTCACGTTATCTCGTGGTCACATGATCGTAACTCAACGAAAATTTTCTTGACTTGCTCCTTACGTATATCAGAGTTGCGGATCTATGTTAGGTTATTAGGTCTTTGCTTCTCGTAGTAACAATAAATAATTTCGTTTTCAGGACACATTCACAAGTTGAAGGAAACAACGAACAAGAAAATTGACATTGTGTTCTTGGTAGATGCCTCGACGAGTGTGGGACCGAATAATTTCAGGGAAGAAATCAAGTTTGTGAAGAAGTTATTGTCAGACTTCACAGTTGATTCGGACCATACACGTGTCTCCGTCATCACGTACTCGTCAAGTGACCGCGTGATACGTCACGTGGATTACCTTGACGACTCGGGTAAGGACCGACACAAATGTGCACTGTTGGAGCATGACCTTAACAAAATCGAATACACAGGAGGCGGGACTTACACACTGGGAGCGTTCCTGGAGGCCAAGGTATATACTATAGAATTATTAATTTTCGCTGGGGACTAGTTTTCGTCGATTTCGTGGACGGCTATATCCACGAATATTGATCCCATGGAAAAATGATAATTTTAATAGACTGCACATTTTTCGAACATTAATCCACGAATATATGTACCTCCGAAATCAACGATATTAGAAATTCCAGAACGAAAAATAATGAGTTTACATACATATAATTTCATAGCTTTTTTTTTCATGGATTCACCAGAGGATCGACAATACCCGGTATAATTCGCTGATTTAATCAGAGACTGGAGGAAAAAAAATGAATTCGATGTTTATTCCCCATTGAACAATGTGTAAAAGTGTACACCAGCATGACCTGGTAGTCTGGGTGTTTCGGGATGTGCTCGTTGTTTTACGTATGTTTACGTCGCGTTTCGGAGTGAAATGGTCTTTACGGTTTGAACAAGGGCGACAATACAAGGGTCCGAGGTTATGTGGCTTTGCAGAGTTAAAGGCTCTTGAACGTAAAAGCATTTATTTAGGGAATGCCTTTGTGGCCGAGTTTTCGCGTAGTCTGTGGTAATATTTGATATTTTTTTGTATATTCTATGCATTTGCTTCGGTCAAACGATGGAAAAATCATAAAAGAAGAGGATTTTTCCTGTAAATCATATATGTGCCGAGTTATTTGTAATAAGTTAGTGTCTGTCCAGTCCCAAAACCCAATGTAGTTATTTTAGTTTATGAATATGAATACGTTTACATGCTACAAGTTAATATGAATAAGATATTAATGGTGTCATCTTTTTTTGAGTTAGAGAGTAAGGTTTCGTTACTTTTCTTGCCAGCCGTGTCTAATGGATAGTTCCCTGACCCTAACTTATATTTGAATAAAAATAGGTTTGGCCACAAACAACGACATGTGCTCCTTTGTTAACACCCTGTTTGTGGGACAAAATCTAACTGTAATCTATTGTTAAGATATGCTAATAGGTGGGTCATGGAACTATGCATTGACACGGAAACCTAATGTATATAGTTGTCTCTCTCTCTCTTCAAGTTAGAGAAGTCAGAGATGTAGGTACTTTCAGACGGCATTCTCTATTAAGTTTGGAGAGCTATACCAGCATTTTACAGTGGAAACCCTAAATAAGGTTAAATCCCACTTCTGCAATATCTCATTTGATAAAAATATTTTTTTACGCCTTGGGCAGGTATCTTATATTCCCCATGACAAAAATAAATTAATTCCAATGTACTTGCAGACGGTATTCAAAAACGCCCGTGAGTCTGCCAGTAAGGCCATTTTCCTGGTCACGGATGGCTTCTCCAATGGTGGGGACCCTAGACCATTGGCCAACATCCTCAAGAGACAAGGGGTGAAAATCTTCACGTTCGGTATTCGGAACGGAAATGTCCGAGAGCTATTTGACATGGCATCGGAGCCGAAGAACGAGTCCTGCTACATTTTGGGCAGTTTTGAAGAGTTCGAGGCGCTCGCGAGAAGAGCCTTACACGAAGGTGGGTTGACTTATTTCTGACTTTCTAGTTCACTATTCGTCCGTCTGTCGTCCACAATAAGTTTGTTTAAATTCTAGCATATTCATTTCTTACGCGATCTTGATCAAACTTGGTGGCCATATTTATGACCATATACTACTATAACTATTACCATTTCAAGTTAACTGATACACTCATATCTTTGCCCATCAAGCTTGTAGGTATCATACTAAGCAAATTCTTTCCATAAACGCAACATTTTAACCCTTAACCTGCTGAATTTCTCAAATGGACTTAGCCGGCATCCTTTTTGGAACTGTCCATTATCAATTTCAGGGATAACAAGATGAAAACTTGTAGTTGGTCAGCCAACAGTAAAGAGCCAGGCTAGCTAGCCTGCACGGCTCTTACTAGTGGCAAAGGTTAGCACTTATGGTTCCAGCAGGGTAAGGGTTAAATCAAGGGTTTACAGTACAATACAGGCTTATTGAGATGTTTAATGTATTATAACTGTATATGTATAATACATTCTCCAAGGCCAACTTGCAATAAACACGCTGTGTACGCGCACAGCCTTTACAACTGTTAAGATATCAAATCGATGTATGTAATCAAAGAGATCGTTTATTGATTCAAAAGAAAACGCTGTAAAAAAAGAAAGAAAGAAAAACAAATATTGCTGTGGAGCGTTGACCGGGTGTGACGTCAGATCAACGTCACATAGGACGGCAAGTAAGGTAACGTCAGAGCATCATTGACACGCGAGACCTTGAAAAGTTTTTACGTTGAAAGTAGCAAATATACCTATAAACATTTTAAGAACACTTGTCTGTAGCTGGGTACAGGTATTTGGTGTCGAGTCATTGATTGTCGTCAGCATGATGCTTTGATGCACTGGTCATTACCCATAACGGCTAATTAATAACTTGTTACTTTTCATTACACGACCCGACGTCAGGTTACATTCAACATTCACTACATTCAAAGGCCCACTATTATCCCCAAAACATATATTCTTCGAACGGAAAAACAAATTGTGTGCTCATATTCGTTGACAACAACATTACTACGATGCATACATAAGAAAGAATATTTTACTGAATATCATTCAGTTGTTTACAGAAATATCTAATTTGCATATTTAACGTATTTTCGTCAATTTTCTAACGTTTCACATAGATCTTCCGTACGTCTCCGTTAACGAATCACGAGTGTAAACTTAATGACGTAGCAGATAACCAATCGATATCGGATCAATCATCAATGTGTTTGGACTTTATCTGTACTAAAATCAAGACACTAAATTGATTTCTGTAATCAAAATAGTGAAATTCGTAAATTTGTTCAATGTTTCATACTTAAACTGATATAGGTAATGGCTTTTTAATTATTTCCCTGCTGATACGGTCCCAGCTCTTTAATCCCGTTCTAGGATCGTGTCGTACATGTGGGTTCATTCGCCCTAATAAAATTATAAATTAATAAACAAAATGGATATTACAAAATGGTGATGAATATTGTCTTGGTATTTTTAAAAAATATGCACGAGGAAACACGTTTTATTAATCCTGATTAGATATATTCTTAAATGATTTTAACAGAACAGAACAGAAATTTTTTTTGATGACTAAAGCATTACAAGCTTATTGTCATTATAAACATATAGTTGTTTATCAAAGTACACATGGCATGTAAAAATCCATTACAAGAATTAAGGTTACAATTGTAGCATCAAATGAAAAACAACAACAACAACAACAAAAAAAAACAAAAAACATATTCATAAATAATAAGTATAGACAATAATTAATTAATGTGAGAATGTTTCACTGAAATAATAATTATAATAGAAAGGAAAAAAAATCATGATTTGTTTTAATTTAATTTAAACATATTAATCATAATATAAGTCACAAAAAGTAAGGTCGCACAAGTGAATCTCTCAGATTAAATGCCTTAATAATTAATGTTTATTAACAGCTAATTTATTTAATGTTGATTTATTACAGCTTTGTGTCAAAGATATATATTTTTGTACACTAGTATGGTTATAGAAATATTTAGAAATATATTGTTTTTTTAGATTTGCGTATACAGGACATTTGAGTATAAAATGAAATTCATCCTCAATATCATTTAGATCACATGAGGGGCATTTCCTGTCATTTCGTGGTATATTGTTATGGCGACCAATTTCTATATTTAATTTATGCGAAGATAATCTTATTTTTGCAAGAATATTTCTGTATTTTTGGTTATCTAAAATACTGATATAAGATGATTGATCGAAAGTTAATTTTATTTCTCTATAGATGTTAAGGGAAGAACATGATTCTATTCCTATTCTCCAGTCTCTAATATACAAATCTTTTAGACGTTGTCTAAGTAATGGGATAAATTCCCCTATAATAACAGATTGTGGATAGAACCAAACCTCATTAAACCCTGTAGACTGAAGGATATCCCTAACTTTAGAAGCCCAGTTTTCAGTTGTTGCATTTTGGCATATCATCGATATTTGATCATTTATAATAGTACTTAATATGCAATTATCTCTCTTTTCAGTTTTAAGTTTTAAAAAGTATTTAATAAGTCTGATGAATCTTTCGATATACAACGGAAATCTACCTAACTCACTATACAGAGATAGGGTATTTGTAGTCTGCTTAACATTTAATATCCATTTACAACATTTTTTATGTACTTTTTCAATTGCTTCTGATTTCATAAAACCCATTACCTCCGACCCGTAATTCATGACGGACAGTACATATGCATCAAATAAATGAAATAGGATGTTTACAGGAACTTTCATGTTATTAACTAAAGATTTCAGCGCGTAAAGTGACCTTAAACCTTTACCTGCCAGTGTATTTGCGGCTTGCATGAATGACCCTCCACTTGTGAATACGACCCCTAAATAATTAAATGCGCTAACAATCTCTAGTTCCTGATCATTATAAAACCATTTCTCATTCTTTCCTAAATGTCCTCCTTCCTAAAAACAAGAATCTTCGTTTTATCAATATTTACAGTAAGATCCCATTTATTGCAGTATGTATATAAGCTATTTAACGAATCTTGTAGTCCTGTAGCTGTCTCTGATATAATAACTGCGTCATCTGCAAATAGCAACAGATAAATGGACAGTTGATCTATTGATAAACCAGCATCAATATTTTCATGTAAATGTAACTCTATATCGTTTAGGAATAGAGAAAAACAAATGGGGGATGTAATTTCTCCCTGAAACAAACCGATGTTGCTTGTAAAATAATCCGACACTGATCCTAAATGTTTGACACACAATTTAACTTCATTTACATTGATCTTAAAACAGACAACAATTTCCCATCAACCCCTTGTTTAAACCAATGTCTACTCCTATTAATACAGTCATATGCTTTCTTATAATCAATAAAACAACAATATAGTTTCTTTTTATTTGCTAACTGTCTTTGAATTAAAGAATAAAGAATGAATATAGGATCGACAGTGCTATATTTATTTTTAAAGCCAAACTGGGCATCCGATAATATATCATTTTCATCAGCCCATATTTTTAGTCTATCGTTTAATATACCGGTAAAAAACTTTGCAAAACAGCTCGTTAGGGTAATTCCTCTATAGTTATTCGTATCCGTTTGGTCACCCTTTTTATATATTGGGATAATTAAACCAGTTGCCCAATCTCGAGGAAATACCCGAGTACTCAATATATGATTAAAAATATATATTAAGAGGGGTTATAAGATAAGATAAGATAAGAAATATTTTATTATAGTGACTTGTGCATAGTATAAATATATAAACAATAAATCAATGTGGATTATTTAACACACCTGGCCCCATGGGCCTATAAGTCACCTATATAACACAACATTTATACAGTTCATGAAAAAACACACTATTATAACAGAAACAGTCAATGAAAAGAATGGTGGACATTAATGATAAAAATACATCATTTATCACATTTATAATAGCGAATTATTAATTATATTATATGACATTTTTCTGTATTACATTAGCTAAATTTAATTTCTGTTTAAATACAAAGTGTTACGACGAACTAGATATGCGTTTGTAATAAATTTTGCAACCTTGCGTACATGATTATTGAGCAACATGTCAAAAGTTTCTTGTTCAGATTGATTTAAGTATGTATATAATGCAGTATGTATATAAGCTATTTAACGAATCTTGTAGTCCTGTAGCTGTCTCTGATATAATAACTGCGTCATCTGCAAATAGCAACAGATAAATGGACAGTTGATCTATTGATAAACCAGCATCAATATTTTCATGTAAATGTAACTCTATATCGTTTAGGAATAGAGAAAAACAAATGGGGGATGTAATTTCTCCCTGAAACAAACCGATGTTGCTTGTAAAATAATCCGACACTGATCCTAAATGTTTGACACACAATTTAACTTCATTGTACATTGATCTTAAAACAGACAACAATTTCCCATCAACCCCTTGTTTAATCAGCTTATACCAATGTCTACTCCTATTAATACAGTCATATGCTTTCTTATAATCAATAAAACAACAATATAGTTTCTTTTTATTTGCTAACTGTCTTTGAATTAAAGAATAAAGAATGAATATAGGATCGACAGTGCTATATTTATTTTTTAAAGCCAAACTGGGCATCCGATAATATATCATTTTCATCAGCCCATATTTTTAGTCTATCGTTTAATATACCGGTAAAAAACTTTGCAAAACAGCTCGTTAGGGTAATTCCTCTATAGTTATTCGTATCCGTTTGGTCACCCTTTTTATATATTGGGATAATTAAACCAGTTGCCCAATCTCGAGGAAATACCCGAGTACTCAATATATGATTAAAAATATATATTAAGAGGGGTTATAAGATAAGATAAGATAAGAAATATTTTATTATAGTGACTTGTGCATAGTATAAATATATAAACAATAAATCAATGTGGATTATTTAACACACCTGGCCCCATGGGCCTATAAGTCACCTATATAACACAACATTTATACAGTTCATGAAAAAACACACTATTATAACAGAAACAGTCAATGAAAAGAATGGTGGACATTAATGATAAAAATACATCATTTATCACATTTATAATAGCGAATTATTAATTATATTATATGACATTTTTCTGTATTACATTAGCTAAATTTAATTTCTGTTTAAATACAAAGTGTTACGACGAACTAGATATGCGTTTGTAATAAATTTTGCAACCTTGCGTACATGATTATTGAGCAACATGTCAAAAGTTTCTTGTTCAGATTGATTTAAGTATGTATATAATGCAGTATGTATATAAGCTATTTAACGAATCTTGTAGTCCTGTAGCTGTCTCTGATATAATAACTGCGTCATCTGCAAATAGCAACAGATAAATGGACAGTTGATCTATTGATAAACCAGCATCAATATTTTCATGTAAATGTAACTCTATATCGTTTAGGAATAGAGAAAAACAAATGGGGGATGTAATTTCTCCCTGAAACAAACCGATGTTGCTTGTAAAATAATCCGACACTGATCCTAAATGTTTGACACACAATTTAACTTCATTGTACATTGATCTTAAAACAGACAACAATTTCCCATCAACCCCTTGTTTAATCAGCTTATACCAATGTCTACTCCTATTAATACAGTCATATGCTTTCTTATAATCAATAAAACAACAATATAGTTTCTTTTTATTTGCTAACTGTCTTTGAATTAAAGAATAAAGAATGAATATAGGATCGACAGTGCTATATTTATTTTTAAAGCCAAACTGGGCATCCGATAATATATCATTTTCATCAGCCCATATTTTTAGTCTATCGTTTAATATACCGGTAAAAAACTTTGCAAAACAGCTCGTTAGGGTAATTCCTCTATAGTTATTCGTATCCGTTTGGTCACCCTTTTTATATATTGGGATAATTAAACCAGTTGCCCAATCTCGAGGAAATACCCGAGTACTCAATATATGATTAAAAATATATATTAAGAGGGGTTATAAGATAAGATAAGATAAGAAATATTTTATTATAGTGACTTGTGCATAGTATAAATATATAAACAATAAATCAATGTGGATTATTTAACACACCTGGCCCCATGGGCCTATAAGTCACCTATATAACACAACATTTATACAGTTCATGAAAAAACACACTATTATAACAGAAACAGTCAATGAAAAGAATGGTGGACATTAATGATAAAAATACATCATTTATCACATTTATAATAGCGAATTATTAATTATATTATATGACATTTTTCTGTATTACATTAGCTAAATTTAATTTCTGTTTAAATACAAAGTGTTACGACGAACTAGATATGCGTTTGTAATAAATTTTGCAACCTTGCGTACATGATTATTGAGCAACATGTCAAAAGTTTCTTGTTCAGATTGATTTAAGGAGACCGAGTTTTGTAAAACAGGACAAAGTATATTATTACGTAATTCATTATAATGATCACACTCTAGTAGAAAATTAATTACTGGCATTGTTACCTTAAAATATTCATACAATATATTATCACAATAGGGTGTTTTATTGTCTCCCAGTTTCTTTATTGCTTTTATGATTTCATCATCCGTAATTGGTTGATCTAGTGTTTCAAATTTACCTGAATGCTCTGGTATAGAGTCGAAATCTTTCATAAATTCATTAAATATTTCATCATGACTAGTGTATTCCGTTGACATAAGTTTACTAAAGTATTCCCGAAATTCTTCATTTGATATCGGGTCTCTTACATTCTTTGACTTAAATGGTTTGAATATTTTCCAAAATTCTTTCGGAGACTTTTTTCTTAGTTCATTCATCTTTTTGCCTCGTGCGTAATTATAAGCATTTTTTGACTTTCGACATTGGTATTTATAATCCTTTTTTGCCGGAAATAAGATTATCCTATCAGTTTCTGACAGTGAACAGTTAAATCGTTCGACCGCCTTCTTATAGATTTCATATTTTTGTTTACACTCGAAATTATACCATTCATTTTGGTGTTTTGGGGTACTAATGTGTGATTTTGATGTCTTTGATGTCTTTTCAAAATACTATTGACCATGCTTATGCAAGAAATCTGTAAAAATAGATGTTAGTTCATTTACATTTCCTTCCCCTGCAATTTCCTCGTTCAAATCTTGTAATAACGAATGAACAATAACAATAAAAGCATTAATTAAATACTTGATCAGATCAAAAGACTTACTTTGCAAACACATACTGAAATAATTAAAGAAATAATTGGTAATCAAAGCAAGAATTTAATCAGTTTGCATAGTTCTTTCATATATATGTTGTCAATTTATAGCAACTTTGCAGATAATTTGTTAATTATGTACAAATTATAGTATTTTCGGCGTTCGTATTGTCTCGATCATACTTATTTTTTACACCCTGTCTCTTTCATTTATGATAAGTAGGGATGCAAATGGATTGAATAAGGGCTAAAAACGAAACAAACAGTGAATTTATTTATTTATTTATAAATACACCGCTAATGTTAGGGTATGTAAGATGTAAATAATTTTGAAACTGTCATTCCGAGATGGATGTTTCATTATGTATCGCTTGTGCAACAAAATTTGATAAATGTAATATGAATATATACCCATTTAAACATACATGCATAAAATATTACAACCGAATACACAAACATTTATATATTATTTCATTCAAATCCACCAAAATTACAATAGGGCGAACAGACTACAGTTTAAGGCTACAGGGTAAAGGCGACAGGGAATTAGGGCGAAAGGATATAGGGCGAAAGGGAATTGGGGCGAAACCACCCATAATCTGGAACAGACTGAGTCTGACTCGAGCGAAAGTGTACATGGGCGAATGAACCCGATACCGTCTGCATCCTTAAACTTAGTTCTCACGCATCATAGAACAATCTTTTGACATACACGAGATTTTGGCGCAAAAATTGGGCATTTTCTTTCTTTCTGTGAATGCTCTTGGAGGGATCAGTTTGGATTTTTCTTTGTGGAGGAATTTTCTATTTCTAAAAAATAAAAAAAAAATGATGGATATAATTAACTTTTTATAGATCATATTGTGTTGGTTCACAATGTCTTTGGCGACACGAGAAGCACACGACTTCATTAAAAGCACAGGTATAGGGGGTCGAAAATTAAGAGACACTGCATTTTTATTAATGTATAAATTTGAAGGAAACTGGGTGATGGAAAACAACACTGCGATGAATCCAGTGTCATATTCAATTACACAATTTCCAATGCACATTTCCAGTCAAAATTGTGACTTTCCAGTACCTCGCTATGATTCATACATAAATTATGTTCTGTATTGTAAGGATATCTTAAAAAAATTATTGACTATGTTTTTAGACAGAAGCACAGACTTAAGTAAATTAATGATAGTTTTTTACCCAGATTCAGAATCAAATTCTCATAGAATTACGTATTATTTTAACAATAAAGAGAATCAAATTCATCTTATTTTAGGAACACATTTTTCAAAAGATCATGTGTATCAACTTGCTCATGTCATCATTCCTAAAGGTAACAACCAAAACAATTTTTGGTATACCACAAGTGTATATCTTATGATATTAGCAAGGTCAGTAACGGACGTTCCAAAACATATTGACTCATACATCACTGAAAAAGGTCCAAATGTCCTTTGAATACAAACATAAATTATGTATGCTGAGAAAAGTTGTACGCTTCTCTTAAAACATTTTGAAATAAAAAAAAAAAGATCCTGTATATATGATTAAAAATATACTCCATCGCATTCACAGACCTGTGGTATAATATCATCATTATGTGTGATATAAAATAATATGAAAAAAATGTGATATAAAAATCGGATACTAAGGAAAAAAGGTAGGTGATTTATAATATTAATGTTTTACCTTACTAAATGCTCTGGACTACAAATCTCTCAGCCCCTCACCGCTGTGGGTTCGAATCCCGGTAGGGACTTCGGATTTTACATATGAGGAAGCCTTCCAGCTGGCTTGCGGTAGGTCGATGGTTCTACCCGGGTACCTCTGTGTATTCGTTGTCTTCCTCCACCTGTAATTAGCTGGACGTCGCTATATGATTGAAATACTATCGCAGCGACGGTAAACTCCAATACAACAACAACAACAACTAAATGCTCTGCGTGTGCGGCAGTTTCACTTCCAGGGATAAGCTGTCACGATTATCACATTCTTTGATTTTGTTTGAATAGAAACAACTTTAATTTTGTTGCTGGTTTCTGTGTAACCCAATAAGCCTTTATTGAAATCAAACGTTTTTGTTGAATACATTTTTCTCGGACATGTGCATATCATCTGGGGAAAGACACATGAATTGCTTTCAGCATTATCTCTTTACTTAAGAATATAGATCATGCATCTGGTACATTACAACTTAAAAGCTAATTAAAAGCATGATCTAAAATGATGACCGACATGTTTAATTTCAGATTTCTCGGAATGAGACACTTAAAAGAACCGGGTTAACTCTGGTTAACTCCGGTGCCTGAATACAGGTTCATGGAATGAAACATTTCGTTGGTCTTTATTTTTAAAATAACGTCATCTTTTTATATTCTGATTGGTCATTTATCTTCAGACAAGATGTCATAGTTATTATTAGATAACATGTGCAGACATGTTCAAACATTGTATTTTATGTCATAAAGTGAAGACATTTCATTGGTCGGTTCAAATTTTTAACCGGTTAATTCTGGTTTACACCAGTTGTACACTGCTAAGCCTGAATGAATATCCCTATGACTATAAACAGCAGATCATGCATGGTGCATGAGTGTTTGGGTCTTGTGTGTGTGTGTCGGACGGGGGAGATGTTCTCATTGTATGTTCGTATTTATCAAATGATAACGCTGATTTATACTATACAATTTTTCACAATATTGTTTGATATAAAGTATATATGTATTATATATAATTATTGTATCTATGGGCAATGATCCTTTAATATAAAATAATATATTGTCCATTGAAAGCCAGAAGGGGCTATCAGCCTTCTTTTTACATATGCTTATAGCTCCTTCTGGCTTTCAATGGACGATATATATATATATATTATTTTTAACTTTTTTTACTCATCATACAGTCTTAAGCAGAGGACCTGATAATCAATGACCTCTATTTAGCCCTAGACTGTACAAATCAGCTCTGTTTATTGGGACTTCCAAGCAATTTTGATCATGATATCAATACATTCAATATGGCAGACAAACAGCAACATGTTCAATATCGCTCTACATACTTACATGCAAATGAGTTCCTATACATGATAAACAATATGACCGCATTTTTTCTATAAATAGAAATGAGATCAACAAAATGGCGCCCGTTTTTTTACCCTAAAACGTTACCTGTACTACTGTCACGACTTACGTCACACCTTTGATTCTGTTACAGGTGCATAATGTCACACAGGATCTACTTTGAAAAAGAGTAAAGTTTTCTTGACCTGTGGTTGAAACTGATAATTGTATAGTAAAAGTTCTCGATTATAATGATCACCCCTCGTTATTCACAAACCCTTATTCCGCTTAACATTGGAAGATGATTCATTGATGAAGATTTCCTTTTAGCAAACCCCATACAGCTGCTTAACTTAAAATAGTTGTTACTTAACCCTTTTCCTTCAGTATACATAACTTCATATTTAATTCCTTTTTTAATAATCATTAACATTTTCCACATGCAGATCTGACCGTGGGCAAGTACATCCGCCAACCCTTGAAGAAATGCAATCGTCTGTGTGTAGGCAAGGACTGCTGTGATGATCGGGCCACGTGCAACTGTGGCTCCCACACCGGCAAATACGAGTGTATGTGTCCACCCGGTTACTATGGGAACGGATTGAAAGGAGGATGCCAAGGTTGGGTTATTTCTCTACCTATTGTAAATTTCTGGAAGTTTTGTGTTCTTTGTCATACAGTTAAGATGTTTGTTTTTAACAGTCGGGCGATGTCAACGTGCATTTTTGCACATTCTATTAAATTTCATAAACAATACATTCATGATGTACAGATCTACGTCCATTAGGTTAATGTACATGCATTTTAATTAATTGGCCATTTGTAAAAAGAATAAATAACTTATTATCCCTCAGAATTGCGAATATTCAATATAGACCATTACATATGGACACTAAATAACGTAGTTTAAACTCACAGTAAATTACATGAAGTTGAATCGACTGACATCGGTTGAAACCAGACTTGCATAAGGAAATGGATACAAGATACCATGTATATAAGACGCCAATAGCCGATAAAAGTATTGCCCAGTACATGTTAAACCTTTACAATGATATGGATAATTGTGACTGCCTTTGCGACCAGTGCAGAACAAGATCAGCCTGCACATCTGTGTAGTCTGATCATGGTCTTCACTGGTCGCTATTCAGTCAACAAGTTTTCTGCAAGTCTCCATATAAACAACTAAGACAGTCTTAAATGAAGGAAGGACTTAGCCAGTTAAGAAATTAAGCATGGTAGGAGTTTAAGTACTGGTACCAGAAGTAGGGTAATCACAAGAACTACGATCAAGTAAGGGCGATGATGGCAAGTGGTAACGTACACAACAGCGAATCTGAAGGTTGTGGGCTCGAACCCCCATTGGGTGTCAATGATTTTTCAATGCTTTCTCAGGTGCAAAAGTACTGGTACAAACCAGGAATTGTCGGGTAGGATTAGTATCATTGTCAGACACACAAGGTAATTTTTTTTACGTTTCTCTCCATTCATT
Organism: Solen grandis; assembly: GCA_021229015.1. Classification (NCBI taxonomy): domain Eukaryota; kingdom Metazoa; phylum Mollusca; class Bivalvia; order Adapedonta; family Solenidae; genus Solen; species Solen grandis. The sequence continues at coordinate 16,945,280 of CM037787.1, read as the reverse complement.
ATGGAGAGTTAGCGTAGTTATCCGACGATGGATTACTATAGGTTTTAAGAGCCTGTTTCCCAAACCGACATTAAAATAGATTTGTTAAAAATCAGAATATATCATACTTCTATTTGTCCATGATACGCAGCAAATATCTTGAAATATTAATTATTATCTTTTAAATTGAAAACTAGCTTGTCCGTCCGGTACATACAAATCCGACAGAACAATTGGTGACGTATTTACGTGCACAAAATGCCCGGATGAGAACCATGTGACACAGATCGCAGCGACGTCAGCTCAACAGTGCGTCTGCAGGAAGGGTTACCGAAACTTCAATGGAACCGGATGCGCAGGTAAATAATTAATAAAAATTACCGTACGTATTCAGTCAACTTCTTTCGTCATTTTAAGTTTAACAGACAGTTTCTGACATCTCTTGTTGAAATTTGTTGCTGTTTTTTATGTTCAAATTGACATGATTGTTGCTTTAGAACTGTCCTCGCATTTTACATAGACAAAACAGCCATATATACTGTACAGAAATTAAAATTAATAATTTTTTTACTTTTCAAGTTTTTGTCAATATCTTTGAACATGTATGATGTAAACGATTTTTGGACTGGCAGAAGCCGCTCTTACGTAGCGATTGATGAAAAGCAGGCATAATTGTTTACATTATTACCCCAGATGTTTTTACTGTACTGTATCACTCCGCGCTCAGTAGCATATAAATGCAATGTAATTATATGGAGTAAATGAAGATGCAGGAAATGTGTCACATGGCCTTTGTCTCTTCATAGAATTTAATCCATCTTAAACACAGATATGTTTCATCATGTTAATCCTACCAACAGTCTCTCATGGGAATGAATGCTTTTATTTACCTCTGAAAGCATTATACAGATTATAAATGAATAAAATACGTATATCCTACAGTTCTTCAATAAAACACAAGGAGGTAATTGAATATTGTATAAATTTTGTTTAATTATTTTTTTTAGTGTTGAAATGCCCCTCTTTGACCATGCCGAAGAATGGCTACTTCGTCAATGACAAGTGCAAAAGTGTGTTTAATGCTGCCTGTGGACTTCGGTGTAAGCCGGGTTTCGAGTTACGCGGTAGTAGTTTACGGATATGTCGAGAGGACGGGACCTGGTCGGGGACAGATACAGAATGTATAAGTAAGTATGCAAGTGTATTTCTACCATGTAGCTTTTTAGCTCACCTGAGCACAAAGTGCTCAAGGTGAGCTTTTGTGATCGCCCTTCGTCCGGCGTCCGTCGTCGTGCGTCGTCAGTCGTCCGTCGTCAACAATTTGCTTTAAACGACATCTCCTCTGAAACCGCTGGACAGAATTTAATGAAACTTGGCAGGAATGTTCCTTGGGTGAGGCTCTACAAAAGTTGCTAAAATAAAGTTGATCCATGAAGAACTCTGGTTGCCATGGCAACAAAAAGAAAAATAATTTGAAAACTTTAAAAATCATCTCCTTCAAAACTACTGGCCAGATTTCAAAATAATTTGATACAGATGTTCCTTGGGTCAACCTCTACCAAAGTTGCTAAAATTATTCCGATCCGAAAAAAAACATGGCCGCCAGGGGCGGGGCTTATTTGCCTTATATGTATATAGAGAAACCTTTAAACAACATCTCCTCTGAAACCACTGGACAGAATTTGATTAAAATTGGCAGGGATGATCCTTGGGTCAACCTTCACAAAAGTTGCTAAAATAAACTTGATCCATGTAGAACTCTGGTTGCCATGGCAACTAAAAAAAAAGAAAAAAAACAACTTTAAAAATCATCTTCTTCAAAACTACTGGCCAGATTTTAAAATAAATTGGTACAGATATTCCTTGGGCCAACCTCTACCAAAGTTGCTAAAATTATTCTGATCCGTAGAAAAATATGGCCGCCAGGGGCGGGGCTTATTTGCTATATATGTATATAGAGAAACCTTTAAACAACATCTCCTCTGAAACCACTGGACAGAATTTGATTAAACTTGGCAGGGATGATCCTTGGGTCAACCTTCACAAAAGCTGCTAAAATAAACTTGATCCATGTAGAACTCTGGTTGCCATGGCAACAAAAAGAGAAAAAAATGAAAACTTTAAAAATCATCTTCTTCAAAACAACTGTCCAGATTTTAAAATAAATTGGTACAGATGTTCCTTGGGTCAACCTCTACCAAAGTTGCTAAAATTATTCCGATCCGTAAATAAACATGGCAGCCAGGGGCGGGGCTTATTTGCCTTATATGTATATAGAGAAACCTTTAAACAACATCTCCTCTGAAACCACTGGACAGATTTAGATTAAACTTGGCAGGGATGATCCTTGGGTCAACCTTCACAAAAGCTGCTAAAATAAAGTTGATCCATGTAGAACTCTGGTAGCCATGGCAACAAAAAGAAAAAAAATATTAAAACTTTAAAAATCATCTTCTTCAAAACTACTGGCCAGATTTTAAAATAAATTGGTACAGATGTTCCTTGGGTCAACCTATTTATCTCAGGTGAGCGATTTAGGGCCATCATGGGCCTCTTGTTTTTTAAATTTATGTATGTTAATATGTATTCATCCACAGAATAGCAGAAATAAGTTATCCACAGATATAACCCTATACAGAGTGTATAATTAAGAAGTTTTAATTTTCCTGACACTGCTTAGTGTAGTTGGTTAACCCTTTTCCCTCATATAGACTCATTTTGACGCACTCAGTAGGTACCACATAAAGCCTGATCTGCAGAAAACCACAGTTAAACCTTACCAAATTTAATTGTAAAATCCTCATTACCAGACCACTGAGGAGCAGCGAACAGCATAAAACCTGATCAGCCTGCGAGTTACTCGCAGGCTGATCTGGTTTTATGCTGTTCGCATAGGTCTTTTCATGGTGTCCTTTATGAGGGAAAGGGTTAATTTGCGGATAATTTATTTCTGCGAATCTGTTTTCATTCGCAGAATAGCAAAAATTAAATTATCCTCATACATGTTAAAATAAATATCCACGTTAATCCTGGCACTATTACTATAGCGATTCTTTTGCGGTTAGTATATTTTTGCTATTCTGTGGATAATAGATTCGCAGAAGTAAAATCGTGAAAATTTATTAGCTGTGGAAATTAATTACATGATTATATCATTGCCACTGGGTCTTGTTATGTATATATTTTGGATTGACCTAGAAAATCTAATTTCATTCTTTTATGGCAATTAACTTCTGATCCACCCCAGGAATTATCAAAAGAGAGTAGATAAGCTGCAATAACTTGTTTTTCAATTAACATAGAAATAAGTAAGTATAAAATAACTTAACAAATCCTATTCTAAATAAATATGACCAAGAATATGAACCAGTTATTGGACATGTGGCATGTTTGTTGTCGCCAGTGAAGACCTGTCCAGCCCTGATGATACCCAAGAACGGTAACATGATCTGCACAACGGACGACTTCACCTTCAACACGGTTTGTAGGTTCACTTGTGATACTGGATACAAGCTGGTTGGATCCAGGAAGCGCACGTGTCTCGCCATTGCATTCTGGACCGGGATCAACACTCGTTGCAGGGGTAAGTACATTGCTCAAAGTCCTCTTTCTCTATCTATTTTTTTCTTCTTTTGGCACTACTGATTTTCCTAATATCCATTCAAGTTTTAGCCCGCTATTCGAAGAATAAAGGCAGCTTTCCTACTGACCAGTTCTTCGGCATTGGCGTTGCCACAATGCTTTGATTAAAGTTTTGCGTGCAAATAATCAATGTGGAAACTGGATTTAAATTTCACACAAGAGTTCCAAGCCCTATTACCTACTATCCTACGTTAGTTATGAAGAATATTTCTATGTTGACTTGCATGGTTCCTTGTACTTTATAATACGGAGTTTTATTTGTGTTTACATTTTTAGGCGCTTAGTTTCTTAATTATTTGCGCCTAAAACTGGAAGGAAATGTAGTAATTAATAAAGTTTTCTACATAAGTGTTGTTTAAATTTTGGTGTTTTTTTTACGAAACTGTGGCATTGCAATCTGGAATATTTAGCAAATGAATTCATTCATCACTTATATTTCAGTGTTTTTGTTATGAGAAAAATCTTAAATTTTCCAGGAATCGAATGTATACTAGATTCTATTATGTAATATGTAACATCATAAATTGTCTGAAAACATGTTAATATTGTAGTGTATAAATGTTCAATCATTTAATATCTGACTTCAGAGATAACATGCCAGCCCCTGACAGACGTGCGTGACGGAAGTATATACCCGCCATCTTGTACTGCTGGTGAGGTAGCATTCGGAACCACATGTTCGATCACGTGCCACCCAGGCTACACGCTGATTGGTCCACACAGCCGTCAGTGTCAGCCGGAGGGATTGTGGACCCCATCCTCGGAACCCAACCAATGTGTTGGTATGTTGGTCTTGTGAAGAAGAAATTCAAACACTTAATCATTGAAAGGCTGTCGTTAATTCTCATACTTGGGTATTGACGATATTGATATATCCTAATATATCGGACGGCAGATAATCAACGATATATCAGTTTATTGTCAGTACTTCTCATTTATACATACTGACAATATTGATGTATCGCGATATATCGGACGGCAGATAATCAACGATATATCAGTTTATTGTTATACATACTGACAATATTGATGTATCGCGATATATCGGTCGACAGATAATCAACGATATCAATTTATTATCGTACTTCTCATTATGTAATTAAAGGTGTTTTTGTTTAATTTCATGATTAATTGAAAAACAAATGAAAATAACATGTATACCTAACTTTCGTTGTACAACAACATTTTAACAATCCAGTCCTCATAACATTCTTTGACAGCTCATTTGTTCCCAATTTTGACATTGAAAAGAAATTCGGTTAAAATCTACTGTGCCAAATAATGACCAGTTTAAAAGACACGACGTGTATTTGCATTTATGTCTTCAAAAATATATCTATATAACACATTTATTATATAAAATACACAGCAAATTAAGATCTAAAATACTCGCGGTAGTTACTTTTAGAATGAAGTTGGAAACAGGAGCTTATTGAAGCATACACGTGATACATAAATCTGCAAAACATTGTTTTACACGTGACCTGCTGTCTGTTTCATTTCTGATTCTTCTCATGTTATCATTCCATTTCTGACGTGAATGTTTGTAAATTCTTGCCAGATACGTCCCCGCCATTCATAATGTGTCCGTACAATATGGAGGCCGAGACGGACCTTAACGAGGACACGTCAACTGTCTCCTGGCAGGTGAGTTACGTGCATCATCATCATCATCATACCCCGGACTGTCATAATAAATCTGGTTCTATACATAATACCTTGAGTGTATCAAGAAAAATAACATGAATATGTACAAAATTATTATTTTCCATTTAAAAAAATGTGAGAATTATTAACACAGATATCTTCCATTTCTGTTGCAGGTACCCCTGGCAGTAGACAACTCCGGCTATGTTCCAAGTTTGGCGTCAGTTCCGGCGGTTATGCCGCCAGCAAAATTCCCAATAGGGACCACTAAAGTTACCTATGTGGCTGAAGACTTGAATAAGAATCAGGCTGACTGTCAATTCTACATCAATGTTAGAGGTATTGAAATATACGATTATAATATTATCAACATTACAGCATAAACTGTTTTTTTAGCTCACATGAGCACAACGTGCTCAAGGTGAGCTTTTCTGATCGCCTTTTGTCCGGCGTCCGTCGTCCGTCGTCCGTGCGTGCGTCCGTGCGTCCGTGCGTCCGTGCGTCTGGCGTCAACAATTGCTTCAAACAACATCTCCTCCTAAACGGCTTGGCCAATTTGAAAAATATTTTACAGGAATGTTCCTTAGATGAAGCTCTACTAAAGTTGTATAAATGGTTCTGGTCCATCGCATAATTAGGTCACAGGAGCTAAAAATAGATTTTAAAAATGAAAATTTAAAAAATCTTCTTCTCTGAAACCACAAGGCCTAGCCTTTTGATTTTTGGTATGTAGCATGATCTTATGACTCTCTACCAGGATTGTACAAATTATGACCCTGGGGTCAAAATTGGCCCCGCCCCAGGGGTCACTTGATTTCACATAGGCTAATATAGGAAAAACTTGAAAAAATCTTCTCCTCCGAAACCACAAGGCCTAACCTTTTGATTTTTGGTATGTAGCATCATCTTGTGGGCCACTACCAAGATTGTACAAATCATAGCCCTATGGTGATAAATGACCCCGCACCAGGGGTCACTTGTTTTACATAGAGTTATATAGGAAAATCTTAAAAAATCTTCTTCTATGAATCCATAAGGCCTAGAGCTTAGATATTTGGTATGTAGCATCATCTTATGGGCCACTACCAAGATTGTACAAATTATAGCCCTATGGTGATAAATGACCCCGCACCAGGGGTCACTTGTTTTACATAGAGTTATATAGGAAAATCTTAAAAAATCTTCTTCTATGAATCCATTAGGCCTAGAGCTTAGATATTTGGTATGTAGCATCATCTTATGGGCCACTACCAAGATTGTACAAATCATAGCCCAATGGTGATAAATGACCCCACACCTGGGGTCACTTGTTTTACATAGAGTTAAATAGGAAAATCTTAAAAAAATCTTATTCTATGAATCAATAAGGCCTAGAGCTAAGATTTTTGGTATGTAGTAGCATCTAATGGTTCATTACAAAGATTTTCAAAGTCTTGGCCCTACGGTGATAAATGACCCTGCGCCCAAGTCTTCTCTGAAACCATATAGCCCATTGCTTAGATATTTGGTGTGTAGTATTGGCAGGGGTAAAATGTTTTAGATTAAGTTAGATCAGAATCCTTGTCTGTTTAAAAACCTTGACATCAGTTGAAGCAATGGTACTCAGGTGAGCGATTCAGGGCCATCATGGCCCTCTTGTTTAAATTTATAATTGCAGACAGATGCATACAAATTAGATTTGTATTTTATGATATTCGTGAATTAAGTTACCAAACTAAAGACTTAGCGATGTAAGCTTTGTGGTCTTGTGGCCAAGCAGCCTGACGGCGTGAAAACTTAACAGTCTGGCGGCTGACCTTAGCAGTCTGGCGGACAAGTGGTCTGGATCGCAAACTAAGCGGACAGGCAGTCAAGCGACCTGGATGTTTAAGCTTAGCAGCCTGGTATTCACATATCATTTAGTTAGGAACATGTCAGTTATGTTTGCAAATGTTTATCAAGGTAGTGCTGATTTATTCTAGAAGAAAACAGAAGTTAAATTCTAAAATATCCCTATTACAATGATTGACTTCAATGTCAGATGCGCGTTGATGACATAATTCACATATTAAATTTTGCAAAGAAAAAGGAATTGACGTATTTTTTTATTAAGCAAAGTTTAAAAAAAATATGGTTGCTGGTTTAAAAGATAATGTTTTCGCATTATAATCAAATGACTTTCGTAGTATGTCGCATTGGAATGACTAAAGTAACCTATGATGCTGTAATGTACCATTCAAAGCAAGTGATAGCGTTCATAATAGGCTGAATAATATCTGGTCCCTAGACAAGCAGAAGCCTACAATAGACCGCTGTTTCTCCCCCTTGCCGACGGTCTCCCCTGAACCTTATGCCACGGTAATCTGGGAGGAGCCACTGTTTAGCGACAATTCCGGTGAAGAGGTCAGAGTTCAGAGGTCACATTCTCCAGGTCTTTTCCCCAAGGGACGCACTGCTGTGACGTATACGGCTTTTGATAAGAGCGGGAATAACAACACGTGCACAATAAAGATCAATGTCATCCGTGAGTATATATGTCAACAATAACAACAACAACAAACGATCAAACAAATAAAAACGAGCAAAATATACAATCAAATGCAAACACCTATAAAAATCTATACAGTTACCTCCCTTGCAGATCAAGTAACCATCCCACTTACTTTTCAGAAAATAACATCTACTCCTGCTCAGCAGTTTTCCAGAACTTTAAAATTGTTAACATCTGGTTTGAAATATATCAAGTTTGACTTATTCAAAGAAATATGAAACCATACAACAAATATTTAACTTTGCATTGTATCCCATTCACGATTCTTGGGATTGATTTATTGGTTAAAAACACGTCCAGTAATATTTTCCATCATAACAGCCCATCCATGTGAATATCCCACAATGCCGTTGAATGGTAACCGCACGTGTTACGAAGACATTGAGGGTGTGGTGTGCAAATTCACGTGCAACGAGGGTTACCACTTCGCCATCCCGCCTGCCCCGGAATACAGGTGTGCGTTCGATAATATTTGGGAACCCAGTGACCTGATGCCGGTATCTGATTGTTCAGGTGAGACAAAATGACTTTATTTTTATATTCTTATAGCTGAGGAAGGCATTATTATATACTTTTAGATATATTTATTTATATTTTATTAATAGTTGTAGATATTAGCACTTTTCTTTAGAATCCTTATTTACTTGCGCTAAACTGAAAAAGAAATCTTCATCAGAATTTCCTTTTAATTTGGGCATGGAAAATCACAAATTTTAATGTTACTATGGTTACAAGATGCCGACATATGACTGTGTTTGTAGCCCTGCAGCTGGCCCACGACATTGTCCAGCCGGCCTCCTTCACATTCGCGGGCCTCATCGCCTGTCAGCAAAGGCTCGAACTAAAACGCCTGGAGAAGGACTTTGAGCAGAAAGTCACCAAACGGGTACGTTGATGTTGGTTGTGTAAATGTTTGTTTAGGTGTTGTTTTATTTATATTTCTGTTTGAGAGAATGTTAATATTCAGTGTTTTGTCGTAAAAAAGTACCCGAAGCTTTAGTGTATAAAGTTTAAAACTGTATTACAATAAACAGGATTATTTCAATAAGTCAATGCTCAAGTGCCAGTTAAAAATGTAGATCCATTTTGCAGTGTTATGTAGATGGTGTCTACGCCAGAACTCTCTCTCTCTCTCTCTCTCCAACACACATACCAATTTTCACGATAGGGCATAAAGTGAACGTTAACATACCTTATTGCAACTGTTTGCTTCTGTAATGCACACAAGGTATGTACTGGTTCTTTCCACGTGCAGGTTCGGGAGCTGTGTGAGGAAGGTGTCAACTGCGCCGTGAGGGACCTAACTACCACGTGCACTCAGGCAGATGGTAACATCCCTTGCATTATCTTTTCCCTTTTGTCTTGTGTGTGTGTGTGTGTGTGTGTGTGTGTGTGTGTGTGTGTGTGTGTGTGTGTGCTTTTGTATACATAACCTTATGAGGTCGAAATCTCGTATCTCAGTTTGTGTATTTCGTTGTGTGGGTAAGGAAAAAGGTTTGGGTTAGGGTTAAAGTTTATGAGTAGTTTTGTGTTGGATAAAGTCTTTGGCTGAAATAATGGTTATTTCATTGTTGAATTACATACCGATGTACACCTTGTAAGTGTCATGCCCCCTTAAGACAACATTCTGTGTGTGTACATACAAATCAAGGTACCAACAGCAATTGTGAGGTATGAGTCACACTTGGGATACCTCGCTAAGATAGATATACATTAATAAGTGTGTGTGTGTGTGTGTGTGTGTGTGTGTGTGTGTGTGTGTTGCTTTTTGTGAAGGACTTCTTTTTTCCATATCCCTTTTTAAAACCTTTCCTATATCGATTCCTTTATTGCGGACGAGACATAGTAGGGAAATATTACTGGGAACTCATGTACATATATATTTTTTTCATATTTGTGTAAAAAAAGTGATATCTCTCACGAACATCACTTTATTATTTACCACATACAAAGATTGATGCAGTAATAACAACAGTCACTAAAAAACAGGAACAACAACAAATCACACCGATTAATTTATTATCACACAGCATTACTGAGAAATATTTTAATCAGATATTGCACAAGTAAAGACGTGAAATGCCTTGTACACAAAATAATTAAAAAAGTAAAGCAAGACAAAAATAATATAACAACAAAAATGTCCATTCTTTAAGTAGAGTCAAGAAAAATATTTTCTTAAGATCTAGCTTGAAATATGAAAATCATCTGGTTGCCTAAGTCTTAGATTAGTAAATTAAAGTTAAAATTTCATTTTTATTGTCTTCAAATTGGTAACTTTAAGTCGGAATTCCAACTGGTAAGGTTATAGTCAGATGGTATACTTCATGTTGGATGTTTTCAGACTTAAGTGTGAGGATTGTCCTTGGTCGAGATAAGCGGAGTGTCGACACAGGCGCAGAGGAGCTAAACCTACGGACACGCAGGGAGGCGGAACCTATCACAGAAACGGCGGTCCTCAGTGATGGCTCCATCATTACGTTCACTTACCTGCTTAGCGGTACCTATATGAATACAATTGAACTTTGTGTATTCTGCCATAATGTAAAGTATATGTTCTATGTAATGCTGTTTTTGTAATAGTTTTATAATTGCATACTGAAAATTATATATGTTCAAATTTAAAGTTTTTTTTATGTTTTTCATGTTTCCCGGGATGTCTGGGCTCTGTCTTAAAATAATTGAATTTTGGAACTTCACCCTCTTATCATTAATCTTGTAATTACATTGTACATTTTGGATTCGAATTATCAGTGTTTCGAAACGACAAGTCTGACATTGATTTCATTCAATATCATTTCATGAGCTCGGCATATTGATGTTTCATTCAAGATGATTTTATGAACTCGGCTTATCGATATTTCATTCAAAATCATTTCATGAGTGTGGCTTATCGATATTTCATTCAAAATCATTTCAAGAACTCAGCATATAAATATTGCATTCAATATCATTTCATGTGCTTGGCACATTGATATTTCATTTCACATAAATGTGTATCTAGAGATAATGAAATTATGACACGTTATGATTGTCGGCAAATCAATCTTCCCATGACTACAGGTTCAGTTAACCAGTCCCAGGGGACCGTGGACGAACCACCCCCAGTAATAGACCAGGCAAAACTGTTGAACACAGTGGAGAACATCATGAAAAGCATTCAAAAAGATGCCAAGAAGGGGGATTTTGACCTTGAGGTCAACGGTCAACGGGTGGAGCTGACAGACATCAAGTTTGAGGAAAATCCCATCTTTGTGTGTGAACCTGGCAGTGTATCCCTGGACAATTCATGCAGTAGGTCACACATCTCAACAAATATTTTATTCTTTATCTTTTTGCAGTTTTTGAATGTAAATAAAACACAATGTTCGAGAAGTGCTCATTAATTTACGTCTCATTTCCGAGTAAAACGGTCTATAAACAAATAGACAGTGGTTTAATATTTTTTGAAATTTATCGAATTTCAGTGGAATGTCCAGTGGGTACATTTTTTAACATTGTGACGGAGCAGTGTGAGAGCTGCAGAGTCGGGACGTTCCAGCCCCAGCGGGGCCAGCTGACATGTCTCTACTGCCCCCACAACACCTCAACACCCAACGCCCATGCCACAAGTCAGGATGACTGTCGAGGTACGTCATTTCCGCTATATTCCTAGTTTTATGCTACTTTCTAGTTTATTGCAATGAAAATTAAATCTCAACATTTATCATTTCATAGCTATGTAGCTGCTCACAAACAGTATCAAAAACAAAACCATGTGTTCTTTTGTGTAAACCAGGTCAACAATTGACTACCTGTTATCCCACTTTAGCTAATGGATAGACTGTAGATTAATTTGAATACATTTGTATATATTGGAAACAATCATTTGGTGATGGTTTGCAGTAATTTATTATTCAGGAGAGAGCTGTAACTAATACAGACAGACATGTTTATTTTTGTTTCTCCCTTTTTCACCCACATTTACTGACATACAAAATAAAACATACACATATACAACACCATTCAAAATGAAGTATGAGATTGGGTTCAAAGAAATTGGGACCCATTTCACTTAACTTTGTACGAAACAAAATCTTCGTTACTGTAAATTCAACGATGAAATATAAAGATATTTCTTTATACCCCCAAAACGAAGTTTGGGGGGGTATATAGGAGTCACCCTGTGGTCTGTTGGTCGGTCGGTCGGTCGGTCCAGCGGTCCGTTGCGTTATTGGAATTCAATACAACTTCATGCAATGATCAAGCACATGGAGAGGAAGTGAAGTGCACAAGAACCATAACTCTTCTAAGAATTACAGAGTTATTGCCCTTTGTATTTTTTTTCCTTGTCCGGAGTATAACTTGTAACCTTGTCCGGAGTATAAGTTGTAAAGTACTGATTGGATTTCAAAACAATTTCATACAATGGTCAAGCACAATGAGAGAGGAAGTGCAGTGCACAAGAACCATAACTCTTTCTATAGGAATTACAGAGTTATTGCCCTTAGTTACTTTTCCTTGTCCAGAGTATAACTTGTAAACTACTGGTTGGATTTCAAAACAATTTCATACAATGGTCAACCACAATATGAGGAAGTGCAGTGCACAAGAACCATAACTCTATCTAGAGTAATTACAGAGTTATTTCCCTTTGTTACTTTTCCTTGTCCATAGCATAACTTGAAAAGAACTGGTTGGAATTCAAAACAATTTCATACAATTGTCAACCACAATAAGAGGAAGTGCAGTGCACAAGAACCATAACTCTATCTAGAGTAATCACAGAGTTATTTCCCTTTGTTACTTTCCCTTGTCCGGAGCTTAACTTTAAAACTACTGGTTGGAATTCAAAACAATTTCATACAATGATCAAGCACAACCTGTGTAACCCAGCCAAATATCTGGAAAAAAAACTAATGTAAAAATGTCTTTTTCATACTCTTCTTCTTAATCCTAATAACTTCATCATTTCTAAAGCGGTATTGCGGGGGTATTAATCACATTTAGTGAAAGTTCTAGTTTTTATTTTCTGTACAAAAGGTTTTGTTTTTGTATTTTGCAATAAAATGGATCAAATTCTTCACGTTTTTTTTGAGATAAGAAAGTGATACACGATTTATAGAACAACATTCTTACAACTTTGATCAAATTTGTTTGTACGTAGTTAAGTGAAAACGGACCCCTTACTATTAAGTTAACACATGACAAATTAATGATACATTGCACGGAAGCCTCCATTTTTAAATATACATGTATCCGTAAACTTCGAATATATGTTTTAAAAGAATGAATGAAAAAAGTTGAATGAACTTGTAGCCCATCATTTTTGTATGTTTTCTGTACTTATAAAAATGTTATTGTAAAACCATAAAAGGCAATATAATATGTTCAAACTGCAGCTAATTGACTTTTTGGTGGAATCTGAAAAAGCGATTGAATAAAACAGGTCATCATTTTTGAGGTGTCCGTTAGCATTGACGTGAGTTGCTCAGGCAAAGAATTGCAACGATATATATTCCGGTTTTGTTTGTGCTCTATACAACAATTTTACTCTTTTGTGGTGTTAACAATATTTTTCAAAAAGGCATCAAACGTAGACATTTATATTCCATTAAAACAAATATCATTCTTCAAGATTAAGCAGATGATCCATGCATATCTGCACACGAACATTAATTTTTATAACTCTAAACAGAAACAACAAACAAAACTTTTTAGTTTTTCCACACCTAAATCATGTTAGCCATGTTTGATGACAATGTTATGATGCGACTCAGCTTTGAAGAGTAACTTCCTGTTCCTTGAAAACTTATTCTTGCAACATCCAGTTGCATAGAAAGTTGTATCTCAACTTATTGAAACTATCTGTCTAAGCAACGTGCTCCAGGTTTCAGCAATATACTCCCTCTTTGTAGCGCTGTGTCTGCCAGGGACGTTCTCGTACAACGGTCTCGAGATGTGCGAGACTTGCAGACGGGGCTACTACCAGCCAAAGTATGGACAGATAGAATGTGATAAATGTCCCAAACAGTTCACCACCCTCCGTCGTGGCTCATTGACAGAAGAAAGTTGCAGAGGTAGGTTGTAATTAACTTAATTATCATAATGACATATAAAAAAGATAAACTAATCATAGTTTTAAAATAAAATTTCTGTTCATATGAAAACGTCATAAATTAGCAAACTTCCATTAACTGATATTAAAAACACACCAACAACAAACACACACTGAGTAATGAAATGATTTCTGTATCACCAGAGAAGTGTGACCCCGGCTACGTATCCAAATCTGGTCTGAAGCCCTGCTGGCCCTGTCCCCGCGGGTACTACCAATCTAAGGGAGGCAAATCTTCCTGTATGCAGTGTCCGGCGGGAGCCACCACGTTGAACGTCGGCACCGGCGACATATCGGATTGTGAATGTAAGTACGATCTGGCGTATGTTTTTTTTTTTTTTCAATTTTTTTAATTTTTAATTTTTTTTTTTGTTGTATTTTGTATTTTCGGAGTGGTACAGAACAGTTAAATTTAACTGTGGAAAATTGACTGATAATAATAATAATAATAATAAATTACTGTTATTTATATTCCTATGTATGTTTTATAGTATAAGAGTCTTATCATGATTTGACTGAATTTGAAATGACTGCCATTCTACTAAATATTATATTTTGTACTTGTAAATCAAGCGCCAATTCCATCAACTGTTCTTGGCGCTAAGTAATTCCTAAATATTAAGAGGCTAATTCACCATACCTGTTTCTTTGATAAGTATATTTTGATATTGAATTTCGTAGCACATATTGTTAGCCAGTTAAGTCATAATTTGTCAATATTTTAGCTCGTCTGTTTTTCAAAGAAAAAAGGTTAAAGTATTGTGATCACTTGATGATTTCGTCATCGGTGGCGTCATGAAAAACTTAACATCTAAACTATTAAACCGTCTGTCTGTCATTAAACTTTATATATTTGTTCACTATCACAAGGGCTACATTTTCAGCAAGGGCCATAACTCTTAGGTCCATTTTGACTTAATTTATCCTCCCTTTCAAAAAATACAGACGAGCGTCTTGTTATACATACATAGCGTTTTTCATTGTATCGGCAACAGATGCAGGAGTAAAAAAATCCGCCACCTTTGAGAAAATACAGCAATTATAGTCATATTACAGTTTAAACTGTACATTTATATATGCAACAGTTTATGCAATTATTATGGTTATTTAAGAGATTTAACTGTATCTGTGTTAAGGTTTTTTAGTTTAAACTGTATAATTCTACTCCTATATAATTGCTCGTGAAGAAGTCCATGCTAAACGGGCTGTAAGTGCAACAGTCAAGAAGGTTCTGGCAAGGGAAGTAACTCCTGGAGTCTTGATAGACAGTCAACTCTCTTTACAACGGCGGTGTTTGTTTCAGCGAATTTTGCTGTTGTAAATAAATTGTCATTGTAAAGAATAGAGAAATAGAAGGAGTATGCACTTTCGTTTTCAAGACTACTGCTTTTATAAAGAGGATGTTGTTATAATGATTGCCGTTGTAAAGAGGTTTCACTGTATTTGATAATGTGTTCCTTTTTCCGGAAGTGGAGCTGTCAGACGACCCATATCAGGCCCACAAACCGATTGATCTGGTGGGACAGGAGCAAGAGATTTTTGTGAACGAGTGTTTTGAAGAGCCATGCCTGAACGGCGCAACCTGTGTCTCTGAACTATTCGGTTTTGACTGCATTTGTGCACCTGGATACGCTGGTAGGCTTTACTAAGAACATTCATTTCATTTTTTTTCTAGTAAACTAAAGTCTGTGTGACTTATTTTTCAAAATTGATATTATTCAAGATGGCCGCCATTTCCGGTATTGAATAAATTCAACACCTACTAGGACCTGAGTGATTCTGATGTAAAACTAAAAATTTAAACAATCAGGAAACTGGATTTCCCACTTTAAAAGCCATCAAAGGCTTTTCAGTATTGTTTTTTTTCAAGATGGCAGCCATTTAACCCTTTCCCTCATAGAGGAAACCATGAAAAGACCTATGCGAACAGCATAAAACCAGATCAGCCTGCGAGTAACTCGCAGGCTGATCAGGTATTATGCTGTTCGCTGCTCCTCAGTGGTCTGGAAATGAGGATTTTGTAATTAAATTTGGTAAGGTTTAACTGTGGTTTTCTGCAGATCAGGCCTTATGTGGTCCTATTGAGTGCGTCAAAATGAGTCTATATGAGGGAAAGGGTTCATATAAGTTAATGTTAAGATTAGTAAGAGTTGTAAGAATGCGTTTAGGCTTCAAAGGATTTGATAAGCTTAATCTTACAAATTTAAAAATGGCAACATCTTAAAATTGATTTCACCATATTCAAAGGTAAACTTCTAAATTACATGTAGGAGGAGACTCCGTACAAAGTTTCTGTACATAAGATATTCTTCGCTTTACGGAAACAATCAGACTTGTGAACGAAATTTTAGTATATTTAACATGAATTAATTAATGCATCCGTTTGTGGCATCTATATAGGCATATTCTGTGAAGAAAGCGTGGATGAATGTGAGGGAAACCCGTGCTTACATGATGGCACGTGCGTTGACAGGGTTGCTGATTTCGTCTGCCAGTGTAAATCTGGATTTAAAGGTACGTCATAAATTTTCTACATCATTTTGACGTCGTCATGTGTATGGTGGCTGTTAAAATAAACAAATGTATGCACCTATAATCTAAATGTTATAAAAATGATAAACGATGTTGTCATCCGAACCATATAACATTATATCGAACCACAGTGCCGGTCAGTATATAAAGGATCTCACATGAGTCGTCAGAAAATATAGACTTAAATTAAACGAGTTCAAGAAAATGGTCTTGGACGAGTTTAATACAATTTTATTTATATAACAACTCATGTGAGATTCTTTTTATCACATGACTATCAGTGCTGGGATTTAACTGAATAATAATATTTGACGTTTTGCGTGCGTTTTTACACATTGTTTTTATCCTATGAATTGTATAGGGTTAAATGACGTCATGACGTTGTTATATAAACACGTGTTAAATATAAGAAAATATGTAATGGTTATATTACACGGAAAACAAAGAATGTCCTGTGATAAGACGATTTATACCATGGAATATATGGATATATAACATTTCAGGATTTATTAGTTGCTTCCCTTTGTATGCTTTAATCGCAAATGTTCACATGGACACAAATTAGTTCCTTTATTTCGTCATCAATAAGCATAACATAAAAAGAAAATTTGTTTGTTTTGAGTGAATATGGGTCGATAAGTAAAACTATTTTGAAATTTTTACTTGTGAAAATATGAAAATGATTTCACTTCTTGATCATATATATTCCATTTTCACTCAAAACAAGCAAATATTCTCTCTATATCAACAGGTAAAAAGTGTGAGATCAACATAGATGATTGCCTAGGGGCTCCCTGTCAACACGGAGGTACCTGTATAGACGGAGTGGACACCTATATATGTGATTGTGTCAACGGATTTACAGGTTTGATCCTTGGACTTTTTTTCATCCATTTTTTGCTCATCATTACTTAGTCCACACCGTGATATGATATCGAAAAGTCAGACAAGGCAGAGAAAGTTTCTGTGACTGACCATAGTTCACCTTAATAAAATATCGAAAAGTCAGATAAGACAGAGAAAGTTTCTGTGTCTGACATAGTCCACCGTGATATAATATTCAAAAGTCAGATAAGACAGTGAAAGTTTCTGTGACTGACCGAAGTTCACCGTAATAAAATATCGAAAAGTCAGATAAGACAGAGAAAGTTTCTGTGTCTGACATAGTCCACCGTGATATAATATTCAAAAGTCAAATAAGACAAAGAACACTTCTGTGATCAGCCATGGTCTGCATTCTCATCTTTCCTTACGCAAATGCAACGAATAATACTGAGTGCAAAGAAATACTTTGATTTTAATGAGGTAGAAACACATTCCATCATTCCTGTTTAATGAAATATCAAGTACATGATTAAAATGACAAATGTTTACTTTAATAACCAAAAACATTTGTTAAAATTGTTTTGGTAGTTTAAATCGATAATCAAGATTAATTAAGTATTTAGGTACAACTTACCACTTAGTATTGTAGGTGGAATTTCAACTGTATCGTGTCATAGCCATTATCATGATCAAAATAAAGTTACGTGTACATTGGTGTCAATAATGAATAGTAACCAAAATAATCTGAAATGAAAAGAAACATAAGACATGCTATGTAACTGGAAGGTCTTGGGTTCAATCCCCAGCCGAGACACACCAAAGTTGTTAGATATTGTACTGGTAAACGTTTTTTTTCTGCATGGCGCCAAAAACATAAGGGAGTACCTAGGTCATTGCTTTTCGTTTTTCCAATGTAGTGTTGTTAGCTCACCTTGCTCAAAGGAGAGCTATTATGACCGATGAATGTCCGGTATCCATTGTCCATAGTCAACGTTTAACTTAAATCCACATCTCCTAAACTGCAGGGCAAGGAATGTCCCCTGAGTGGTCCTTTTCCAAAGTTGTGCAAAGAATTAAATTCCATTCAGAAATCTGGTTGCCATGGCAAATAAAAGGAAAAAAATGTAAAAAAAAAACCTCTTGGCCAAAAGCACTACCTGGATTTCAAAGATTTTTGGCAAAGATGTTTCTTTGGTTACTCTCTACAAAGATTGTAAAATATTTTGATCTTTCGAAAAACATGGTTGCCAGGGGAGGATCCGTTTTCCTTTTATGCATATAGTACAAATTTGAAAAGTCTTCTTGTCCAAAAGTTTTTGCTGGATTGCAAAGTTTTTTTCCCCGCACAGATGTTATTATGGTCACTCTCTACCAAGATTATTAAAATTATTTTGATCCGTCAAATATA
Organism: Solen grandis; assembly: GCA_021229015.1. Taxonomy (NCBI): domain Eukaryota; kingdom Metazoa; phylum Mollusca; class Bivalvia; order Adapedonta; family Solenidae; genus Solen; species Solen grandis. Next base: position 16,926,620 of record CM037787.1, on the reverse strand, counting down.
TGTCCGCCAGGAGGCAGGACCCGTTTTTTATATGCATATTATAACAAATTGAAAAATCTTCTTGTCCAAAAGTACTGGCTGGGTGACAAAGCTTTTCTGCTCAAATGCTCCCTGTGTCACTCTCTACCAGACTTCTAAAATTATTTTGAACAATTGAAAAGTATGGCCGTCAGAGGGCGGAGCCATTTTTCTTTTATGTAAATACAAATGTAGTACCAATTTAAAAAATCTTCTAAGTCTAAAAGTGCTTACTAGATTTCAAAGTTATTTAGCACAAACGATCCATATGTCACTCTCTAATAAGATTCTTAAGATTAATTTGGTCTATTGAAAACCTTGGCCACCAAGGGGTGGGGCCCGTTTTCCTTATATGTATATCCTTAATATCATACCTGCAGTTTTCTTTTCCTCCAACTTATACCTGGTTTTCAGGTGAGCGATTCCAGGCCTTTCATGGCCTTCTTGTGTTACATGCAATATGTTTAGAATTATGAAACTGGCACTATTTTTTCAGGCCAGAAATGTGAGACAAACATCAATGACTGCGCGGCCGACACGTGCCTGAATGGTGGTAAGTGTTTGGATGAAATTGCGGGATACACATGTAAGTGTCCGCCGGGAATCACTGGGAAAAACTGTGAGATAGACGAGGATAACTGTGCTAGTGGCCCGTGCCAGAATGACGCTACGTGTGTTGATGGAGCCGGCAAATTCACGTGAGTACCTTTGTCTTTATCTGGCCATCGGTCCTAACATACATCTTTTGACATCATGAACATCGTCAAATACACTGATGTACAATTTACTTTTTTCCCTAAATGAGCCTAAAATCAGGGCTTTGTTGCCACACAGTTGAGCTCGAGATGGTTGGGTGTTCAATTCACGTCGGGGAAGATACTTGTTCAAGACCTTTCGAGGTTCAATGTACTGGTATAATGCAGGAACTAGTGACAGGATTTATTACAAGTTAAGACTTATTAATAGAATAGATATAAGTTTAAATTAAATTAACAATTTTAGTCCAATCTATGACAGTTGGCAAGGCACAGTGCCATTGTAGGCTCCTATCTCAGTCACTATGCCTTTCTTAAATGTGAGGGTTAACGGTAGGTGGTTCTTGTTGGACACTGGTGTGCACTTGGCGGTCTACTTCAGTTTATATGTTTTAAACTTTATTTAGTTTACATAGATTAAGAAACAAGTTCTTACAACTTAAATAAATCATTCTCAATGGCTCGGTGACAGCGTGTGTAGTCATTATCGTGGGAGGAAACCGGAGAACCCGGAGAAAACCCACGCTGGACAGAATTTGTTAAAACTTGGCATGTATGATCCTTGGGTGGGCCTCTACAAAAATTGCTCAAATAAAGTTGATCCATGAAGAACTCTGGTTGCTATGGCAACAAATAGAAAAAATAATTGAAAACTTTGAAAAATCATCTCCTCTGAAACCGCTGGACAGAATTTGATAAAACTTGGCATGTATGATCCTTGTATACTTTACATGTCACCATATACATTGTACATTATTTTACTCGTATGTCTGTAACATAAATATGCATTACCAGGCCAGTGTTAGTAGGAGACTGCTAAGACTGTCCGTTCCTGAGGAAGGATGTTGTGAGTTCGATTCAGGGCTAACAACGATATACCAAAGTACATACCATGCTTAAAACCACATATTCATGCTGAGCGCTAAGAATGTGGCTATCACAATTATTCTAACGTTTTTAACGTTCCTTGGGTGAGGCTCTACAAAAATTGCTCAAATAAAGTTGATCCATGAAGAACTCTGGTTGCCATGGCAACAAATAGAAAAAAATAATTGAAAACTTTGAAAATCATCTCCTCTGAAACAAATGGTCAGAATTTATTTTCCTTTGGCACAAATAGTCACCTCATGAAGGTCTACCATAATTGCTAAAATAAAGTTGATCCCTTGAAAAATAAGGCCCCTATGGGGTTGGCTAATTTCCTTATAATACTCTATATAGAAAACATCAAAATACTTTTTTTATGAAGCCAGCTGTGAGAATTTAAAAATGAGGTCCCTAGGGGTTGGCTAATTCCCTTATATACTCTATATAGAAAACATCAAATTTCTTCTTCTGTGCAAAGGCCAATTTGGGACCTGAATTTATTCCCCCAAAAGAAAATAATAATAAAAAATTAAAAGCCCGTTAAATGATCCGCATTTTTGGCTTTTCTCCGCATTTTACACACTTCTCCTTCTCAATTTGTTTTTAGCTCACCAGAGCACGAAGTGCTTGAAATGAATGAGATTACATTACCGTCGATTGTCCAGTGTGTTTTAAGTTGCATGATAACACTGTATTTTCTGAAAATGTTAGCGCTTGTGAATCACAACCGCACTGCTCCATAGAGTGTATAGGGATGGAATAACTATGGTGTCGAGAGTATGTGGGACATTTAGGTAGAAAATTACTTCTAGGCTACTCATAGTTGTTTCGGCTGCTTTTTCCAGATTAAAAACTGTTACTGATTTAACCTTTTCCTTCATATAGACTCATATTGACACTCTCAAAAGGAACCACATAAAATAGTTACAGTTAAACATTCCTTGTTACAGAAAACAATTGTTTCATTTTAAAATGCAGATGTACTCTGGTGAGCGTCTATGGCCCTTGGGCCTCTTGTTCATGTTGCAATAACAAATGTTAGAACCCTTTCACTACCAGATTAATAATTTTAATACAAATATTTTGTCTGAATTTGAAGTTTTTTCGTCATTGCTTATAAATAATACTCGTACAAATGATAATAATATTAATAAGCCATTGGATAAGTATCCCATCAGTTCAACATGATTTTATTAACACAACAATTACTATGGCTCCACTAAAGGCCCATTATGCTTCCAAAAGCAATGTATATTCTTCAGACAGAAAAGCAAAATGTCCTTATATGTATATCCAGACAAATGTGTTAAGAAATGGAGTCCCCTGTTCTGCAGGTGCATATGTCCGGATGGCTTCAAGGGCCCTACTTGTGACGTGGACATTGATGAATGTAGCCCCAACCCCTGCTCTCCCAAAGCCACGTGTGAGGACCTGCCCGGGGCGTATTTCTGTCACTGCCCCACGGGTTTCACTGGAAAGGACTGCTCTAGTGGTAGGACCGGTTTCTTTCCTTTAGACAAAGAAATTAGTTTCTTATGCGCTCTGCTAAAAGCAATCTGATTATTGCAAGCTTATGTCAGCCTTGTTGTCAAATACAGTGGGGCTTATGCCTTATGACAATTTCTTTTCCTGTCTTTACAAAAGGAAAAAGCCTTTGCCAGGGAGAACCTATGTCCAGGAAAACTTGGGCTGTCATAAGCGTCTGATGTGTTTCTCATATTACGATTGTTGTGTCTTGGTTCGAACTTGGAGCATGGCTGTTCTTTACAGTTTTAGTGTGGCTATATATGTATTTAAATGAATTGTTTTTACGATATTCAGAATGTCAAATATATATATATATATATGCTTGTCTACAACATACCATAAATTTACGACATACATGTATATAATAGTGAATGAAATATCAATAAAATTGTATTGTCTTTTTTCTTTTGTAAACCTATTTTATACAGTCTGTATTATTGACAGGTCACAGCATTTCATAGACTATGTTTTCCTATTTACAATCTCATTTTTAACAAATATAGTTAGTTTATTAGCTACTGTCAAGGCAAACAGAGCTAATAATTTAAATATCTTGATAAGACAGGATGGTGGAATGTGTCCCTACATTATTTAAGTTTTTAAGTATTCCTTAACGCTAAGTACTATTCATCGGTTTTAGACAATGACCTAGATCATATGGTAACTGTGATGTGTTATCTGTGATGTGTTGACTGTGATGTGTTATCTGTGGTGTGTTAACTGTGATGTGTTATCTGTGATGTGTTATCTGTGATGTGTTACTGTGATGTGTTATCTGTGTTGTGTTAACTGTGATGTGTTAACTGTGTTGTGTTAACTGTGATGTGTTAACTGTGTTGTGTTAACTGTGATGTGTTATCTGTGTTGTGTTAACTGTGATGTGTTAACTGTGATGTGTTAACTGTGATGTGTTATCTGTGTTGTGTTAACTGTGATGTGTTATCTGTGGTGTGTTAGCTGTGATGTGTTAACTGTGATGTGTTATCCGTGATGTGTTAACTGTGATGTGTTATCCGTGATGTGTTATCTGTGATGTGTCAACTGTGATGTGTCATCTGTGATGTGTTAACTGTGATGTGTCAACTGTGATTTGTTATCTGTGATGCTGTGATGTGTTAACTGTGATGTGTTATCTGTGTCCTACAGAGATAGACGTTTTCTTCCAAATGGACTTCCCTGCAACTGCAACAACGACGGACTATGCCAAGGTCAAGGTCTCCAAGGACATGACGTCAGCAACGGCCTGCTTCTGGATCAAAACAACGGACACGGAGAACCAGGGCACTCCATTTTCATATGCTAATGAAGACGGGGATAACATCTTTACTGTGTCAGATTATGATGGGTAAGCAATCCGGATAAGAAATGGGCTTTTTTATTTGGCCACAAGCCATATTTGGATTTGTGATTCCATTTTGGCAGCCCTTATCTTTCTCGAAATATTTCGGACATGTTTCATTTGGCAAATAGCCAAGATTATCTGTTTGTGTATACATCATATAAAGGGTTTCCTAAAGTTAACATGAATCTGTTCATATATAACATAAAATATTCAATATCACTTACAAGCGTTTGCCAACAATTTGTGAAAGCTTAATTAAAATGTTCAGTCAATTCCAAGGTCCAAGACTTGAATAGAATCAGTTGGTCGTTAAGCAACAAATGTTTTGGTTACACCTGGACAAGCCTTCCTTTGTAAAGGAAATTTCATTTTGTTTTTTATCGATTAGGAAATTTGAGTTTTACATTTTTAACCAATTCAATTTGACTGTTCAAAGGTTTGACTATGATATGTTTAAATATCCCGCTTTAGTGGATGTCGATCTCCAAACCCTCGGACTCCCAGTCTTTGAACATTGTTGTTGTGTTGAAGTTAACCATCGCTGCGACAGTATTTCGATCATATATCTGTCTAGCTATTGATAGAGTTAGCAACACTTTTGACTTCACTAGGGTCACCTGGGTATATCCCTAATCTATCACAAGCCATCAGTAATTGCTATGTCTCTTTAAAACTCTACAACGGTTGCCTCCCTTGTTCTGTCTGCAGGTTCGTGTTTTACGTGAACGGGGAGAAAATCACAACGACAGTAAAGGCCAATGACGGGGTGTGGCACCACATGTGTGTACTCTGGTCGTCCGACAAGGGCTCCTGGAAGATGTACATGGACGGATTCCCGATGGACAGCGGAAGGAATCTAGCGAATGGCCAGACCATCAAAGGTACTTAACCCTTTCCCTCATAGAGGAAACCATGAAAAGACCTATGCGAACAACATAAAACCAGATCAGCCTGCGAGTAACTCGCAGGTTGATCAGGTTTTATGCTGTTCGCTGCTCCTCAGTGGTCTGGAAATGAGGATTTTGTAATTAAATTTGGTAAGGTTTAACTGTGGTTTTCTGCAGATCAGGCTTTATGTGGTACCTATTGAGTGCGTCAAAATGAGTGTCTATGAGGGAAAGGGTTAACTTAAGACAATGATTGCAGTCATGTTGGGGATGGTGGTATGGATATCATGTTTCACCGTACAGCAAATGTTGCTACAGTTTTACAGTCACGATGTCAACTTAGAGGAATACCGGAAATCCATAAATAGAGACTGTGACGTCACTACCGTAAGTGTTGACACATTGCAGTGGCACCGGGGTTGATCCATTTACCATGTAAACTAGGTGGCGTCTCGAATTTATTGCGATGAAGGTCTTTGAATGCGAATATTAATTCATGATTATAAAGTGAAAACAATTGAAATTATATAAATATAGACTTCTAAATTAGAAAAACCTTTTTCTAGATAGGAATAAAAATCGTATGTTTGAAGAATCGCCGGTAAACTTATAAAGGAAAAGAAGGGCTAAATCAAGGGACTGGGCTTTAACATTCCGTACAGTTTATGGGAATAAGTTAGCCAAAGGTAGAATATATAAAGTTGTAACAGGAGCTTTACACAGGTGTCCGCTGTGAAAAGAACATTAAATGGAGACATGGTTGTTGTTGTTGTTATGTTTGTGTTTAATAAAATCATGGTGGACTAATGGGAGACTCTTTCATGAACTTATTCATACATTTATCATTTATAAGTATATCAGACAAGATCTTTAAATGATGTATCAAAATTATTAATCCGGTAGTGATTGGGTTTAGTTTTAAAAACCACAACAAAATAAAGCATAAACAAGAAACAAACTAATAATGCCATATTAATGCAACATGGCGTCATTTAGCGAAAAATAAAATAAAAAAATGCATTTAGTGAAATGAGCTATTCACATCTCATACATAATTCATATATTTAAAATAAGAATGAATATAATATTTATAACTTAACTAGATCGTTATTAAGGAAATTCATGGAAACTGGGAATTATTTTTCTGCCATGATCAGAAAATATATAAAAACGTTATGTGTGATGTCATTTTCAGTAAGGGATGACCACTACTGTTAGATGTTCTGTATACTATGAAACAATATAGTACATTTAGTATGACAGCTGGAATAAATGAAATAAAAAATTACCCCCAACGCCAAAATAATTAATTAAATAAATAAATAAATAAATAAAAAAATAAATACAACATCAACAAAACATTTAACAAAATACTTACTGATAGGAATTGTTGTGGTACGAAATGATTTGCACCGATTCTGTCTGTTTGCAATATTGATCCAGCCTTGATCCGTATGATTTTTTCAAGAGCAAAAAAAGATAAAGATAGATTAACAAATAGATAATATAAATATATAAATAAATGCGTAAATAAATAGCGTTATTCATTTATTTTTCTAGGAGGTGGCGACTTTGTTGTTGGCCAGGAACAGGACGGTCTTGGCAATGGTTTCTCCCCCAGTGAAACTTTCATCGGCAAACTGACGCAGCTGAACGTTTGGAGCAAAGAACTGACTGTGGACGAGATAGAGAGTCTTCGGTTGACGTGTGACAAAAAGATGGGCGACGTCGTGGCGTGGGCTGATTTGTCTGGCAAACTTCAGGGCTCCGTGTCAGACAGCGCTGTAGAGTTCTGTAAAGGTAACCGGAAACGCTGGCCGTT
>CM037787.1:16869302-16919302 GCA_021229015.1 Solen grandis | reverse complement strand
AATATTACCAAACTGTAGCCACCTCTGTTACGCAGATACTTTCTCTTGTTCCCTTGACTGACCGCTTAAGACAGGTTTGACAGGAAGAAGATGTAAAAATGGTCAATATTTAGAGTAGTTTAGTTAAACAGTATGGTGTTTACATGCTAAGCCATCACAAGGCAGCTGAGTGACATCATCATATGAAAGATCTTTGCCACCTTGCAGTCTTAACCCTTTCCCTCATATAGACTCATTTTGATGCACTCAATAGGTATCACATAAAGCCTGGTCTGCAGAAAACCACAGTTAAACCTTACCAAATTTAATTATAAAGTCCTCATTTCCAGACCACTGAGGAGCAACGAACACCATAAAACCTGATCAGCCTGCGAATTACTCGCAGGCTGATCTGGTTTTATGCTGTTCGCATAGGTCTTTTCATGGTGCCCTCTATGAGGGAAAAGGTTAATATTAGTAGTCAATATGTTTGATTTTGAGTCAAATATATGGCAATTGCTGATATACTGACCCACAACAACCCCTCACAGGGCAGCTGAATGGCTTCTTCATGAGACAGATCTTTCCCGCCTTGCATTCTGAATCTTCCCTCATCTTGAATAAGATGAACGTCGCTTACTTAATGACGGAAATACTATCACAGCAACAATTGATGTTCCTTTCTTTCTTCCTTTCTTTCTTCCCATTCCCTTTACACACTGTGTCGATAAAACAAATATATGAGTGACTGGGTGTGGCAGTACTATATATATCTGTATCAAGTAGACATAGTTTCCAAATGACTGAATAATTGTCGTCTGCGACTTTATAACTTTACAAACAAACAAAATAAACAAAAGCTAATGACGATCTCAACTGCATATATGGCCTTGTAAATGCCAATTCGATAATCCAATCTCCTACCTGTTTCAAGTGTAATATCTTATTTAATCACCATTTCGTTTGTCTGCGAATTGATACTTAAAGTCACGTGACTGTGATACCGGATATCCAAGTCGTGGTTCTAATAAATAATTCATTTCAGAAATGGAGTGAAACTTTAACACGTAATTTACTATGCAACTGTGTTTAGAATGAAAATAGCAGAGTCGTTTTTGTATTACATAACCACATATCTTAAACGGTCACACGGCACAGGTGACAATTAAGTGGGGGTCTAATGTATTGGAAAATGAATGTTTTATCTTTTATCATTTTTTTATTCATTATAAATTTTATTTTTGAAATTTGAAACTTGGATTAAGGGAAATACCGGAATATGTGTATAACTCTTTCCGACTGGTTACAAAAAAATAGTAAGTAACATCCATGCTTCATTTCTCGAAGCGAGTCTGATTTATCCTGGTACATGTTTTACAATTTATCTCCAGGTATACGCCCCATGATAGCCATATCCCATATCTTGTCACTGGATGGTAATATTTCTATGAAACTTTGTCACTTTGAAGACATCCAATTTTTTTTTTCAAGTTTTACTACATGTGGGGGAGATAATCTGTAATTAAGTTTACATTGAAGTCTATGGGAGATATACAATGTCTGTGAATATGAAAAACTGAACTTGATTTTCGAGAAAACACATGGTAGAAAGATGCATTATATGATTCTGTTTCAAATTACTGAGAAAGTCAAATTTTTTTTTCCCCTTTTTTTTTTTTTTTTTTTTTTCCCCCTTTTTTTTTTTTTTTTTCTTTTTTTTTCTTTTTTAGTTTTAAGGGGAATAACCAACAACAAAATTATAAGATAAAAAATTTATAATGTCATACATGTCAATTTGCTGTTGTTTGACATTTATCGTAGGGCGTAATCTTAAAAGGTTTATATAGCTATGTACCCCTAAAAGATTGATACCTAATTTTCCAATTTATCTTAAATGTTGATGTTACAAGGGGTTACATTTCACGTAGTTTAGACTTCTTTCGAAACATTAGAAATGGACCAACATCAGAAACTATGGCTTGGGTTGAGAAAAAAGGAAATATTGGCATTCCAGTTGTATTACCGATAAAGTACTGCTGCAAATTAGGATTCAAGGCCAAAACTCTCGTCATATAAAACTTAATAACTGAATTTGCAGATATTAACACACCAGCTTTGTTGCATCACAAAATTCGTTAAGTGCGTATGAACAAAAAATCATGCAACTCAAAAGAGCGTTCGCCTGCTAGCAAATATTCTGTACACAGTAATGAAGGATACAGACAAATGGACTGGCTGACACTGCGTGCTGCAAGCATTGAGTCTCATTACACAATTAAATGTTATTATGGAATCGAACTTTACTGCATTATGCAAAGAATATTTGTTGTCCCTGGTTCACATAGCAGCTAAATCAGTTGCTTGTTGGGGTTTTTTTTGTTGTTGTTGTTGTTTTTTATTCTGCCATGTAGAGGTGACGTCACTCTCCTCGTCTATCCTCTACACATTGACGCATCACCAAGCCGATTCTGGCTTTTTCTACATGTGCGCCTGATTACGCCATGCGTTTACGCAAAGAAGTAATCCGTTGTTAATAGACATAAAAATACCGATGTTCGAATAAAGCTCTATAATTTTTACTTCGGACGTATTCTAAAAATAAAACCATCTAAAGTAAGCACAACATTTACAAAATTATTGCACAGCATCGGCCTATACTGTAGCTGTCACTTTCCCCTCTAGCAATGGTTGATATCATATAGTGCAAAGAGTTTGGGATTTGTGCATCATCTTAGATGCACAAATGGAGTGTCTTCTCAAAGTTGTTGAGAAAAGGGACACTATGGTCACCCTGCCAACCGGATTAAATGAGGCCGAAATAAATATTTCAATAAACGATTTAAGAGAGTGGCCATGATGAAAGTAGTTCATATCCCATGATTCTTGAGCGAAAGGGCGTAACGGTTTATTTTGCAGGCACAATGACTTAATATTTATTTGATTAATGTTTGCTTAGTCAAAAAAAAAGTTTATATAGCGTTGGTCTTCCCTAACTACGTATAAAAGTGCGCGAATCGGTAAATGATATTCCTCCAGATGCTATGGTCGAGAAACCTATAACCTTGTTTAGTGACAAGCACATCTGTATTAGCGATATATTTGCGTGATCCCTTGGCACGAACATCTCCCCCGGGCTTAAATAATTACTCATCTCGCCAACTCCAGGCTGACGGAAACTGTAATCCATTGAAGGAAACGGTGGCGCTGCTTTTTAAAAATAGCAATATTGCATGCAGAGGTACCTGATTGATGAAACGTTACATTACAGCCGTTTCACTTACAGTTGGACTCTGAAAGTTCCCTTATCTCTGTACTGATGTATTCATTTTATTTTCATAAATCTTTCATAGAGGCACTCATTCCGTTGCTCCCTACATCTCGACAGATGTTGTGAAACGCATCAGGCAGTCGTGGGTTTTGACGGTGCCATGGTTATCTACATGGGTTTGGGAATTATTTTCGCGTTTTGTTTGCAAGGCGTAACATCGGAGAGGGGCAGTTTTTGAATATCTTTCCAGCGTAAACAAAAGCCCATCAATACCTGAGATACAGACCTGTACTGTCAATGGATCATCAACAAGCCAATTAAAAAACCATAATAAATGTGTTTTTTGTTCATATCGTTTGTTTCAGATGCTTCAATATGTAAAGACGAATTCATGACATTCGCTTCTCAAGAACACCGGCTCTTGCTGAACGCCGAGATGACGGATGAAGACAAGCAAGAGGCGGAGTTCAAGTTTAACTTTATCGACATCGATTCCTCCAACACCATCTCCTGGCGAGAGTTTCTCAACTACCAGAGCATCGTCGTACTTCAACAAAGGAGCAAAGTAATCTATCTTTGTCCTAAATAAAATCAACACAATAGTTTTTTTGTCTGCCAGCATACTGGTTTGCTTTTGTTTTGTTTTTGGTTTGTTTGTTTGTTTTGTTGTTGTTGCTGTTGGGACGTTAATTCTAAGCAAACAAACAGTTGTGCATAACTTTAATTTAATTTAAAAAAAAATACGTAAATCATTTGGTCACTTAAACCTGTGAATCGTGCATGCAAGTATCGTGCAAATTTCCAATTTTCCCTCTTTACTTTTTAGTTTCTTGCTGTCAATTCTCCTGTTGTTGTTTTAATGTTGTTTTTTTTGTTGTTGTTTTTTCTTTTTCCGTGTGCATTTTTGATGTCTGTTTCAATTTTTCCTTTACTTTCGCCAGATGAAATTACTATCCAGAGATTTCTTTCTATGGGTTTTTTATATGCGTGTTTCAAGATATTTTTTATTCTGTCTTTCTCCAGTTTTGCTTTTTTTCTTAACTTGCACGTCTCATCCCTAAATCTGTTCGTAACTGAAAGCAGTTAAATCTTCATTTCCTTATTTTTGTTTGATTTTTTAAAGCCACACTTTAAGGCCACATTTCTTCTAATTGAAAATGGATTTAATTCTAAAATTTTATGAGGACATTTTGTTAAAACACGATTCCATCGGTTATTAAAAAGAAATTCGACTTTACGGTTATATAAGTGCAAGTCTGTTCAAGTTTAGGACCAAAATATGTCTAAAACCAAGGAAACAAGTCTAACCATGTATTTCATGTGTATAGCATAATATATATATATATATATATATATATATATATCACGTAAAAGTTTTTTTTGACGCACATAATCCAGTTGACATACATATAGAAGATAAGTTTATCGTTATGTAAACGCTTATTGGCAAATATAAGTACCAAATGTCACTGGCCGTAAAACTGTTATATATAACACTCTTGGAAAGGGACGAGAATGACACATTTTCTCGATGATTGGCATAAGAAACCCATGTGGGTTATAGGATACCCAAAATATTTGTACATGTATAGCTATCTAATGTCTGCAACACACACAACTGTCGCTCGTATTTGATTATTCACTAGAGAATTGGAAGTATATAAATCTAGAGAGTTGAATTTAAACAGTGCGTGTTACTACCAAAGATTTAACGTGATCACCAAATAAACTAGCTATACAAAGTAAACAAAGTGCCAATCACCCTGCCAAAACAGTCACCAAGCAACAATGCTTGAAACATAAATCGTAAACTTTTCGAAATAGTTTCTCAAGAACTTACTTCGAAAGTTAACCCAAGACCAACACTCCTCAAACAGCGCTTGAAACCCCGATACTCCCTATATAAACCGTAGAATATAATTTTGTCTCGAGCACCATCGATACCGCAGCACGCACAGTGTTTGAAGCAATTCTTTTTGACCTGACCCGGAAAACTTTCTGTCAAACTTGCTCCAAACTGCAGACAATCTAATCATTGTTTTCACAGTATCCTGAAGCAATGTTAAACACCCAGACCTGAATCAAGCCTCAAATTCAGTAACAACCTTGCTTCAGCGGTCATGGTGAAAAAAACAACAACACAGAACTAGGTCAACCCTAAAATAGACACCCAGGAATAAATAATGTGTGTTAAAGAAGCCAACCCTCGATGGCAACATTCAGCCACGATCTCACTCGACACTCTGTACACCACCAGCTTCAACACTCAAGTCTTTTATGTCCTCAAAAACTGGAGAGTAAATCAGGGGAGATAATTATGTTCATAAAAGCTAGAAGGATAGTAAGTGTTGTTATTGAAAAAAAGAGGCATCAGCATATTTTGGCACATTATCTTTTAATGGTCGACGTTTTATCTTCGATCGAGCATTACTGTAACCAAATGTTCACGCAAGATGCTTATTTATTCAAAGAGTGGTAAAAGTACACATTTCCCGAATTTGCATGTTTATGATGTTTCGCTATTAAAGTCGCTCAAGATGATGACAAAATTATCGCTTACAACATTTGATTGGTGAAAATGGTGATACATTCCGTGACCGACACGGAGCGAATGATCTTATCAGATTATGTTTTCATGAACAGAATATATTCTTAAAACTATACCGGTCTACAATATTAGAACACACTCGGGAAAACAGTTCATGCATGTTTATTACTTTTTTCTGCGATTTTCATCGGAGTTTATTCCCATAGTCACGAAAAAAAAATAAGCACCATTGTTATCTAGCATAAATATGTGCATCGTATTCACGAAATTTTAATGACAAAGGACTCTGACTGAATTACAGTTTATTTGATAAATATACATGCTTATTTTATCAAAATACTATTGAGACCTGCTTCGGACCTTCTGTAGTATATTTGTTTCTCGAGCCGTGTCTCTGTCGGATTAATCCGGGTCATACTCCGTGTCACGCTTTTTACCAACCGATATTTTTAACCCTTTCCCTCATAGAGAATATCATGAAAAGACCTATGTGAACAGCATAAAACCAGATCAGCCTGCGAGTAACTCGCAGGCTGATCAGGTTTTATGCTGTTCGCTGCTCCTCAGTGGTCTGGAAATGAGGATTTTACAATTAAATTTGGTAAGGTTTGAGTTTGGCTTTCTGCAGATCAGGCTTTATGTGGTACCTATTGAGTGCGTCAAAATGAGTCTATATGAGGGAAAGGGTTAATGCTTATTTTAACTCCCAGGATGAAATGCTGCACAGACAATAAGGCGTGCATCAGATAAACATTCTACATTTTTCTTTACAAAAATCCACATCATTTGCGGCATAATTAATTTTTGTTTCAACTTATGCGTGTCTATCGAATATAGTTTTATATTATGTACCATTTGGTATCTTTAAATGCTATCAAATGTTTATTACAGTCTAACCTCGTGCCTTTACTCACTAACCGGGAGGTGGAACTTGCTCGAAGGGTCTTCCAACTGTATGACACGACCCACGTGGGCGTCATCTCGGCGTCAGATGCCTCCCTTTCCCTCGAGACGTGGTACAGCCTCTTCTATACACAAGATGGATTCCTTAATGGGTATGCATTGTGGATATTTCATTTCTTTTGTTAGCATGTGGTTGGAAACATGGGCGGAATTTGATTTTAGCAAATACATGATACATTCATGTTTACACAGAAAGTAAATCATCATAAGAGTGTAAAAGTAAAAAAGTTTAAATAAAAAGTAAAAGTAAAAACGAGTTGAAGATTATACCTGGCCGAATAAACACACATGTAACTTATATGCAGTTAACTGCTACAAGATCTAAATATTACTGTCACTTCAAAATTAAGGTGTTTGATTTTTAATTGTTCTGAAAATAAAGCCTCATTTTTCCATTAACAAGAGTTGTTCCTCCTGAAAACGGCATTTCATTTGTTTATTGTTAGCAATTTAAAACAAAAACATAGTAGATTCAGATGTAGGTAGTTTAAAGGTATTCTAATTATCGCGTTTATGTTTTACATAGTGAAATATTTGAATTGGACATTCATTTGTACAAAATTCACGTGATCCCGTATGCTAGTAATGAATACTCAGGTATGATCTAATACGTTGATTTAACCAAATAATGAAACATTTCGCTGATCAGCTTTGCCAAAGGCCTATTAAACATTATTATAGGTCTAATTATAGGTTGGTTTTGCACGCCCATGAGCGATAGCTTCGGGGATTATGTTTAGGTCAGCTTAACTAGCATCAACCGCTGGCATATTGCCTTTTCCATCATATCTCAATAATTTCTCGTAAAATATATTCTGAATAAAAAATAGAACTCTTCTTTTGAATGTCTTTAAATTGAAACGACCAAGCTTTTATTAATACTTGTCCATTTCGTAACATTCCTTTACATATTAAAAACCTTTGATTTAATACAAAGATCTAAAAATCTTTATTTCTTAATCTAAAAAATAACCAAAAAGAAAAAAAAACAAGGAAACACACACACACATACACATTATTCATATGATTTTTCAAAGTTTTTCCATTCTTTGATTAAACTTTCAATATTGTCCCGTACAATCCCGTAAAATACAGAAATGCATTTTCAATTTAAAATGAGGATGCGAAATTCTGACTGTCATTTTTTGTAATTTTTTTTTTTTTTTTTTTTTTTATGAATCGATTTATAATCTAATTATCAAATCCTGATTTTCCCCTTGAATATAAATGTTTATTGGTTCATTACTTTAAAATAATACAAAATAAAAACATTTTA
This sequence comes from Solen grandis, assembly GCA_021229015.1. Classification (NCBI taxonomy): domain Eukaryota; kingdom Metazoa; phylum Mollusca; class Bivalvia; order Adapedonta; family Solenidae; genus Solen; species Solen grandis. The sequence goes on along the minus strand of CM037787.1, from coordinate 16,911,268 downwards.
AAGGATTGAAAGTTTCTTCGTTGGTTGATGATAGAACCAGTTTAATACATTATTTCACTGTCCTGAACTAAGGGACATAAACGGATGAATGCATTACCTCCAATTGAAGAGCACCCATAAATTGTCAACTGCTTTGAAACTGGGAGCTCGTGAGTTCGAATCGCAGCAGGATCTATTTATTTTCTTATTTTCCTCCTATGTTACCCTCTAACCATTATTTTTGTATCACTTAGATATATTAAGAATGAAGAAAATTTTGGGTTTGTTTTTTTTTTCAAAATTTGTAAAAGTATTTAAGTATAAAGGGTCATGTAATGACGTATATTTTTAGGTACTTGCTTCACTTGTAATTTATTGAATTTTAAACGCCGTAGTAAATGTTCATTAATTTTACATATTTATTCAACAATCAAATGAAGCAAGTCCCATATTTGTACTTATAGTATTTCAAAGACAGTATGCTTTTAAGGAGTCGGAATGTTAACAAACCTAGGTAAAAACAATTTGAGCTTTGAATATGTAAAAAAATGTAAAAAGAATGAAATATATAGGAAATGGTCCTGTTTTCGTATAACACATAAATTTGATAATCCTTTTAAAGGTTACTATAAGAAATGCGGAATGAAAAATGTTGAATTACAGAATAAAGGCATGAGTGTTCATTCTATTTTTCTCTCGTTGCTTCTTCCTTTATGTTTCTCTGAATCTAATGCTGACATTTTTTCTAATCATATTAAAGAAAATACAAAATAGATCTAGTTTCGTTTTTTGGTTGTGTGTTAAAAAAGAAACATTATTTATTTAACATCGATTACGCGTGTATTCGTTCTATGAGATCGCTCATTTTCTTTCAAAATGTTCAAATTAACTTTTCTTCTCACAGTAAACATAATTAAGTATAAAAAAAAATCATGTAATGTTTTGGGTTTTTTTTACTGTTTGTTTGTTTGTTTTGTTGGTTTTCAAATAGATAATGCATTGAAGGTATCGCCGACGAGTAACTTTATAAACAAATGTCGCCTTTTGTTACTGAAAACTGGACTCTCATCCTCTGTGTAAATTGAAGAGTAATATTAGGAATTAATGAAATGTCGTCAGATGAGGCGTGCATGCTTGCAATATGTTCTCTATCATAACTAAGATTGTGTTCCGTTTACAGTTATTCCATGTTGACAGCTACAGAAGACGAACTAAGGGAACGAACAAAGATGGCAGACGAGGATTTGGATGATGCCCGAACCGATAATAAAAGGTATTTATAGAGATTGAATTCTGTTCGCAAATTATCAAGAGACCTTAGACAGGTTTAGGACGCTGTTTTTTACAATTTCTGGAAGAAAAAGGTTAAAACTTGGTATTGATTCATGCCATAGATATCGCAATGGGATTTCATTTTTGATTTTGAAACTTCTTCACGTGAAATGGCAAACCAACATTAGTCGATGCGTGTTATCCCATTAGAGTGGAAATGACAACTGCTGTAATAAAAAAAGCATTAATTCATTAATGTCAGCCTGTTGTGCCAGAGGAGAAAAAGTAGAAACACATTTGAACATCAAACGTAATGAATCATTGTTTGCATTTTTTTTTCTTCATGAATTTTTTTTTATATAAACAGGAAAACCGCGAACATGACGTGGGAAGAACACCTGAAGACGATGTCAATCCATATAATTGCAATGAGACCTAATAGGAACCGGGTACCAGTTGGCAGCCGGAAGTGGTTGGAGCGCGTGATTACGCCTGTTGCCCAGCGAAAGTTGAAGGAAGAGACTGTTGCAGCTCTGGACTTGTTGGAGACGAAAAGTGACAGTTCTGGAATTTCTAGTGCCAGCATGGAAAATTTATTGTGAATTTTTCGATGTAAATATGTTATGAGAAAAATCGCTATATATAGTAACATAGTCTCAGTACAGACGCCAAGAATTCTATACGACTAAATGATAGGCAAATATCAAATAACAAGCAATTGTGTTTCAATTTTCAGTATTTTCATGGTATTTAAAGGTAAAATATACTCTCATCGCTAGAAAAAAAATTGAATTATAAACGTAAGGTTTTCACTTCGAGGGCGGTATGTCGCTGGTTCAAGTCCTCATGTGTGTGTGTGGTTGTTTTTTTCCAGTATTAGCAGATGGTGAATTCCCCGGTAGTTAAATTATGAATACCGGATACCTGTGTATCATCTATGTGGGATTAGGTAAATGATTATTGTATTTGTTTAGTAAAATAACACTGGCTATAGGAAACTGTTTTTATAAGCAGTAAATTAACTATGTAATGATAACATAAAATATGATTTTTCTTCTTTTGTGTAGAAATAAAATATCGAAAACTATCTCATTTCTGGGGGAAAAAAGATTATATCTTATTTCAGTAGTAAGGGGCAGTTAACTTCTTTGTATCTGAATTCTCCAATAATATTTACTAATATCACGTGCTACAATATTTGTCTGCATTCCAAACCCACGCTGATATACTTTAATTATACTTTAAACTGCGATTGCATCAGCTATACTTCGCCATTAATGTCATAAAGCAAAATTTACAGTCATTCGGCAAAATTTACAATGCCCATATATCATTCCACTTTAAATGCATTGCCATGCCGCTCACTTCACAGTACCGCTAATTATACAAAATGCCATTCCGCCATATCGTTCATTCGGAATGCCTTGACCTTTTCCTACCATTCATAGATAGGGCGAGGTGTTCCGAATGCCATATCGTTTAGCCGCTGACATTACTAAAATACAATATCCGCATATATATTTCGTCATCTACACGCCTTTACATTAATATATTAGCTGATATAAACATGTAAATACATATGTATGCATAGAGAATTTTTCCTTTTTGCACGATTTTGTAAGAAAATGTAAATAGTGATTCTAAACATGACTTTGGTCTGTCAATTTGTCTGTCAATTATTTATAATTGTCTCCAACTATGTGTAATCACATTATGTAGAGTACACTCAATATCTCGTGTGTTAACACGTGTCCGTACATTTGAACGTACAGACACAAGAAAGGGTCTCGGTGTTCGAAATATTTGTCTTTTTTTACATTTTAAACATTTAATATTTATATGTGTTCATTTGTATCGACGCTTTTATTCTTTTTGTACATTTTTCTCTTACTTTAATCATGTCTCTTAATACTATATATGGATAGAGAGAGACTCTGCTTTTAATTAACTTTACTTTATTCCAAAGGCATTGTATCCAGTATAAAAATAAGCTTTAAGTGTCATTTACAATCTACAATCATATTTTAATGTTCTTGATGTACATGTAATATAAAACTTGTATACTGTTCTCGTATATAGGAATCTTTCTGTAGCACTATGCACATACATCCAATGGCGTAGCTAGCCCGCTGTGGATTCATAATTGTCCAAAAGGGTGCGGGGGGGCACCCAACCCACACAAAACCTGTCCCACCCATTACGGAATGTTTTGAATTCTTGACAGTTTAATAAGATGTTAAATCATCAAATAAACCCTTTACTCAGCAGAATTTTCTCTGTAATCCTAGCACCGATAAATATGTTCATAGTAATTAGATTGTCTGAAAGAAGGGCTATTAAATTTGATTTATTTTTGTTAGAACCATGTGTATTAAAGTATCTAGGCAGCTACGCGCCTGACATCATCTAGTAAATAGTGTAGACGTGCATTCGTACTTGTACAGGGTCTCTATAAATACAGTAATCAAGAGACCCTGATTAAGACTACTAAAATGTCGTCTGATGGAATGCTACTGATATTCATCCGCCACTTACTTCTATTCCATCGATGCATATGAGTTTACAACAGTGGTAAAGAGATTATACATTTTATAAAGATAAAAAAAATATATCGGTGGAAATTATTCAGTTGAATGCATGTTCCGGTCCTATTTACTCGTAACTAATTCGCCTACTCCATTCAAACCCCTCAAGTAAAAACGTTTTGTGGAACGACTTAACACGTTAACACTACAATTTAAGGAATATAATGAAGACAAATAGTTCCGCCTCTGAGCGTGTTTTTTTTTTTTTTTTTTTTTTTTCAAGGACATCATATTCCCGTTTCCCCATGTTATTTAACATTGTTTTCTTGTTCTCTTGTACATGATAATTTTGATATTCTACGAGTGTATATGCTATTTGATATATTCACTTCAAGGAGTAAAAGATGTGTAAATGTGACAATATGTTTTGGTATGTGTCATGACCTACATGATGTATACATATACTTTGTCAAGTGTCACACTTGTATTTATATTATTCCGTGACATGTTATATTATCATTCGGGCGGACCAAGTATTTTTCAAATATAATGTCAAGTTTTTAATGTTTTATGTAATAAATAAAAAATTAAAAAACTTTAAATTTTGTCTGTCTTTCTTTCTTTTTTCCTCAGATATCCAGTAATCCTCATGATCATCCAAATCCACTGCTGTATGTGTGTTAGGTTCAACGTCCAACCGACAGTATTTCAGTCATTTAGAGACGATGTCTACTTGAGACAGACATATATAGTGCTGTCACACTGCAGTATCACGCCGTAGACATGTGGCATGATACCACACCAAGTCACATTATCCTGACACCGGGCCAACCAGTCCTGCAACTACCCTTATATGCTGAGTGCCAAGCAAGGGAGCTATAACAGTAACATTTTTTACGACTTTGGTATGTCGCAACCGGGGATCGAACCCACGACTTCCCGCACCGAGGTTGACGCTCTAACCACTCGGCCACCGGGGACGGTCCACTGCTGTTAACTCATGATTTCATATACAAAACACGGGTAGTACTAAACATTTGTCAAAATCATGATTGATTGATTGATTTATTGATTGATTGATTCTTTTTCAACATCTTCAGGGACTCTTATCTATTACCTCCAATTGAAGAGCATCCATAAATAGGCTAAAATTACTGTCAACTGCTTTAAAACTGGGGGTTATGTGTTCAAATTCTAAAAGAGTCATTTATTAGTCCCCTGCCGGTGCTTACCTCTGTCCGTCCGGATGTCCGGAAATCTGGATCCCGCGATAACTTAAAAACCGTTTAAGATAATATCATGAAACTTGGTATATGAATAGATGGCAGTATGGAGATTCTGCATGTCAATTTGTGTTTGTTTGTTTGATTTTTTTTTGTTTTTTTTTCAGACCAAAATTCTGGTTGCTATTGTAAGAAAAATATGCACCTCACCGCTCGGGGACTCGTGTGTCCAATTACATGTACTTGTTTTTTTTTTTCTTCTATTTGTCTCTCTGACCATCATTTCTGCATCACTCAGATCATATTTAGAAACAAAAAAATGTCTGCATGTAGTTTTATTTTATAATGTGTATAGGTATTTATGTATTTAGGGCCATGTACCAGGCAAAATTACTTGATTTCAGGTACTTGATATACTCACTGATTACCAAATACAAAACACCGGTGTAGAAGGTCATATTTTTTTACATATTTGTTAAACAATAAAATGCTGCAAATTTCGAAGCAAGTCCCATAATTGTACCTACAATATGTCACTGACAGTACACTTTTAAAGATTCAGTATGTTTATAAAGTTTGTTTTAAAACATATGCATATTTTTAGCTTTGATTATGCAAGAAACGGAAAGATACAACAAATATATCTATTATTTTCAGTCCGGTTTCTGTTTAATATATATTAATTCATAGCCAAGTTTTGGTAAATATTTTACACATTTTATAAAAAAATTTGTAAGTTCAGTCCTTTTGGTTTTCGACGCCAAGCAAAATATAAAAATTCATTACTGAAGTTACAGATGGTATAAATCATGACCAGTTTACATTTTTTGTCTGATATATCGTCCTTTTGGTATATAATTGTTTTTGTGATTATTAACATCAAACACTGGAGTCCTATATCCCTAAGGGGTGGTCACATACTTTTTAAAACCGGATTAACGGGTAATGCTGTTTTTAATTTTTTAATTATTTTACGTCAGTTGGGAAGCAATTAAGTTCTCAAGGAAATAGCCGATTACAAATATAGCGCTTTTATCCATCAGTGACCAGCTCTTGGCAGATAAATAAATACCACACCCACTGATGTTACCATGACAACAATAAATCAATTCTCGGACAAACTTACTTACTTCCAAGATTGACTCTAAGATATCACTAAAGCTGATGAATACCCCTACAAAGTTAGTGTTAGACCCGACGAGACTTCGCACGAGATTCCGCGACACCGCAAGAGATTCATTGACATCGCACGATATTCCGACACCGCACGAGATTCCTTGACACGAGATTACGACACCGCACGAGATTCCGTGAACGGGATTCCTTGACACCGCACGAGATTCTGATACATCACCTCACTTTGAGAAAAATGTATTATAAATAGGATCTGACATGAATTGTTATTTCATATCAACTTTCACGAGTTCATGAAAATGTTATTTAGAGAGCCTCTGGCGAGCTTAAGAACACGTTCATGAACGAGTTTAGTAAACTTCTTTTTATCATATGACCTATAGTGACAGTAAAACGCGATTATAACAACAAACAAACAAATGAAGGTATGGACTGTGCACGAATTATTTTTGTATTCTAACACCAAGAAAATAGTTTCACATAATAACTGAAAATAACGATTTAACGATACATTTTCAATATCATATGATTAATGAACAAAACACATTAAATCCAGCTGTTCCAAGTTCGACACACTATGCATACATAAAGAATACACGCGCTTGACGCGGAGTGATGTAATTCGGCCTTAAAGTTATATGTAACGTGTTAAATATAAAAAAAATATGTGATGGGTATACGACACCGGAAACAGCTGTTTAAGCACAATGTAATATTATAAAATCAGAATATGAGATATGTAATTCTGTCAAAATATTTCAGTTTCATATTTTCCTTTTTCCTTGTAATGGCTAGCAATCATTTTCTGATTATAATGGCCATAATTTAGACCTTACAGTCAATGATTTCCCACGTGTGGGGTTACAGCAGCGGAAGAGACAGTAGTTGGATACAAGGGAGTCCGGGTGCGATACCCTAGCTCATTTTGCGAATAGACCCCTTGGTTCTTTTACGTGCCCGTTGTATAGCACTGATAGACGTGAGACAAGTTCCTGGGTAAAACCAGTATACTCCGAGTTCCCATAGAAACCCCATTTTGCCGAGTGCCGGGCAAGGGTGCATATGGTACCAATTTTATACTTCTTTGGTTTGACGCGGTCACCGGAGGAAGGGCGCCGGCTTGGATTCGAACCCCAGACCTCCTGCACGGACACTCTACCACTGAGCTATTGCGCCGGTTATTACATTTGTATGTTTGGTTTAACGTCCCGCCGACAGTATTTCAGTCAGTTGGTGACTATATCTACTTGAGACGGAAAGTTCTAACCGATCACTTTTAAATTATCTGTTTTGACTTTGACTCTTTAGGGTAGCTTAATTTGCATCATAGCTTACTGCCATTGTAATTCGAAACCACTTTCATATACCCCAAAATGAAATAAAATGTAATTCTTACGGTTCCAAAGGTTTTGAGACATAAATTTAAAATGATTGGTTAGAACTTAAATTTCCGTCAGTGTATAGCTGCCACACCGCAGTATCACGCCGTATACACAAACCTTACAGAGTCACAATATCCTGACACCGGGCCAAAAAGTTCTGGAACTACTCTTATATGCTGAGCGCCAAGCAAGGGAGCCTTTTACGACTTTGATATGTCGCAGCCAGGGATCGAACCCACGACCTCCCGCTCCCGAGAGTTACCTTCCTATCACTATTTGTTATAACTTTAAATATTTATTCTTATCAGGGAACCAGGTATGATGAACAAGAGGGCCATGATGGCCCTGAATCGCTCACCTGAGTACCATTGCTTCAACTGATGTCAAGGTTTTTAAACAGACAAGGATTCTGATATAACTTAATCTAAAACATTTTACCCCTGACAATACTACACACCAAATATCTAAGCAATGGGCCATATGGTTTCAGAGAAGACTTGGGCGCAGGGTCATTTATCACCGTAGGGCCAAGACTTTGAAAATCTTTGTAATGAACCATTAGATGCTACTACATACCAAAAATCTAAGCTCTAGGCCTTATTGATTCATAGAAGAAGATTTTTTAAGATTTTCCTATTTAACTCTATGTAAAACAAGTGACCCCTGGTGTGGGGTCATTTATCACCATTGGGCTATGATTTGTACAATCTTGGTAGTGGCCCATAAGATGATGCTACATACCAAATATCTAAGCTCTAGGCCTTATGGATTCATAGAAGAAGATTTTTTAAGATTTTCCTATATAACTCTGTGTAAAACAAGTGACCCCTGGTGCGGGGTCATTTATCACCATAGGGCTATGATTTGTACAATCTTGGTAGTGGCCCATAAGATGATGCTTCATACCAAATATCTAAGCTCTAGGCCTTATGCATTCATGGAAGAAGATTTTTTAAGATTTTCCTATATAACTCTATGTAAAACAAGTGACCCCTGGTGCGGGGTCATTTATCACCATAGGGCTATGATTTGTACAATCTTGGTAGTGGCCCATAAGATGATGCTACATACCAAATATCTAAGCTCTAGGCCTTATGGATTCATAGAAGAAGATTTTTTAAGATTTTTCTATATAACTCTATGTAAAACAAGTGACCCCTGGTGCGGGGTCATTTATCACCATAGGGCTATGATTTATACAATCTTGGTAGTGGCCCATAAGATGATGCTACATACCAAATATCTAAGCTCTAGGCCTTGCAGTTTTGCAGAAGAAGATTTTCAAAGTTTGCATTTTTAAAATCTATTTTTAGCTCCTGTGACCTAATTATGCAATGGACCAGAACCATTTATACAACTTTAGTAGAGCTTCATCCAAGGAACATTCCTGCAAAATATTTTTCAAATTGGCCAAGCCGTTTAGGAGGAGATGTTGTTTGAAGCAATTGTTGACGCCGGACGCACGCACGGACGCACGCACGGACGACGGACGCCGGACAAAAGGCAATCAGAAAAGCTCACCTTGAGCACGTTGTGCTCATGTGAGCTAAAAACGCCTGGAAGTATTTAAGTATTACTTAGCGAAAAAAAATACGGAATTGGCACCAAGCCCCATGTTCGCGAAAATAAAAATGGTACTCGAGTATCATTTTCATACTCGGACTCAACTATGCCCATTAGTTTCAACAGAGGTTGAGTATGATACTCAGATTTGAGCCTGAAATCGTACTTACATATTTTTGAGACACAGGACCTGGCTTGAATTCCACCCACAATACTTAGCGCTAAGTAATACTTAAATACTTCAGGACGACTATCATTAGTCTCGCTGTTTCTATAATAGAAATTACCTAAGTTTTCATTTCTTTACAATTATTATCATTTATTAAGGGTAAAATTCAAGTCAGCTTAGTCAAATACTTGAATATTTCAACAAATAGGAATGACAGGATGTGTTTCTACCCAGTTTAACCCTTTCCCTCATATAGACTCATTTTGACGCACTCAATAGGTACCACATAAAGCCTGATCTGCAGAAAATCACAGTTAAACCTTACCAAATTTAATTACATAATCCTCATTTCCAGACCACTGAGGAGCAGCGAACAGCATAAAACCTGATCAGCCTGCGAGTTAATCGCAGGCTGATCTGGTTTTATGTTGTTCGCATAGATCTTCTCATGGTTTCCTCTATGAGGGAAAGGGTTAAGAATTTAAGTATTATTTAGTGCTAAGTTTTGTTAGTGGAATTCGAGCCAGGTTTATTTCATTCAGTGAAATATATTTGACTATATTAAGTTGTTTTTTTCTTCTTAGAATGACTGGATTTAAATCAATAACGAGACATGAATATTCAATGAATTCTTTTAATCATTTTGACAATAAATTATGTTTCACATATAAATATACTTAAGTAATATTGAACATTCACATATATTCAAATAATAAACATTAACAAATATTGCACAAATGTCATTACAGCTCCAGATATAATAAAAGCTGTGCCAGCTAGTAAACTACATTTTTATCATTTTATTATTATAATTATTATTTTAATCCTAGATTTTATTCATAGGAGCCTTAAACTTAAGTTTAATGATCTCTACTTCTCTTGACACAGATGCTGACATTAAGCAAAAGTAGAGAGATTAACTTGAAGATAATTAGCATTTAAACAAATTTTATCATTTTATTAACATTTTCATTAGAACAACAGGTGAGACATCGGTCAATTATCAATTATCATTATAAAATGCTCACCCATGATTATTTTAGCATTGTAAATTTCATGTTTATTGAATTGCAATTGAGTTACAACAAGTGTGACTTTCTGTGGGTTACAGGTAAAGATTAAATTGTTGCAGGAAGAGAAAATTGTGCAACCAATCAGGATCCTATGTTTTCAACCTTCCAGCTGGTTTGCTGTAGGTCGGTGGTTCTACCCAGGTGCCTCAGTACACTTCCTCCACCTGTAATTAGCTGAAAACCATGTGCAGTTGAACTGTACTATTGGTCACCTGTATCAAGCGACCAACCTGTATTTAGCGGTCAGTTTCAATATTGCCAACCTAGCATTTTGTTATATGTTAAACTTTCATTTAACGACCACCTTTGCTAAGCAGTCACTTTCTTTTGTTACCTTGACTGACCGCTTAAGACAGGTTTGAATGTACTGTCTCAGAGGGATGGTAATTTTCAACACACTAATCACAGACTGACAGCCCTGAATTCTTTTTTCCACATCAATTACCCCAGTATATCCAGTATATCCCCTGTTGCTATTAACTTCTTATACTATGTTGTTTTTTGGACTTAATTGCCCTTGCAACATTATATTTGTTTGTTGGGTTTAATGTCCCACCGACCAATCAATTGGAGACTAAGTCTATTTGAAACATATACAGTGCTTCCACACTGCAGTATTATGTCATAGACATGTGGCATGATACCACACCCAGTCAAATTATCCCGACACAGGTCCATCTAGTCCTGGTGGTACCCTTATATGCGGAGCGCCATATTTAATGATTCTGATATGTTGCAGCCAGGGATCGAACCCACAACCTTCTGCTCCTGAGGTAGACACCCTAACCACTTGGCCACTGGGAACGGTCCCTTGCGACATTATAGCAATTCCCAGCTTGTTACAAATGAAGAAGGACCCATAAAAGAACAGAGAGCATCTTTGTAGAACCATCAACCTATTGCTATCACCTGTCACCTGGAAAGGCTTCTTAAAAGGACATAGGTGACCTGACTGGGACTCAAACCAACAGCAGTGAGGAGCTAAGTCAGCAACTTTAACCACTAAGCCACTGAGGCCCCCATGTATGATGTGTAATTATTTCTATCAAATTTGAAATCTTTAAGCAAAAAGAATTTTATCAAATCATATAATGAACAATATAAAGCTACATGATTCATAACTCACTAGGGTATATATACCTATATTTCAAGATAGCCCATCTATGAAAGGCACAAAAAAAATAGGATGATTTTGAAACAATCTGTGGCATACCCATAGCAGCCTTTAATTAAAATTAATAATACATGTTTCCTCCTGTGGGCAATTTGCAACCATTGCAGACCAAGATCAGACTGCTCGGAATGAAATCCATTCAGAAATCATAGTCTGCACTGTTTGCTTTTTGGTTAATGAATTTTCACCAAACAACCCCTAAAAACAACTAATGGTACAGTCCAAAATAATGAAAGGACAAGTCCAATTAAGAAATTTAGCATGGTTTGGGTTAAGCCACAATACTTGGATACTTGTCAGAACTACAGCAATAACATGAAATATTGTGTGCTTACTGGGGTCATAATTGGTATATAGCTCACACCCTGGGGGAAACATGTAGTACATTTAGGTCATTCTAGGTCAGATACGTCTAAAAGTACATTCCCCCGAGAACCATCCTTCACACTGCCTTGATTAGTGCAAGAGAAAATAGTGACAATAATGAGCTACGGCTAAGGGAGACAAATCTAAGCCAATCATTAGTCTTCTATTTTGTTTTTATGACCCATGTGCCATGCAATATTTCTTTTGTAAATTCTGATTTATTGATATTTGACGCAAAACTCTTCCATTTCCTTCTATTTCTATATGCAATTAGTACAGTATCCCAGTCAGTTTTCAAGATATGAGTATATAAATATATATATATATATACACATACTAGGGTGACACTGTGTATTAGAACTGTTTACCACACAATTAGCATGTTTCTCATCAAATTACTTCTTCAAAGGCATGTTCATTACCATGAGAAAAAACTAACTGAAGAAAAAAAAAATTGCAGAACAAATGATAACAGGAGAAATAGTTTCAAGCGTTAACTCTTTACCACATGAAGATGTGTGTTGATGCCTTGGCAAATAGAAAGATAAGTCCTTCAATGAACTGTCTGATCAGGGTCTCTTTTGTTTGCTTATGAAATATTGTAGCTCAGATTCTACAATGTCTACATTGCAATAAAAAATCCACTCAGTTTCATATACTATTTTGAATTCAGTAAATTAATATACATCAAGACATAATAATATTTGCGCATGAATATTCATGCGATAAAGGATTGAAATGCCCAAAATATATTCAAAAATGACAAATCAGTATCATCATAAACATATCAAGTTTAAAATATGTTCATGACCATAATGAAAAATTGTGGTAGAAATGTTGTCAACCCTGTAATATTGATCACATTTACAAAGCAAATATCAGTCTGGGGTGTTCAATAAGTGCCCTTTACAATAACTCTCATATACAAATATTTCCAGACAAAACACAACCCATGGAAATGACATCATCTTAATTAACATAACACCCAATAGCTGAAATTTTCAAATGTTATGTATGATATTTGTACCATTAGAATAAATAGTTTAATATAACATAGGTACTGTTTCTAATATAAAATACATTATCTTTTTTTTTAAATATTATGGTCATTTGACCCGGCCATGGACATGTGTCACCCCTGGTCATTTAAAAGTGTCAAATCTATCATAAGCAGTCAGTCATGGAGATTAGAAAAAGTGGTTGCTTATCCAAGGTGATAACTGAATGCACCTTTCCAGTACTAAACAGTGAAAATTAAAGCTCTGCCTTTTTCCATTCATGGCTAGATCAACTGCTCATTAACAGTATCCAAAATCCAAAACAAAACCATGGATTCTTTTGTGTTAACCAGGTCAGTCATTGGCTGCCTATCATCCCTGTGTAGTTACTGGATAATCTGTAAGTTAATTTGAACACTGGAAATGCTGGAAAGGTCAATAAAAGTCACTCTAGATTTATGAAAGGAGGTTGTAACAAAAAAAGTTGGTGTTGAATACAGGTGGCCACATACTTAAGTTTAAATGTTTTGGGTTGTTTTTTTCCCATCTTTAACCTTATTATTTAACTTATTTTCTAAATACATTTATTAACACTTTGAATTAGTTTGGTCCCACTATTTTAGAAACTCCATTTTCCAAAGTTTCATCCCCAGCGTCTGGCCGCCCTATGCCATTTTGAGGCAGACGACCGGGAAGCCATCCCCCTTGTGTTTACTGACCAAGTCAAGGAGGGCTTGTTTCTTGTGGAGAGCCCTGGAGGACTCCAGCTCATACAGAGTACACAGGTTGAAGAGGATGCCCTCGTGGAGGTTCTTGTCCGGGTCACTGTGTACCAGGGCTTCGAGCGACTTAAGGGCCTCCTTCAGTTTGCCCAGGTACAGACAGCATACTGCCATGTTGTTGACAGCCTGAGGGATAGAAAGGGTTGCTTTATTCCTAAAATTATCACTTGTCTTGCATAGCCATTTCATAATTTGGGATGGTAAAATCAAGAAAATTACAAAGAAATGTTCTGATTTTTCACTTATCCCTAACTTTTTTTTCGGGGGGCCTCTGTGGTCAAGAGGGTAAAGTCGCTGACTTTAACACTCACTCAGCCCCTCACCGTGTGGGTTCGAATACCGACAGGGTCATTCGGATTTTCATATAAGGAAGCCTTCCAGCTGGCTTGCGGTAGGTTGGTGGTTCTACCCGGATGCCTCTGTGCATTCGGGGTCTTCTTCCACCTGTAATTAGCTGGACGTCGCTATATGACTGAAATACTGTCAAAGCGACGGTAAACTTAAATTGTCACGTCAAGACACTATTTCTCACAAGCAGGAGAATGGAATTTTACACCCCTGAGAGAGAAGAGTATTTATACAGTTACTCTTTGTCTGGTATTTATCTACCAGGAATAAACTGCAGGAACATAGAATTCTTAAATAATTCACTAAACTGGTTTGGCACAAGGAGATGAACTAACTAGAGCTATCACTAGAGGTGATAAATACCCTAACATCTCACCTTGTCATCATGAAGTGTAAGAATAGGACAAGATAACATGACTTGACTATTTGAGTTTACCGTTGCTTCGACAGTATTTTAGTCATATAGCGACGTCTAGCTAATTACAGGTGGAGGAAGACCTCAAATGCACGGAGGGATCCGGGTAGAACCTACCGACCTACCACAAGCCAGCTGGAAGACCCTGCCGGGATTCGAACCCATGCAGTGAGGGACTGATTGAGTGTTAAAGTCAACGACTTTACCCTCTCGGCCACGGAGGCCCCTACAGGATATAATATGAAATGCTCGATTTCTAAATAGGCTGTGCAGTGGGAGTATAAACAGTCATTATCTAGTACCATAAATAGCTTAAGATTGACTTAACTTTTGAATTTTTTTGTAAAATCCTTCAATTTCTAATACATTTAAATCTCAAATAAAATGGCAAATTCTTCAAATGAAGGGGTCAAATATCTACATTTTTATCAATGTTTAGGAATGATAGAGCATAAGTACTGAATGTAAAAAGGAAACACTTTTTCACAAACATTGATTCCTTTATTTACTTACCGATGGGTTGGAGGGATCAGCCTGCACAGCCGTCTTGAAGTTCTGGTACGCCTCGGAGAAATTATTCTGACACATTGCCTCAAAACCTCTGTGTGGAAATAAATATGGGATCACTCAACTTTATTTTACACATGACAAACTCAACAAAAATGAATATATCTGAGATTAATTTCTACCTTAATTTTCTCTTTTTGTCCATTTCTGACACATCACTTAAAAATAATTCATTATGCTCTACAAATACGAGGAAGTCTTCATGCTCTCGATCTCATACTTGTATTGAAATATTGTCTTAAATTTCCTCACAAATTTCCATAAGAATTATTTTTCAAATGTTTTCATCATCTTAGTTTTTATATAAACTCAAATAAAAGCATTTCTTGTACGGAATGCTCAACAGTCAAACTTCGACATACTACCATCAAAGTGAAACAAACAAGTTGCAGTTCTTGCTACAAACAAAAAGAGACATAACATACAGACATATTAAATGTCACATCCAGGCACATTTTCCTACTAGCTATTATCTTATTGTTTTTAGATTATCTTATTGAGAATATAACCTGTGAATAAGAGCCAGCCTGTGATCAAAGGACAGTAACTGGACTCCCATGACTGGATTTATAATGAATTTTACCTCTGAATAAAGACCAGTTTTTAATTTTCCCTTCAGTAGCCTTTGTTCACAGGTTTACAGTATACCCATATTCCAGCCTCATGATGCTTCCTACACAACAGACACTAGGGCAATACTTGCAACACACACCCTAGGTTTGTACCCACCTACACATAAGGAGACTGGTGGTGGCCATCTTCTCCGTCTGATCCGTGGCCGACCTCACCTGCTGGAAGTACTCCATGGCTTTCGGCAAGTTACCAATCTGTTGACATTAAGGTCAAGGTATATTTAACATGATTTTAACAACCAGTAGAGTGCAGCTCTATTAAGATGCTGTTTTTATGGTTTAAGACTAGATACCATGATTTATAGAACTTATACATCTTAGGGAAAATGCATTTTAAATCAAATCACTAAATTCAGATTTGGATGCAATGTTTAATTGTGATATATCGAATTTTGTGTCATAATGGGGCATGTTATGATGTATCTGCAATGTATTATTTTCTAATACAGTATCTGAATGGCTTAACCCTTTCCCTCATATAGACTCATTTTGACGCACTCAATAGGTACCACATAAAGCCTGATCTGCAGAAAACCACAGTTAAACCTTACCAAATTTAATTATAAACTCCTCATTCCCAGACCACTGAGGAGCAGCGAACAGCATAAAACCTGATCAGCCTGCGAGTTACTCGCAGGTTGATCTGGTTTTATGTTGTTCGCATAGGTCTTTTCATGGTTTCCTCTATGAGGGAAAGGGTAAAGTGCAAGAGTATTTGACAAACAACTTTCCCTGGCAACAAGAAACCAATCACGGTTAAAAAAAAACATAAATTAGTCACATTAAGTTATGCAGAGCATAATATTATGACCATTCAAAAACTGTTGAACTGAATATAAGATACTTGACTCGACATAAACTCCAGCAAACTTTCCATAGTTGTTGTTGTATTGGGGTTTACAGTCGCTGCGATAGTATTTCAATCAATTTTCCATAGTGATAATTAAACTGTGTCAAGCTTTTCTATCCGTAATTCCTATACATGCACTACAAAACTGGACTAAAATAAAAAACTCCCAGCTTGGGATTCCTGAATTCTCCTTCGACATGAAAATTTAGAGGATAAGAATGTCACCTGGAGATGTATCCTGCCCAGTCCAGCCAACAGGGAGGTTTTGTGAGCCACATCCTGTTCCATCAGAGTCTCGAACACACTCAGGGCAGCATCATAATCCTGCGTAGATAATTGTTTTGTTGATTAAACAATAAGATACATATTCATACAAGTGACTGACATTTCACTGCATGGCACGCAATGTTTGTTAACAGATATAATTAAAGATGTGTTCAAATGGGCATAAAGACTATCCAATACCTGCACTGGAATTATATATATTGTAAATGAAACAATGGATTTTCTACATGCCTGGAGTTCTACCTGGGTTGAAGACCGCAATCTAGTTCTGTCCTATTTCTAGCTCTTATCTAAGTCTAGCTAGGCTATCCTTAGCCTAGCTGTGTTGAATCTTAGCTACAATACTGTATGAGAAAACAGAGGAGACTCTCCATGAGTCTGCATTGTTGCCTAATTTCTATGGACTACAATTACTATATACATTAAATGTTTTAACATGTTACACATATTTTTCACAATAAAGAAGACGATTCAGACTAGTTAAATAGGTTATTTAAGTGGTATTGATAACCTGCAAGCATGGAGAAAATTAAAGTGCACAGAATTCGAAATTCTATGGTGCTCATTTTGGAAACTCAATTATCTAAACAATGCACTGTATTACAATTTTAAGATGTAGCCACTTTTGTGGGTGTAACTCATGTATGTTTCAAAATGTAGCTACTTTTGTAGGTGTAACTCAGGGGTTGTCAGACGTTTCACCCCCAAGTCGTTTCCACCCCAGTCATTTCCTCCCAAATTGGGGATGAAACGTCCTGTATTTGAGCATATAACAAGTTGTTTCCTCCCCTCTGTTATTTTATTTAAGCATTTGATTTAATTACTTTATATTATCCTAAATTATTTAAAGAATATTCAATATTTTTATAGAATGTTATTCAAATTACAGTAAGTTGTCTTTACTGAATATACTATTTACAATTAATTAATTACAGAATTAATCAATAATTATGTTTAATTTGATAAGTGCAAAAGTGTGATAAGATAAAAAAAAATGTTGTTAATTAATATTTTGATTTCATTAATGTTTTAATTTAATTGTTTTTAATTACATTTGAAGGCACCCACTTTGATGTTATTTATAAGATTGGGTTTAATGATCTGAATAATAAAGGTGTGAGGAGTAAAAATGGTGATAGTGTTAAAGGTGATAAACAATGCAATTAAGACTTTGAAAGATTAATGTGATCATGTGCACATGTATTAGATGAGAAAAAAAAATACATGAGAAAAAACACCAATTCAATAACTTTTGAATGCATTGTTTATTTATATGTATTTTAAAACATTTTTTCCCACATTATTATTATTTTTTTATTTGAAGTCCTTTGGGTAGAAATTATTGTATAGTAATTGATCCTTATGTTATTAATAATAATTATCTTCTTAGTTTGATTATTTAGTTATTTAATGACATTTTTAACATACAAAAGTTGTGAAATAGATGATAATTTACATATTTTCCAAGTATAATATAATCTTCCCATAATTTAGAAATCTAAATATATGATAATGTCAATGACCTTTGAATAAAAAATAATGATTATTATAAAAATCAGATGTACCTTTGTGTAAAAATTTAAAAAAAGGATTGCCTTCTATTACATAATTATTGACATGCACCTTGTGCAACTGTGTCATTAAGCATGTTGGATGAATGACTCCACTATACACAGTAGCAGTTAAGTGACACATGCCGTTAAGTGTGGCCAATAAACACATCAGATTAACAATTATTTAATGAATAGGACCATATACTTACCAGCTTTAAATACATACTTAACTCTTAAATCTGTTTATTC
Source organism: Solen grandis (assembly GCA_021229015.1). Lineage (NCBI taxonomy): Eukaryota > Metazoa > Mollusca > Bivalvia > Adapedonta > Solenidae > Solen > Solen grandis. The sequence continues at coordinate 16,892,729 of CM037787.1, read as the reverse complement.
AGCATTAAACATATTACACATGTTTATAGCCAATACACATTTACACTTTTTTACATTACAACATATTCATTATTTGGCATAAAATTCTACAATACACATTTATAGCCAATACATGATACTTTTTGGGTGATTACGAACTTTTGAAAAAATTTAAAGATACTAATGATATGATATTATTATTAATTATTATTATTACTAGTAAAAAATAGGATTGTGTCTGCCTTTTTTTTATTGATAGGTTGTACTAATATATTTTAAATTTTGTTAAGGCTATTCTAGATTTATTAAAATTTATTTTCTGTAAGTATTTTTCCAAACAAAAATCATGCTTAAACAAATTATACATTTCTAATCTATTTGAGTTATTTACGTTAGAAAACCAGTTTGGTTAAAAATTAAATTTTTTTAATATTTCCTAAATTTATGACACATTTATTCTGGTATCACCACACGTGTTGTACACCAAGTTCATTCAGTGTTATTTTCATTTTTACCAATATACATCGCTCATCAGCATTTGGTAGATATTTACTATTAATTCATAGTGAGGTTTCAATGTTAAACGATGAGGCAAAAGTCTTACAAAAGTGGGGTTCATGTAAATCATCATTTTGTACATAACTTTTATATACAAATTAGTAAGCTGTCAGGAAAAAGACTCTTAAATCTCTAGACAAGTGCAAAATATGAGTACGATAAAACTATAAATATTATTAACATAAATATTTTTAAGGAAATCCAAATTTTACTATTTAACCTCTGTTTACTACTCTAGTGTGTGCATCATGTAAGAAATGGTGATTTAAGAGTATCATAGATGTATTGTACATTATATATAAGTTATACCAAGACATGGTTAATTTATATAAACATAAAGCCATGGTTAATATCTAACTATGTAAGAAAATTAGAGTTTTCCTCGACTATTCAGTTGTTAATCTTGTAAATACGTATTTGTGTTGTTTATTTTTTTATTAATTTTCTTGTTATTTTTTATATCATATTTTTCATTTCACACACACACACTTACTTCAACATATTTGATTCATTCAAGACTTACAAAATCTTAGATATGATTAGAAATGATCATACCTACATTAACATAATTACACACCATCAACTGACATGTTTAATAGGTATTTGATTATATCATGGATGTATCATACATAACATCTAGTATATAAGTCCGTGATTATGTGCAATGAAAGACCATTTTAATTTTTATCTCTTCAATATATATATATATTTAATCTTAAAACTAAGCATATAACATTGTATAATATAATTGCATTATCTTCTTTTAGGAAACAAGAGGGCCATGATGGTCCTGGATCGCTCACCTGGTATCATTAGGCTATGTAAAATCAAGTGACCCCTGGGGCAGAGCCAATTTTGACCCCAGGGTCATGATTTGAACAAACTTGGTAGGAATCGACTAGACAATGCTACACACCAAATATCTAAACTCTATGCTTTGTGGTGTCTTTGAAGAAGATTTTTCAAGTTTTTTTCCTATTAGCCTATGTTAAATCAAGTGACCCCTGGGGCGGGGCCAATTTTGACCCAGGGTCATAATTTGAACAATCTTGGTAGAGAGTCATAAGATCATGCTATATATTAAAAATCAAAAGGCTAGGCCTTGTGGTTTCAGAGAAGAAGATTTTTCAAGTTTTTTCTTTATTAGCCTATGTAAAATCAGGTGACCCCTTGGTGGGGCCAAATTTGATCCCAGGGCTATGATTTGAACAAACTTGGTTGTGATCTACTAGACAATGCTGCACACCAAATATCTAAACCCCAGGCCTTGTGGTTTCTGAGAAGAAGATTTTTCAAGTTTTTCCTATATAATAGCCTATGTTAAATCAAGTGACCCCTGGGGCGGGGCCAATTTTGACCCCAGGGTCATGATTTGAACAAACTTGGTAGAGATCAACTAGAATATGCTACACACCAGATATCTTAACTCTATGCCTTGTGGTTTCTGAGAAGAAGATTTTTCAAGTTTTTTTCTATATTAGCCTATGTAAAATCAAATGACCCCTGGGGTGGGGCCAATTTTGACCCCAGGGTCATGATTTGAACAAACTTGGTAGAGATCAACTAGACAATGCTACACACCAAATATCTTAACTCTATGCCTTGTGGTTTCTGAGAAGAAGATTTTTCAAGTTTTTTTCCTATATCAGCCTATGTTAAATCAAGTGACCCTTAGGTGGGGCCAATTTTGACCCCAGGGTCATAATTTTAACAATCTTGGTAGAGGGTCATAAGACCATGCTACATACCAAATATCTAAACTCCAGGCCTTGTGGTTTCTGAGAAGAAGATTTTTCAAGTTTTTTTCTATATTAGCCTATGTTAAATCAAGTGACCCCTGGGGCGGGGCCAATTTTGACCCCAGGGTCATAATTTGAACAATCTTGGTAGAGAGTCATAAGATCATGCTACATACCAAAAATCAAAAGGCTAGGCCTTGTGGTTTCGGAGAAGAAGATTTTTCAAGTTTTTCCTATATTAGCCCATGTGAAATCAATTGATCCCTGGGGCGGGGCCAATTTTGACCCAAGGGTCATAATTTGTACAATCTTGGTAGAGAGTCATAAGATCATGCTACATACCAAAAATCAAAAGGCTAGGCCTTGTGGTTTCGGAGAAGAAGATTTTTTAAATTTTCATTTTTAAAATCTATTTTAGCTCCTGTGACCTACTTATTCACCGAATCAAAATAATTTGAACAACTTTGATAGAGGTCATGATAAGGATGATTCCTGTGAAGTTTGGTCAAAATCCATCCAGTGGTTTAGGAGGAGAAGTTGTTTAAAGGAAAAGTTGACGCAAGACGCACGCACGGACGGACGGACGCCGGACAAAAGGCGATCACAAAAGCTCACCATGAGCACGTTGCTAAAAACAGTAATATACATATTAACAAGTATAATATAAAGTGTGGGTGAAACGTCTCGATCTTTGAAAATTGGGGGTGAAACGACTTGGGAGGAAACAGCTTGAGGGGTGAAATGTCTAGGGAAGGAAATGGTTTGGGGGTGAAACGTCTGGAATTCAACTCAGCCATGTTTTAAGATGTAGCCACTTTTGTGGGTGTAACTCATGCATGTTTCAAAATGTAGCCTCTATATTGGATGTATGGGGACCTTACCCTCACGGCCACCAGGGTGTTGCCTATACAGTACAGTGTGTGTCTGTGTCTCTCATCCCACAGCTCCTGGGAGGCTGAAACACAAGTGACTAATGCAGGACACATGGTACATCAGATTTCTTAAAAAAAAATAATATCTTGTCCTTCTTCACTGATGCATAAAAATTGCCAGTATTTGATGCATTTATAATCATAGAATCGAAAGGATTCAAATGAAATTGCAATATTGTTTTGATTTCTTACCATAAAAAATAATTATCTTTAGTCATTATACATTAAAAACCACTGGTTATTGAAATATTTTGATTTTATAAGTCTTTGTTTAAACATATTTCAGCTAGACCTATGGACAAAGGCCACTCAATGGAACCTGAACACAGGCCTTCATCTTTAGTTGACTATTCTTCATAGGTTACATTTTCTTTGATTCAGTACTGGGAATACAATCACTGGCCTTTATTTACAGGTTGGCTTCTATTATAATATGATTGCTAATAAAGGTTTGAGTGTATTCTGAATCATTAGATACTAAAGTATCAAAGAGAAAATCCAAATTTATCATTGATGGCTCTAAATGACTTGTATAAATCCTTGCACTAGAGCAAGAAAGGTTGTCATGGTAACTGCATGAACTGCTAACTCCACTGAGTCTCTGTTTTTACACAGTATGTATGTACATGTGATTGCTTACATTTCCTACTCTCTGTTGTTATGGTAACAGCACTCCCATCCTCAGCCAATCCATCATTCAGGTTCTTCAATATCTAGAGCAATGTTTCATGAAAGTCATATAATTATATAGCACATTATGCATTAAATACAAAATTGAAAAACAAGAGGGCCAAGATGGCCCTAGATCGCTCACCTGAGAAAAGTATCATTCATTGCCTGTACAAAACAGATTGCTTAAGAATAAAGATGATGAGGTGAAACAATGTTCAGGAATTTTCTGACCCCATCCACAAAAGATATCATCATGACAAACATTCTGCCAAAGTTTGAGGATGACTGGACCAAAAATGTTGCCCTCAGAGTATAAACAAGATTTTTCTAATATTGGACCTACTGACCTACTTTTTGATCCAACCTGACCCATTTTCGAAAGGGTTCAAGATATTATCAAGACAAACATTCTGACCAAGTTTGAGGAAGATTGGATCAAAATTGTGGCCTCTAGTGTGTAAACATCAAAATTCTAAGAGTTGACCTACTGACCTACTTTTTGATCCAACCTGACCCATTTCGAAAGGGTTCAAGATATTATCAAGACAAACATTCTGACCAAGTTTGAGGAAGATTGGATCAAAATTGTGGCCTCTAGTGTGTAAACATCAAAATTATTGACGGACGACGGACAATCAAGTATCCCAAAAGCTCACCCTGAGCTATGCTCAGGTGAGCTTAAAAAAAGCAACCTGTATGTTGTCTTCAGTTTTCTTTATTATCATATGTACCAAGACTACTAGGAAAATCATCATCATCATCATTGCTGTTTGAAATATTCCTAGATGCTTTATTTCTCTGCCAATTTTGTCTACTTGACCAAATATATGTTTGATTGCTATAAATATACTGTTTGTTTGAATACAATAAAGTTCACAGTTATTGTTTTAAAAGACAGTGACTGAGAAGAGCTCACAGACTATAAGATTATGTTCTTACTTCAAGTTATTCTGTATCCAACTTTCAATTACTTTGAAAAACTGAACGAAATACCCATTATTGTCTTAAATTGAACTCAAGCGGTAAATATCTATTAAAAAAAAAATTTGTTTAATTAAAGACTATTTGAACATAACCACCTTGCAAAATACTTCACCAATTCTGCCTTGGTCTACTTTATTGATCAAGAGCTTGCTTTTGAACAATCATGAAGTATTATGAAAACTTAATCATTCAAATAAGTAAGTAGAAAACTTGTCCATAAAAACAGGTGTGTCTGTGATGTCCCCGTATTTTTCAACTACGACTTTTCGACGAGACCTTGAAGTCACATGACTAGTGACCTTGACCTTGAAGTGACATGACATCTACCTTTATCCTACCCATCACCTTACAATGGCTATCATTTGTTTGTTCTGGTTTAACGTCCCACCCACAGTATTTCAGTCATTTGGACTTGACTATTTGAGTTAACCGTCATTTCGACAGTATTTCAGTCATATAGCGATGTCCAGCTAATTACAGGTGGAGGAAGATATAGACAGAAGATGAGACAGATATAGTGCTGCCACACTGCAGTATCATGCCGTAGACATGTGGCATGATACCACACCCAGTCACATTATCCTGAAACCAGGCCAACCAGTCCTGCAACTACCGTTATATGCTGAGCGCCAAGCAAGGGAGGTATAACTACCATTTTTCACTACTTTGGTATTTCACGGCCAGAGATCGAACCCACAACCTGCCAATCCCTAGGCAGACGCTCTAACCACTTGGCCACCGGAGACGGTCGCTGTCATTTGTAAGTCTAAGGATCAAGCAGGAAAACCAACCTTCTGTGTAATGGCCAGGATATAGTACAGCCTATCCAGGGTCTCCTGGGACCGACCTAGATGGTGGGGCAGTTCTGCGTGTAGTATCCGCATCCCAAATGGCACCATGGATCCTGTATATAGCAAAAAACATCTCTTATATCTAATTTCAAATATACACAACTTGATGAAGAATTTTATTTCTACTTAAAAGCCATGCCTAATGAACAATAACATATTAGTCCGAGAAAAAAAAACAAAGTAATGTGCAGAATCTCCATACCGCCATCTATTCCTATATTAATTTTCAAAATATTATCTTAAACGGTTTTTAAGTCATCGCGGGATCCAGATTCCCAGATTGACAGACGGATGGAGGGCAAACCTATAGTCAACTCTGGTGTAAACACCAGTAAGGGACTAAAAAGGATAAAAATGTTGTATGCTCTGAACAGGAATTACTCTCTCTGATAGCAAAACTGCATCTGAACTGAAATCTATGTAAACACTTCTATAAATTCTGTATGGTTTTAGTTTTTACTTTAACAATAACAATCATATATATATATGTAACCAGGTGAGGAAATTTTGCTTGACTGATTGAGTTTACCATCATTGCAACAGGCTTCCTCACATGAAAATCTGAATGACCCTGCTGGGACTTGAACCCACATGGTGAGGAGCTGAGTGCTTGTTAAAGTCAGCGATTTTAACCTCTTGGCCATTAGCTCCCCAGAAAATGTGCAGCCAGACTGGAATTCAAACCAAAAGCCCCTTGCATACAGGGCAAGCCCTCTTCTAACTGAGCTACCAGAATGCTGAATACCACATATTTCTTACCACTATGGGTTACATATACTAATATAAGGACCACTATATTTACCTCTCTTGCCAGGGTAGAGCTGTGGATAATATTCATAATAAATATCAGGAGAGTCAAGACTGTGGAAGGCTATCAGCTCTGACTCTGCAATACTGTACATGCGTAGCTTCATCATTAACATGAACCTGCTGTAAAACTATTAAGTTACTATTTTCCATAACATTACTTGATAGGCAAACTATTAAGTTTCTATTTCCATAACATTACTTGATAGGCAAACTATTAAGTTTCTATTTCCATAACATTACTTGATAGGCAAACTATTAAGTTTCTATTTCCATAACATTACTTGATAGGCAAACTATTAAGTGTCTATTTCCATAACATTACTTGATAGGCAAACTATTAAGTTTCTATTTCCATAACATTACTTGATAGGCAAACTATTAAGTTCTATTTCCATACCATTACTTAAAAAATATTAATTTTTTTTTTTTTAACTTTACCTCTTTTTTTGTTTACAGTTAAACCTGTATTAAGCAGTCAACCTGCATTTAGTGGTCAATTTTAGTATTACCTAACTATAGCATATTGTTATATATTTAACCTTCATTTAGCAGCCACCTCTGTTTAGCAGTCACTTTCTCTTGCTCCCTTGACTGACTGCTTAAGACAGGTTTGACTGTATACAGTAGTGTAGCTAAAATTCTATAAATTCTGTATGGCAAACAAAAAATCAAGTTTCATATTTTTTGTCATATACTATTTGAAGTTCAGCAAATTAATATTCATTAAGCCACAAGTGATGGCAAATAAAAATAGAAAATCTTAATAAGAACATAGAATTTATAATTCTAAAGATAGTTCTGTGATAGTATTGCTTGTGATGGGGAAACCACCCATTTTTTTACAATCACGGATAGTTGCATTGGATGACCATGTGTCTGTAGATGGGTATTGATAGACGTGATACACACATAAGGTTGAAAATCAAATTCTGAGTCAATGAGCACCTGTGAAAAATCTGCTTTTAGTGAAAAAATGAATCTAAGATATATAGAGAATGCAGCCCCTAGTGCTTGTATGATCTGATGTTTTACCTGTAAAGTGTCTGGAGAGTGAACAGTGGGGTCATCTGTAGGGGCAGCCTGCCCCGCCTGGGTCAAGAGTCGTCCTGTCATGTCAATTGCTGACCTGTAGCAGCCATTTTTCTGCAAACGTACGTATGAACTAACAGACATTTACTGACAGTGCATGTGTTGGGTTAATTTACAGAGCATGTAGGATGTAAAAGGCCCATTATTCTTCGGACAGCAGAGTAAATTCTTCTAACAGGAAAGCAGAATGTATGCAACAGAGAGATTGATCTGTATATACCGATAGAAGACAATAATACTACAATGCATGAATAAGAAATAATATTTTACTTAAGATAATTCAACTTGTTTACAAATATATCTAATTTGCATATTCCACACATTTCCATCAATTTTCTGACTTTTTACAAAGACCTTCTGTGGTCTCTGTTAACGAATCAGGAGTGCTTAAATTGATGATGTAGCAGATAAACAATTTGACATTTGGTGACAGTTTTTCAAATTCAAATAATTGAAATTTTAACTGATACATAGATTTTTGTGAAAGAGCTTAAGCATTTTTTCCCAGGTTATTGTCTTCTATTCAAAAAAAAAAATTTAATGTGATATTTGACATCTTTACAATATACATGTATCATTTCTAGAAGTAATTGAAGCAATCTAACGAAGGACATAGAAGTTACAGCATTAAAAAAAAAAAAAAAGGAAAAAAAAAAGGTCAATCTGAGCGGACATCGAAGCCTGCCTGGACATCAATTTAAAGGACAGAATTTTTCAGTGAAAAACCAATTCAAAAATCAAGACAGCTATGGACAATCGCTGATGAAGAAGAATTCAAAACTGCTGTGAGTTGTTTACCATGAGTTTCTGCAGCCCGTCTACATCCTGGGTCACCTTGTCTACAGTCAACACCTGTCTCTTCAGCGCCTCCTGCTCCCCCATGTATCTGTACACCAGGTCACGCACCGGGTCACCCTGTAGGGAACCAGACATACTTAATAGTTTATATGCTCAGGTTTAACATCCCAACAATAGTATTTCACCTACTGTAGCCAGGGCTCTCTCTCTGTTTTGGGGGAACAGTATCTCTACCTTCAGAAGGAGGAATTTTTGTGTCATTTTCTCCTGAAGGGGGATTTTAGGCAATTCTTCCTGCATATTTATACAATAATTATATTGATAAAGATGTACAAAATAGTTCCTGTCTTGTAGCTTTACTGGGTAAAACTGAAATGGATATCAAATAGAATACTGTGCAATAATCTACCGCTTAACCATTGTTTTTATTCATATGAGCTCTGATATTTTCCATTGTAATGTATGATGAATTTGCTTGAAGATAGGGAAATTTTCTTTTTTTGGCTGGGGGAATGGGCACTAAAAATGGAGATCGAGAGCCCTGGTAGCACTGGGCCTATCAGTCCCTAGGCCTAAATTATGAATTTCCTGAGTCTATTATTGTAGAATAAAACTTATACTAAAATTTAAAGTATTTTATTTCTTCTTTAAAATGAATACACTTATCATGACCCTACACACTTGTGCTATTTGGTAAAGATTAGCTTGATATATTAAGACATATAATCCTAGTCATCAAGATTTAATAAAACATACTATGTAAAACATGAATTTGAAAACAGGCAGTTTTTAAGTTCACCTCTGAAATATATATAACATACTGTTTAACCCTTTCCCTCATATAGACTCATTTTGACACACTCAATAGGTACCACATAAAGCCTGATCTGCAGAAAACCACAGTTAAACCTTACCAAATTTAATTATAAAATCATCATTTCCAGACCACTGAGGAGCAGCGAACAGCATAAAACCTGATCAGCCTGCGAGTTACTCGCAGGCTGATCTGGTTTTATGCTGTTCGCATAGGTCTTTTCATGGTTTCCTCTATGAGGGAAAGGGTTAAAGATCACCAAGTACAATAGATATACTTGTATAAGTGCCTATTTCAATGACTGAAATGACTTGTTGGTGGCATGTTGTGGCAGGTGATTAGATATATAGAGTAAAGTCAATGTTAATGTTGAATAAAGGATGAACTTTTCTAACCCCCAACCTTACCTAGTATTCTATTTATCCTATCATTTCAAAGCATAACACAGGAAAAAGAAAGAACTAACATAAACAAACTATCTGATCTCACAACCTTCAACTCCGTGACTTCATACATGCAGTAAAAAATGGTCAAGGATGTCATCAGAATATATACAGTGAAACCTCGGAAAACCGGACCCCCAGAATACCGGAATTCCCGGAATACCGAACGATCATGCTGGTCCCGTTTTTTTTTCCTTCTTATTTTCATGTTTTTAAAGTCCCAGAATACTGGAACCTCAGAGTTCCGAAATCCGAACGATTATCCTGTCCCAAAATGCACTTAAACTACAAAAAATTACCCCACAAAACCGAACTGCCGAAAGTTGTTCACACGTCTAGACTAATTGAGTGTCCAGCGTGTCAAACTAGTATAAAATGGCACATTGTGTACTGTCAGTAATTTGTGTATACAAGCTGCACTAAAGTGTCAGCAGAATAACCTCGCATGTGCCGTACCAAAGGGCAAATTTCAAACATGTTAACACAATTCTGTTTTGGACGGTATGTTTTATTGTAAGGGTTTACTGTAATCAATAGGAAAGTGAAAACGAGGTGTGATAATTAGAAACAACGATTATAAAAGGTTAAATCCTTTAATGATAAACGGTTTCGCTGGCGGAATTTAATTACGTAAGTGAAGTTAAATGTGTTAATTAGAATTTGTTTGGTTTCATATTAATTTATCTGAACTTTAAAGATGCACCGCATGCGAAAAATAATTGATGTTACTCGCTACATTTTTCCCTTTGTAAATAAAATGTGTTTAAGGTAGATCTAATTATTGAATTATCATCACAATATATTCAACGATTTTTAATTTTTTGAAACATTCTTTGGTAACATTTGCTAAAGCAATCATGACCGAACCCTCTAGTAAATGTCGACAGGATTGAGTGAGTGATGGAGATAGTGAGTGAGTAAATTAATACACTGCAACACTGTATATGTACACTGTACTCATATTTGAAAGAAACCCCAACAAAACCGAACACCTCAGAAAATTGAACTTTTCACCTGGTCCCGAGGGGGTTTGGTATTCCGAGGTTCCACTGTATATAAAAAATCACAAATGAGCATAAGTTTATTTGATAGGCAGTTTATACCACAATGTGAGTTTGGTGATAGGATAAAAAAACTCCTAATTATCTGGTGGACACTCTTATAATTACCCATCAGGATCAGTCCAGCCATAGTATAGTCTCTACCATTTGAAGATCAAGAAAATAATGTGATTATCAATTATGTTAAGGTATGTATTCAATGAGTATTGGTCTTCATACAAACCCACCTGAGGGTCAGTAATGACCAACTGTGGTGTCACCAGTAATTCCCTGTCTGGTACATAGGTCCCGGCAGTGTGGGTTGCCATGGTGAGGAGAATGTTCTTTGTTGCCTCGGACGGTATCCAGGAGTGATGCTGTCTGTCTGAATCACTCATCTGAAGACTAGCGGAGAATGGGTCGTCACCCACGCCGGAGTCGTGGAAGTTCTGGAAGGTTCCCAACTGGTGCTGGGGACTGGCCGTGATTGACAGGCTCTCATCTGAGTGATTCAGAAAATTATGAAACTATGAAACAAGAGATATCAGTATATGATAAAATATAAAATGGTCCACAAATCTCTATATGTTAAGTTTCTGAGTAAGTTGGGTTTTGTTTTGTTTTGTTTTTTTGGGGGGGGGGGGGGGGGTGCATGTGTGTGTATGTGTTTTTCCATTTTTTTATACTATTTGTGGATTATTCGTCACAAGTCAGAGTAAAGAATTTCATACTAAAATTAGCTATAGTTAAACATATCACCCACATCCTACTTTGTCTTCATGTAATGTGTGTGTAAAATGGGACATGACTGGATGAGACGAGCGTGATTCCAAGACAGCCCTAGCTTCTTTGAGATGGGGGTAGGACCAAGCTTTAACCCAGAGATGGATCTTGTAAAACTAACCATACGGTTTAACTGTTATATTTGACTTGACTATTTGAGTTTACCGTCAGTCACTTCGACAGTATTTCAGTCATATAGCGACGTCAAGATAATTACAGGTGGAGGAAGACCCCGAATGCACGGAGGAATCCGGGTAGAACCACTGACCTGAATGACCCTGCCGGGATTCGAACCCACGTGGTGAGGGGCTGAGTGAGTGTCAAAGTCAGCGACTTAACCTCTCGGCCACGGAGGCCCCTTAACTGTTATATTTACAATGTAAAATAGTATTATAAAAAAAACAAATGAAATTAGAAAATAAACCAACCTTGGCCTGACAGCTGACGTCCAACATTGAATGAAGGCTGATGGGCAGGGCTGTCCACAGGTGACAAGGTAGTTGATGGTGGAAATAGTGGTTGATGGGTCGAAGTTGCTTCACTTTGATTAATCTCTACTTTTCCATCAGGGTTGGGTTGAACTGCTTCCACCATTGCACTCTGGGTAGAAGTTATACTAGACTCCACTATTCCTATAGCATTGTCAGTCTGTGGTAGAGATGGTGGTAAACTTTGCTCTTGGCCACTGGAATGGGAAACTTGTCTACTAAGGTCCAAAGATGGGAGGCTGTCAGTCTGACTGGTCTGCCTGAAGAAGTCATGGCTTTTCCTCTCTGGTAGGAAGGAGGGAGCAGCTGGAGACATACCTAGAGCATCCATTGTTTCAGTGTCTGCCACATCAGCTGTGAAAGACTCAAAGTCGTCCTTTTCTTCAATTGACATTGGTGTTTCTACTTTCTCAGTTGCATCAACTTCTAACTCAAAGTCCACACTTTCTATTGCAGTTTCTTGAATAGATTTGTAATTATTATTGGAATTTTCACTACTGTGGTCTATATTTGCCTCTGGAGTTACTTGTACATTTATTGAATCACTAAGGGTTAAATTAAGCATTTCTTCCACAGCAGCTTCAGAATTCATCTTTTTCTCTAAAGTGTCTGTGCTTGGCTCAACCGGTTTCTTAGTTGGTGTTTCATCAAGAACAGGCAATGAACTAAAAAAATCATCTGAGAATGGGTCATCTGCATTGGGTTCAGCTGTACCAAAGTATTTACTCAAGGATGGTTCAGATTGTTCAAGGGGTGGGTTATGTGCCTCAATAGAAAAAGTGGCAGTGCCATGTGATGCATTATTTGTGTCTGTTTTTTCAGTCACTTCTGAAGTTTCACCAATAGTATCTACTCCTAACTGCTGTTCTCCAGCCTCTACAAGATTAACCACATCCTGATCTGGAGCAACAGGTTCTAGATACACCGAGTCTAGTGTGTCTGTCGTAGCTGAATGAACCAGTCCAGCAGCTGCCCCTGGTGCTAGGCCGCCATACCTGAACATTTGATCTTCATCATCACTCAGTAACTGACTCACGTCCCTTGGCAGATTTGCCATACTGTTGCAGTGTTGGGCTCTAAAAACAAAAATACAATTTTTTTAAAATAAGTTTTACAAGGCTTGAAATTTGATGAAATTATCAAACTAGAGCAACAATAATGTTGTCAGGCTGTCAGTCTTCTGACACAAGGGTCCTAGGTTCAATCACCAGCAGAGGCCCAAATATTGTGAATCTTTTAATAAGTTAGTAAGGGATCTGGGAAGACACATTCAGACCGAAATATATATTCTCGTTTTCTGAAAACACTGTCTTTTCAGCAGATAAATTCATAAGAAATGTATCTGTTGCATTAATATATTCTGGATTACTTACACGAATAGATGTAGATGTTGACTCTAAAACAGCTTTATAATTGACATTTATGAAAATTACTTTTTTGGGAACAGAAATAAAAGGGAAGTAATTCAATGTCGTAAAATATGCATTTACCGATGTAAATGATATAGTCGTGAGATATTTGTGTGACATTAAAAAGGAGTATTCACAAGCACCATATTGCTGAAAAATAAAAGATTGTAATTCACTTATTTTTTTTACACGTTATTCATATTACGACATATCGAAAGTAAACAATAATGGAAGACGAAGCTCCTGTCATTTACGGATTGGAATTTCAGGTAAAACATATGACAGCAGTAATATATCACCATATTGTTTTATCGAAAAGGTTTTATATTTATCGTTGAACAATTAACGATAAACTTAGATAGGTGATTATATTCAGTGGTGTTAATTTTAGATAAGAGCATCATTTTTCGCGGAACGATATGTAACAGGTGGTGAAAAAATCATGGCTCGACCGGGACTCGAACCCAGGGCCTCAGGACTACCGTTCCTGCGCTCTACCACTGAGCTATCGAGACACTCATGTCTTATTGCCTATTGATTTATCACCAAATACCTGTACCCGGCTACATATTCCCCCTCCAAATTTAGAATTCGTCCCGAATTCTTTGAGACAAAGAACATTGTGAAAAGTTCTTGAGGTGCCGAAGCAGTAGCCATATCAAACAGTAGGTTATTTACGTTGGGCGCCAAATGTAACTGTAACCGGGGGTCGTAAAGAATACGAACTGGGTCCTTTTCTTCATAAATTTACTTTCCGACGACAATTATGAATGTCGTTTAACATGTTTACAAGTTAACTAAGTCCACAATTCTAGTAACACTTAGAGTCTATATGACTATATTCAGCATAAACATAACATGCAAGCTAAGGCTTATGAACAATGATATATGTAGATGTTTTCTGGATGGAAACCAGACAGAGAGTGATTTGATAGTATAAGGAACTTTAGAAAGAAAACTTTGGTGGGTGTGACAGGTAAGAATAGCTCACGCAAGATATGGAAAAGATGGAGGAATTCATGCATAGAGTGATTACCTATCGATCTGACACTCACTCACTCACATGCCAAATAAGGTTAAAATAACACACAGAGATGACATGAGACATGGTCACAAGTTGACAGGACAATAACACCACAGTAATATAAACATACTTTATGTAAACAAACTATCAAATAATACCCTGTCTACATACTCCCTGGGTTGGGATAAAATGTCTCCTGACATTTCAAATACTATATTTAATCACTATAATCCGAAATCAAACGATCACCAATGCTGAAATACAAGATCCAGCAAATCCGACTTTATGTAAACCTGCAGTACAGGTTTCACTACAGTAGCAAATTAGAGCTACAACTATACTGTACTGTACTACACTAACCTAAACTAGTTCTAGGACAGTTGTGTTTACATTTGTAACACTGTGCATAACCGGTACTGAAAAAATGTATATAACCGGCACTGAAAATAACTTAACTCTAAAAATAGGCATTTATATTAAAAAATCAAACAAATCATGTAAAATAAATTCACCTCTGACAGAGGAAACCAAACATTAGATTTCCTTATAAACATCCTGCAAAGAAATGAAATAGTAATTAAATGGACATTTTCTATTCCAATCTGCATAAGGACTCACTGTAAAAGACAGCATTTGATATTATGATTAAAACCAAATAATTAATATATCAAATATTGACACATGAATTCATACTAAACATAAATTTCCATATTGCAGGGGTTTACTTCCTGTTGGGCTGCAATAATGGGATTGATCCATTCCCCAAATCGTTCAGGAGGTCTAATAGTTCGTCTGGACCTGCGTACTGGTTCTGCTGGTGAAGCAGTTTGGGGTACAAACTGAGGCTGAGACAATGCACCACTTGGTGATGTCACAGACTGGAACTCTCCACTGGTATTCACTGTTCTACCAGTCATAGAGTTGCAGGAGTTATTAGACACATTCCTGGTGACTGGGGTTTGAGAATGCTCAATATCACTCACAGACCTATTACAAACAGTGTTTGTCTTGGGAACAACCCAGTTAGATCTGTGGTGAGCTCTTCTCTGCGGAATGATGTAGACTTCAGTGTCAGAGGAGGAAGAGGAACCATCAGACTCAGAAGGAGAAAGGTGTAAAGATTCCGGGAGAGAATCTCGGTTCTTCCTTCTGGTGTTCCTGGCTACTGAATCACCTGTGGATTCAGAATGCTGGAGGGATAACCCGTTGATGGGTAACAGAAGATTTCTATGTAAAATCTTCTTAGGTCCCTTTCCATCCTCTGGCCTGATTACATACACTGGAGACTCAGGCTGGGGAATTTCCTTAATAATGTAAGGCCTTGAGTCCCACCTGTCAACCAGCTTATGTTTGCCCTCAAAATGCACTCTCCTTATCAGTACCCTGTCTCCAATCTCTAGTTTGTTAGCACTGACCTTGCGGTCATAATTAGCTTTATTATGTGCTGCTTGTTTCGCTGAGGCCTCTGCAGCTAAGTGGTAAGCATGCTGCAAGCGAGACTGCAGTTTTTGCACATAACCAGAGGGAGATATAGAGCCTTCATTCTCTGGGTATGACCCAAGACTGGCATCTATGGGTAACCGAGGATGCACCCAAACATTATAAAATGTGGGGAAAATCCTGTGGCATCACTCTTGGTTGCGTTGTAGGCTTGGACTATGGGTCCAATGTAGGATTTCCAGTCAGCCTTTTTGTCAACCTCTAGAGTACCTAGCATTTTGAGCAATGTCTGGTTGAAGCGCTCGGCTGGGTTAGACATAGGGTGGTACGGGGTGGTCCTTGACTTCACTACCCCTGCCACCTTGCACAATTCCTTTATAACTCTACTTTCAAAGTTACGACCTTGGTCACTGTGTAACCTCTCTGGGAATGAGTAGAACCTTATAAAGGACTCATACAAGGCTTTGGCTGTAGTCTGAGCAGTTTGATTTTTGCAGGGTATAGCTTGAGCGTACCTAGAAAAGTGGTCTGTCACAACCAAAATATGCTCATAGCCACCTTTGGACTGCTCCAGGGATAGGAAGTCAATACAGACCAACTCCATGGGACGTGAGGTGGTGATGTTACAGAGCTCAGCAATCTGTTGAGGCTTCTTTCTAAGAATGCATCTACTGCAATTCTGGATTTTGGCCTCCACATCCCTCTCAAGACCTGGCCAATAAAACCTTTGCCTTGCAAGCCATAAAGTTTTATCCTTGCCCTGATGGCCAGCCTCATCATGGACTCCATGTAAGGCATGGTCTCTGTAGGCTGAAGGTATGACCAACTGTTCGACTTGCTGTCCATCCAGAGAAGCAGTTCTGTGCAGAATACCATCAATGAGGTGTAACCTCTTCCATTCTCCAGGTATTCTGTACAGCCATGGACTCATTAGAGAGCCTTTTCCCCCTGGGACAGAACTGCTTCTCAGGATCAGAAACTCTACTAAGTCAGTATCTTGAGATTGGGCTATCTTCCAGTCCACTTGCTTAAGTGCAGAGAACTGAGCACAATACTCCCCTGCAGAAGGAGGACAGTTCCCAGTTGCCACACACTCTGCAAGTGGTAGTGACACTTGTGCAGCCACACAAATAGCCTGTATGACATTGGAAGATACCTGTGTGGTTTCATGGGATCTTCTACTAAGACCATCAGCATCTGCATTGCTTTTACCAGGACTGTATTTGATTTCAAAATCAAATGCAGCCAAGGATGCCAACCACCTATGACCGGTTGCATCTAACTTTGCAGTGGTGTTAACATATGTCAATGGGTTATTGTCTGTGGTGACAACAAACGATTGCCATACAGGTAGTCATGAAACTTATCACTGATAGCCCATTTCAGAGCTAGAAATTCCAGTTTATGTGCTGGATAATTCTTTTCTGATGGTTTCAGACTCCTGCTTGCATATGCTATGACACGGTCTTTACCTTCCTGGTTCTGGTACAGCACAGCCCCCAAGCCTGAAATTGCGTCAGTCCTTACAATGAATGGCTTGTCATACTGTGCGTACGCTAGAACAGGTGCGGTGGTCAAACGTTCCTTGATGGCATCAAAAGCCTGTTGCTGAGCCTCACCCCATATCCATTGTACAGGTTTGAGTTTTGGTTTCTTTGACCCTTTCTTCCGCTTACCTGCTTGGCCATTTGTACTATGTCCACCAAGGAGATAATTAAGAGGTTCAACAATTCTTGAGTAGTTCTCCACAAATCTGCGATAGAAACTACTAAAACCCAAGAATTGCCGCAACTCCTTAATATTCTTTGGGATAGGCCATGAGGTTACTGCAGACACCTTTTCAGGATCAGCAGAAATACCATTCTTACTTATTACATGTCCGAGGTAGACAACAGAGGTTTTGAAAAATTCACACTTAGACGGCTTAAGTTTTAGGCCATGTTCAGCAAGTCTGCTAAAACATGACTTAAGGCGTTCTAAGTGTTCAGAAAATGTCCTGGAGAAGATGAGCAGATCATCAAGGAAAATAAGACATTCCCTTAAATGAAGGTCACCCATACATTTCTCCATCAGACGCTGAAATGTGGCAGGTGCATTAGTAAGGCCAAACCCAAGTCGATTCCATTCATAGAAACCAAGATTTCCACAGCTAAAAGCTGTTTTTGGTTTGTCCTCCTCTTCCACGTGTACATTCCAATAACCCGATCTAAGATCAAGTTTGGAGAAGTAGACTGCACCTGACAGACTGTCTACAATGTCATCAAAACGTGGAAGATTATATGCATCTTTCCGAGTTTTAGCATTTAACTGTCTCCAGTCAATGCAGAATCTGAGTGAACCATCCTTCTTTCTGACTAACACAATGTTAGAACAGAAAGGAGATTCAGATTCCCTGATGACATCAGCATCTAACATTTCCTTGATGTGTTGCCTTACCTCCTCATACATGCCAGGGGGTATTTTCCTGTATGGCTGTTTAAAAGGTGTAGGGTCCTCTAACACTATTTTATGTTTCAACAAATGTGTAGAACCAATATCAGTGGGTCCTGTTGAAAAAATGTGTCTATAACTGTTCAACAGACAATCAACTTGCTTTATCTGATCCGGAGATAAATTATCTTTCTCTAAGTTAATACCTAAATCATCAATCACTGATGACTGGGGATCAGACATATGACCAGGTACATTGGTCAGGTTGTCAACTACCTTAACCTCACTGACTCTACACAATTTGGTCTTTGGTTTCAAAGTCAAGGGTTTACCAGTAAGGTTGCATACACTAACTGAAATTTTATTATTACCTTGGTTTGGCAACTTCAGAACTCTTGGACTTACTGAGTAATTTGCATCGCTATTAAAATTTTCAGTTACAACCTGTGATAAAGATGCATCACAATTTCTAACAAGACAAGTCACTGTAGTGGTTTCATAGGGTTTAACAAGTATAGGTTTCTTACCACAGACCTTACCCACTGCTGCAACTGAACTACAATTGATATTTGCAATAGCCACTTTCCACTCATTGGGTAAACTGTCTGACAATGCAGTACATATACCTCTATACAAATTTATGACATTTGTACCAATAATAACAGGACAAGTTTCACTAAAACCTGTGTCTTGTGTAACCAAAACAGGAACATCAAATATTGTATCAGGGACTGATGGTATGGAAATGCTACATTCAATATAACCTGAATATTTCAGTTCAGACCCATTAGCTGTGGACAAGTCAATACCAATATGTTTAAAAGACAGCAATTCAGGTTTATCTTTCATTTTATTGTACGCACTTTGAGATAAAGTGGTAACCATAGAACCTGTATCAACCAAAGCAGTCAAATGATATCCATTTAAAATAACAGGGCTCTCATTTCTTGACCCAATTACAGGTGCGTTTTGTATTTTCTGGCCTTTACCTGCCTCAGCTTCAGTTTGGCCAACAACAGAAGCTGTTACATGTTTGGGTTTTTCTGTCTGATGTTGCTGCTGCTGCTGCTACTGTTTCGGTTGTTGTAACCTCCCCGATTTGAACTTTGACCTCGGTTGTGGTAGGGTCTCCAATGGTTGTTCCCTTGTGGTTGCTGAGGATAAAAAGAAGAGTTATTATTCATCTTAAGAAAGTGATCAAATTTCTTTTCAAGACTGTTTAACCTGTCTTCAACTTTAAGCTCTAATGATTTTAAGCGTTTTTCCACATCAGTATCAACTGAAATAACAGCCTGCTGCTGTTTCTTCACAGATCCTGTTACAGTAGGATTGTGAACACTGTGACATGTCAAGCTCATTTCATGTTCAACAGTTCTGACGTCTTTAATGAGCTGCTCATATGATTTGACAGAATCATATTTATGTCTTGTTTGAGATTTTAACCTATCAGAATGTAATGAAGTCCAAAATTTACATCTCAACATTTCATTTCTGGTCTCTGATGACAAATTGTTGCTATCTTCAGCATTTGATAAAATTGACTCCAATCTGCAAGCAAAAGAAGTCACAGATTCATTTGGCTTTTGAAAAGCACTGAAGAACTCCTGCATAATATTGTTATTATCAGTAGGGGATGAAAACATAGAGTTCAATTTGTGTAAAATCTGGTCTAAAGTAGCTTTCTCTCCAGGGAAATGATAACTTGCCTGGCAGATCCCTTCAATGATCTCCTTAGAGACTGAAGTAATGTATTCTCACAGACACTTTGGTCAGATTGCAAACATTTGATTTCATAATACCATTCTTTGTAAGTGCATTCACCTTTTGGCACTGGTTCTTCACCAGAAAAGGTAGGTAATTTGGGTAGTGTTTGACTGTAATGAGCCACAAACTTACTTTCAGACAAATTATTTGACTGAAAATCAAAATGACCTTCTGGTTTATTTTCTTTTGGGGTAGAAGTTAAACTTGCCAACATTCCACGACCCCTTCCAATTGACTTATTTCTTTTAGACAAATCTAAATTCTCATCTGTATTTAAATTGAAAACTTTGAACTTACCAGATTTGGTGAGATGTTCAATCATTTCCTCCTCCGTCATGACTTTCCTTCCGCCATGGTAAATTGGAATTCAGAATATCACAAAATACGATGCCTTTCTAAGCAAAATGGGTATACTAATACTCTATCTATATATATCCGATTGCTAACACTAATATGCAACTATACACTGACCAGAATGTCTACTACTACTACATACTACTGTCTACTGTTAGCAACACTTGATCACATGTAACATTAATCCACAAACACATATATACACATATAAACACATATATAAACAGAAAATCATGTATTCAATGCATTATAAAATATATCCCCCCAGACTCACACTCTCTTCCATACTTAATTAAGTTGACAGTGCAATGCAATATGATTAGAAGATAGTGAAAAGACAGTGAAAGACACAGACTGACAGACAGACAGATTGGAAGACAGACAGAGAAACAAAGCTATAAATACTAAATGAAATTTTAACAAATATATATTTCAGTGAAACTTGATTTCACATTAACAGTCACATAGTTGTTTCTACTTTCAGTTTCACTTTACAATACCAACTGAATATAAACAAAATAAACAATCAAAACTATTAGTAAACCATATTTTAAGCTGTCACGGAAAAAAAAATAGCAATTTTACTCTGAAACTTGATGAGAAAATTAAAATAGCAAATTCTTTACACCGTGGGAATAAAAGTGAGTGTATAAACTGAGTTGACCTACATTCTACATACACTCGTGTGTGTAGAATACAAAATCCGTATACTCGCAAAACAATAACTAAATAACTAAAATTTAAAAAAAAAATACTGCAGTAACTAGAATCTAGCAAAATATAGATTGACAGCTAATTAAATTGCTACAGGTAAATCTAATTTGACAAATAATATACTCACATTATATGAACCAGTCCTAATTATCCATTTTCCATAAGAAAATCACAAAACTTACATAGGTGGTGAAAAAATCATGGCTCGACCGGGACTCGAACCCAGGGCCTCAGGACTACCGTTCCTGCGCTCTACCACTGAGCTATCGAGACACTCATGTCTTATTGCCTATTGATTTATCACCAAATACCTGTACCCGGCTACAGATAGATAATTAATGTCCTCCAAATTACAGTGGATGCATTCTCTATTACAGGCAAGAGCACTAGCAGCACAAGCAGGGGAAACAGATCAGATAAGATTCATCGTTGGTACACAGTCTCTTCGTCAAGAAAACCAGGTATATCTATGAGCATCTGACATACTAAAACACCTTCATCATTGACGATTTAGTTTAGTTTATACAATGTACTTATTTATTTTACGTCAATTGGGAAATAAGGGCCTGAAATAAGTTTGTTTAACTAAGCCTCTAAATTGCTCCTGGGTTTGACCAGTACTTTTTTCCCCAGCAAAGGCCATGAAAAATCCTTGCCTCCAATGGTATTTGAATCCACATGACTTGTGGCAAGAAAAA
Organism: Solen grandis; assembly: GCA_021229015.1. Lineage (NCBI taxonomy): Eukaryota > Metazoa > Mollusca > Bivalvia > Adapedonta > Solenidae > Solen > Solen grandis. The sequence continues at coordinate 16,870,916 of CM037787.1, read as the reverse complement.
GTTTAAAGCGAATAAGAATTAGAAATTTCAGAATAGTCAGATAAGAAGTGATGTCAGTTTGCCTGTGCATCAGACCAATCTAGTAACCATGGACATGGTTGCTTAATGAGAATTCACCTAACCGGTGAATGATGATGATGATAAAGTTGATGATAGCTGTCATAGTTCTTCTGTTTAGTAAATTCCAGTTTGAAGTGTACCAAATCAGCAGCCTTGACCATCATTGCCAGTAAAGAATTCCAGGTGTGAACGGTGCAAGGGAAATAACTGTATTTCATCACTGGATGCAAGATTTCTAAGTTTGGATGTGTGTATAGACCTTGTCTGAGTAAATGCAGGTTCCAAGAATGCAGCCGACTTAGGGATTACCTGGATCTTAGTACATATGGACTCAAATGACTCTCATTCAAGTTTGTTGAGCATGTCTGTTACACTTCTGGTATTTTAGTATTGGTTTCAGGTGCACTGAGTAGCTCTATGTTGCATCATCTTTACCTTTGATGTTTATTGCTATATGCAATCTGTTACAGGTTCACCACATAGACTTTGATGATGAGAACAATGTTATAAACAAAAACATATTCCATCATAGGGAGGGAGAGATTTGGCATATAAGTGCCTCAACCATCGACAAAAACCTTCTAACAACATGTTATAATAAAAGTAAGCAACAATTGATCAAAGAAATGTATATGGCTCAAGTTTAACCAAAATACTTTGTATAAGTAATATTGAAGTTCATCAAAATTGTTTAAAGTTTCATTTTGATATCTGGAAGCTACAGATGAATTGAGATTGGTAACTCAGCATATTCTAATGTGTATTTTATTTTCTTAACAGTACCAGTAATTCCTTTTTTTTTTCGTAAAAAAATGTTTTAGTAAATATTTTAAGATATCTTTTATACACTGCCTTATATTTAAATCATAATTATGTCATTTGAGTAATGAGGCATGCATGTACCATCTCAAAACTGAATGAAAATATCTTTATTGAGGTATAAACCCCCCTTATACCATATCTTGCCATATTGGATGGAAATATTTCTATGAAACTTTGTCACTTTGAAGACATCCAAAAATAAAAATGTTACACTGAGAGGTTTTCCAGGTTTTTTTAGATGTAGGGGAGATAATCTGTATTTATATTAACATCAAAGTCGACGGGAAATATACAATTTCTGTGAATATGAAGAACTGAATTTGATTTTCGAGGAAAACTCACAGCAGAAAGATGCATTATATGATTCTGATTCAAATTCCATGAACACATCTAAACTTTACTGTAGGAAAATGGAGAAAATCACTTTTTTTTGTAGTTTTCAGGGGAGATAACTCATGACAACAAAATTATAAAAGGGAGGTAATAAAAGAATTTCTGCCATATGTCATAACATGTCAATTTGCCTTTAAGATTTCCATGGTTTGATATTTTAAAAGCTTATATTGTGAAGTTATATGCATGGCTTTGATGGTTATTATGGGATATATATCTAAACCGAAAGTGAAATACAGGACATAAACCTTAACATGAAAAAGTACACCATAAAAAGAAGCCTTCTTGTGACATCTCTTATTGCTGTTTATTTGAATATCTCTGACAGCTACAGACAGC
>CM037787.1:16819202-16869202 GCA_021229015.1 Solen grandis | reverse complement strand
CTGATATCGGATTCTAAGATATTGTAGCCCTCTCAATGAAGAAGACGGCTGAAGATTCTGCATTCTTTATGTAATAAGAAGATATTTCTGAATGAGCATATCCAATTAACTGGGCGTGGAATGGTATAGACTCTGTTCGCAACTGTGACACGTCGGGAAAAGAATCCCCATCGTCCCTTCTGATTGCCAGTTCCACAGGTGTGAATTGTTCGCAAGTTTCATCAGAAATTCATAAGTAAATTGATGTAATGGTTTAGGTGTCCAATTTTATCATATTATTATGATAATAGGAAATATAACACAGCCCCTGTTAATCCAGTCGCTTGTCAAATTAGAGAAGCGAAATATTCTAATAGCCCAGAAATTAACTTAACATTATGATCTCAAACTATTTTTACGACATAAGCTTTACCAGTGTTGAACAGGATTTTCTTGTGTTTTAGCTATTTCAAACACACTTTCGAGACCTTATGTTGTCTTCACACTGGTTGACCTTGTACATAGTTTGACGCCATGAGGTCATGAATGCAAATGACGTTCTGACATTTTCGTTATATCGCATATATCGACACGACTTTCGGTCATGTTTCTTTCGTCTAACGCACTTTGGGGTCGGCTCCGAAAATGGATCCCACAAATTTAGTGCGTTGGCTGATATATCCCCTACTTTTGAGAACATTCCATGTTATTTATTCACACATCTGACTCCTCCCCTCCCTCCCTTCTTCTTATCATCATCATCATCATCATCATCATCATCGGGGTCTCCGTGGCCGAGAGGGTAAAGTCGCTGACTTTAACACTCACTCAGCCCTTCACCGCGTGGGTTCCAATCCTGGTAGGGTCATTCGGATTTTCATGTGAGGAAGCCTTCCAGTTGGCTTGCGGTAGGTCGGTGGTTCTACCCGGATGCCGCCGCTTTCGGGGTCTTCCTCCACCTGAAATAGCCGTGTGTCGCTATATGACTGAAATACTGTCGAAGCGACGGTAAACTCAAATAGTCAAGTCCAAGTCAAGTCAAGGTAAGTCAAGTCATCATCATCATCATTACAGCCATAATTCGTGCTTGTCACAGCCATCGTCTTCACCATCAGCTATGTGGATGGCAGTTAGTACCCTTGCAAACTAATACAGCATATCACCCAAACTACATCATGATAATGATGTAAATTATGCATATAATGATAAAGATGATGATGATGATGATGATGATGAAGATGGTGGTGGTGGTGATGGTGGTGGTGGTGATGATGATGTTGTTGATGATGATGACGATGATGAAAAGGGTGTAAGAATGGGGTGTAAACGGATTTTGTTGTTCATAAATAAAGCCATATTCAGTGACGTCTTTATATTTATATATATCTATAGCAACCAAGTCTAAAAAATAACATTGTGGTGCTTAACTAGAAACAAATGCCTGTTTTACTTATGTTTTATAGTAAAATGTGTCCAAAAAGTTTCCCTTGGCACTCCTTTAGTCAATTAACTGCTTTGACTGTAAAATGACTATCTAAAACCAATTGAATATCTGTCCATTCAAATACATGCTATTTCTCAAACATATGTTGTAATGTGGGAAAATCAACGACACGTTAGACAAAATAATATTGTTATTACATCAACGTTTCGACTAACGCCTTCACCAGGATCAAACTCCCCCGCAGCAGTACAGTTCACAGTGTTTCATTTATTTGGGATTGTGTCAACGTGACATTTAATAATAATGTTGCCTCACTTCGTGTGGCATGAAACGACACCTAGTCATATTTTCCTTACATCTAGCCAACCAGTTCTGAAACTACTGTCTATGAGGAAAGCCAAACAAGGGGGGCATAAAAGATCGAAGGTTGTTGTTACTATAATGAATAAATTGTGGAAATTTGGAATTTTTTACAACCTTTTTAACCATTTATAAACACGGATGAACACGTCATGTGTTTCAATGGATTGCTAAATGCACATCGCCACACTTATTCTCCCCTTTTCTACTACCTTCGGTTTATTAGATTTATATCTATATGTGTATCTAAATCAATAGGAAGCAAACTTTCATTATCTTATTTATGTCTATGTATTTTTTTCTCACATTTTATATACAAATGTACTTCATATAGGTAAATTGACGATATTAAATAGATATATATTTCTTAAAATATAAGATAATATTCCATGGCCTTGAATCGAGTCCGCAACCCTCTCTGTTAAAGCGCTATTGTCAATCACCCCAGCTGTTCTACCCACTGGACCATCTTAACGGAGCGAATGCATTATTCTCACATTTTATATACAAATGTACTTCGCTATTGATGGTTCAAAATATTCGATGAATCAATTATTGTGTGGTTACATTTTTATTACAGTTTTTATTTTTAAAAACACGTTATGTCTAGCATGGATTTTAATATATTTAATTCAGTTTCGTCTTCTTTAATGCAATCGTATTTAAATAAACATGAAAATTAACATCATCATTTAGTGATAAGACAGTAAACATAACTTGAAGCTATATCTCCTCGTTGTCAAATGGGGAGAAATTGTGTCTAATTATATCCTCCGATGTAGAAATGTGTGCTACCATAGTACAGGGTGCTCCATATACGGGCATTTCTTAGTCTAAGGGAGATAATTAGGAAACGATGTTAACTGACATCAACTGCCGAGAGAGAATAAGTAACTTCTTATTTTTTCTTTTACCATTAAATATTATTCATCCTTTTAAGATAAAACAACTCAAAATGATGCTAAGTACATAAAAAATGAAAGGGTGCATATAGGTTAACATAGAGATATGTTTCATCTTTATTATAAGTAATATGGGCATATGAATGTTATATAAATCACACGTGTGATAACGGAGAAAATAACCACTTAACAAGAGAATAAAGAGGTAGATTATGATTGGTTATGCTAAGAAAATACCAGAGTCAAATATCTAATATATGATTATTTTCATGACATACTAATCACCACGCAACCAGTTTATAAATGCAAATTATCTCTGCTAACCGAGGTGTTTGCTTGCAAGAACGATCCCTGGGTACCATTAACTTACGATCAAACTATCAGGTGCTCAGTGCCCGTGTCATGTTAACCATTTATCTTATAAAACGCAGCAAAGGCGTTAACCTTCACTGCACGACTACGGAGAGGAACGCACGAGAAAAATAGGAGATTTAATATTTGCCTTGAAGTCGTTTCACGAAACGTAAATGTAGACAAACAGTAGAAAACACAGAGAATGCAATACAAGCGTAGGCGATTGAACTGAAACAAACGGCGAATTCAGAAACAAATTTATGAAGAATGAGACGAGAGCGAGGGGTGGAAAAAGAATCTAAATGGAAATGAAAGACAAAAAATGCGGATGTGCAATAACTTGACAGGCCACTTCGTCGCAGGTTTAGACCTTGAACTCATGTCATATCTCATATGCTTGGCTCTCATACTAGGTCATATGCTAGGCTTCTATGATAGGTCAAATGCTAGGTTTATATGATAGGTCATATGCAAGGCATCATTCATAGGCCATATGCTAGGCTCCTATCATAATTCATATGCTAGGCCTCTATGATAGGTCAGATACTAGGTTTCTATGACAGGTTACATTGCCAGGCGTCTATCATAGGTTATATGCTTGGTTTTAGTCATCGGTCATATGCTAATATAGGCTTCCGTGACAGGTCTAGCTGTCTCTGTCGAACAGAAAACTATCCCCCTACTCTATATAGCACACCGCCACGGACATCGCCGTGATCCGTTTCTGACTTTCTAGCCACGTTGAATCCCGTGCTTACTACAGTGAAGCCTGCAAAATCAAGATGGGTGCAGACGAGATTTCGTTGGAATATGTTGTTCACTGGTTCCCTTGCCTTGTTTGTGGAGGTATCCGTTTGTGTTATTACCACAGGTACCAGTATCGTGGAACACACACACACACACACACACACACACACACACACACACTACTTTTTACAATAATATCTACAAGGTTTATTTCCACTCGGCTGGTCCGGAACATCACGGAGGTGACTTTTGTTTCTCGTCAAAATCATCGATATTTTTGTATATTTTAACGAAAATGCGATGAATGAAGGGGAGATAACTGCGTGGAGATTGGGACATCCACATTGTGCAGTGACTTAATATAAACGTAGTTCCATTCTATGCACATAGAAATACAATTTTGGAAACCGTTGGGACCATGATGCAAGTTCCTCTATTTTTGCTGTAGGAAACAGATTTAAAAAAATGCGTAGTATATATATATCATACATAGGTATACATATACTAAATGTGTATATCGTATTTTCTTTCATACTTAAATCTCATCATTCTTGATCTGACAAAGAAACTGGAATGTTTCAGTCAATAAAGCATATTGTCTGTCTGATAATATAATTCACAGACGGAAGTCGATATCTTATTAAACCGAATCAGTACTGTACTAAAATACATTTCTTATGGAAAAACATGATATTTGCAAAAGAAGGTCAAAGAAAAGACTATCATGGCATCTATACGTAGGTAGGTTCCGGAATACCGGTTGATGCAATGGAATTTACAAGAAGCAAAACAAGCTTGTATCGCCCACCTTATAGCTCGTAGATCTGAGCTTTGAATCCCAGCCGGGGTACTATCCTACGATTAAAGACATATAAAATTTGTACAGAAAAACCCTTTCATGACAATCGGCAAAATTTTATTGGGTTGCAGTAGGAACTCAGAATACTCGTACCGGTCCAACCAAGGACTTTGCTTCCCGTGTATCGGTGCTATACACCAAGGACGTAAATGAACCAAGGGATCTATTTGCAAAAACAATGTCATTGCTGTCTTCTGAATGCTGTCTCTTCAGCGCAAAAAGCCCCACTGGAAATAAGTGCCTGTTCTTTCGTTGGTTATCTGACCGCCAAGTCAATAATTATAGATGCATGCATTCATATATACATACACTTTGCAGACTGACAATCACCAATATCCTATATATTCACATGTGTATATATCTTTAACTAAGTACATGTATTCTGAAAATTATTTTTTTTAATAATGGATAAAGTTATAGGGGAAAAAAACGCCGCTAGTTATGTTGATTATTGCCATTATGTTATAAACTTCGGTAAAAATATTTTGAAAGCAGTAATGTAATTAATAATGATAATAATAACAATAACAAGGAGAAGAATAAAATCTTTATTTTATTAAAGCTGGCTCATTTAAATCATAGTATTACATAAACAAACATATAAAAATAAATCACGTGGCTTTCAATGAAACATAAGCCAATCATAGGTCTATTTATAGTTTAGACTAGTATAAAAAGCAACAGAAGTAGCAGCAGCATTGTGCTCCTCCTCACTATCCCATTGAATATAATCAACATCAGCATGACCTAAAAAATGTTATAAATACAAATAAAATTTATGACAAGATTTTTTTTTCATGAATAACACTGAATTGTATTTTTACAAACATTTCCTTCACAAATTTGTTCAGGAGTATGTAGTTTGCCCTTCAGAAGCTAAGAACTAATTTAACTTATTATTTATTACTGAACATACTTGAGCCTCTTTTTGAATCCATTTAAAGTACAAAGTGCAAGGTTCACCATCCTGTGAAATTGACCCCTAATTTTACAAAATCATGAAAAGGGGGATGCATGTATTTAATAGACATTGTATATTTAAAATGTGTCATCATCATTTACAACGTGTCATCATCTTTTACAATGTCATGATGATGATCCTCTTCATCTTTTAGAAATGAGCTTCATATTGCGATATACAGCTTTCTTGACGTGAACAGTATTCGGATAACGGTTTATGGTCAACGCATGTATAATAATAATAATAATAATAATAATAATAATAATAATAATAATAATAATAATAACTAGATGTCATTCGTCAAAACGAATGATAGGACTTTCTGCAACCTGTGTTAATGCAAAAAACAGGAGATAGAAGTTTCATGTAAAGACTCACCTCTGGTAGTATTTCATGTTCATGCTGAACAATTGACATTATATTCCGCGAAAAATAAGCGTTCAGTTACGAAGAAAAAAATAAATAAGTAGCAGTAGTAGTAGCATGCTTATGACGTCACAACTCAAAATATATGTAGAAATTATGCAGAACTGCAAACTGTGTAAGTTTCAATTTCTATCTCATCCCGAAGTTCTTTAACCCTAAAATGAAATTTTTGGTCCTATGTTCGAATCTTATTTCAGTCACAATACTTCGGTTTTTCAGAATTAAGGTTAGCTGACAAAATATTCACACCTTAGTTTCAAGATGTACCATCTGTGAAAATTTGAAGAAAACGCTGTAGAGCGCAAACACCATTTTTCACTATTTTTAGCTGTGATGTCATGTGACGTCATAGGCTGCTGACAATCATTGAAATCAAAATTTCCTCACGTGACTAATAACCCATAAAAATTTCATGGTCCTAGGACTATTGCAACATATTAAAATAATTTTTGGGAAGAAAAGAATAATAATAATAATAAAAATTACGTCACGTGACGTCATATGACGTTTATTTTCACATAATTATTAGACACCTAGAGACCTACTAACTGACAAAATTTCAACTTTCTATCTCAAATAGGACAGTTTTTATAAGCATTTAAAAATTTACGTCCTTGGTTCGAATCTTGGATCCGCCATAGATGCTTGGACTTTTCGAATTTTGAAAAACGGACACTGGTATACACAATAAGAACGTAATATACACATTCTGTGAAAATTTGATAAAAGTCGGCCCATTAATAATGGCTCTGGACCGTGTACAAACTTTCGTAGTCAATTTCAAATGTGACGTCATATGACGTCATAGGCTTCTGAAAATCATTGAAATCGAAATTTCAGCGTCTGAATTATTTGTCATTAAATTTTCATTGCCCTTCGACAATTTCAACATATAGATATACTCTTATTAATATTAGAAATACATTATCATATAATGACGTCAAGTGACGTCATGTGACGTTTATTTTCACAAAATGTTTAAGACTCCCAGAGACCTATATACTTACCAAATATCACTTTTCTATCTCAAATAAATCCGATTTTATAAGCATTTAAAAATTTACGACCTTGGTTCGAATCTTGAATTCGCTATAGAACCATGGACTTTTCGAATTTTGAAAAACGGACAATGAGATGCACAACTAGAACTTAATATACACATTCTGTGAAAATTTGATGAAAATCGGTTCATAAACAATGTATGGAACAGAATTCGGGCAAAAAATACATTTTGCCTTTTGACATGTTTATTGCTTCATTTGTCTAAGTGACTAGCATCATTTTGACTGGTACAATACGGTGTAATCGTCGTCTGCGTTATTTGTTGTTGTTTTTTTAACTTTAAACAGTCATTACTCATTCACATCATAATTAACTACTGAAAATACATCTGCTTTTATTTCCATTTCATCACCGTATAGCACTGTGTATAGCTGGACAGTCCAGTTTCGTATTAAAATGGAATTTATTTCGTCGGTTTAACGAATCGATGAATGACACGTGTAGCTAAGCAAAATAACACATGTACGCAAGCAGAATGACAAATGTCAAAATGTGCACCTAGCATCATGACGTTGGAGGGCGCTCTGCCGGTTTGACTTGGAGCGAGTTCAGTTTAGCTACTAGAGTTAACTAGAGTTACCAGAGTTGCAAATAAAACGTGCGGGGTTTTACCAAACGAACTCTGTAGGGTTACGCGAGTTCAACCCAGAGAGGTAGGTTGCTGTTGCTGTATTGGGGTTTACCGTCGCTGCGATAGTATTTCAATCATATAGCGACGTCCAGCTAATTACAGGTGGAGGAAGACCCCGAGTACACAGAGGTACCCGGGTAGAACCACCGACCTACCGCAAGCCAGCTGGAAGGCTTCCTCACATGAAAAATCCGAAGTCCCTACCGGGATTCGAACCCACAGCGAGGAGAGGTAGGTGGGAAGACTATAGAAAGCAATATGGCGGACGGAAAGCATCTAGGCAAATTTATAGAAATTTATAAATATCTATGATATCCTGTCTTTAAATAAGCATGTAAGCTGGCAGCTACTTTATTAAAGCCCAAGCTCGAAAAAAGTCATAAATAAAAGATCTATTGTTTTAATCATATGTCTATTTACATATAAAGTCACAAGGGGTAAGCCTCATACGTTCAGTTGATTGCTAACTAGAGTATATTTATTACGTAATCAATACGAGTTTACTCGAGTAGTGTGTGTTTGTTGGGTTTAACGTCCCACCGACAGTATTTTTAAGTCATTTGGAGACGATGTTTACTTGAAATAGATATAGTGCTGCCACATTGCAGTATCACGCCGTGGACATGTGGCATTATATCACACCCAGTCACATTATCCTGACACCGGGCCAGCCAGTCCTGCATCTACCCTTAAATGGTGAGCGCCAAGCAAGGGAGCTTTAACAGTACCTTTTTTTTTTTTTTTTTGCGACTTTGATATGTTGCGACCAGGGATCGAACTCACGACCTCCCGCACCCGAGGCGGACGCTCTATAACTCGAGTAGAACTGTAGTTGGTCACCTGAACTCGCTGTCGGTAGTTCGGAGTAGTATATACAGAAATTTCGTCCTCCACAGAAAAGGTGGCGTGCCTATAATAAGTCACTTTATACTACTGTTCGGGAAGAATCGGCAAAATGAAGTACGAAACTGTGGCTGTTTCCAAATTCGAAAAAGTTATTTCTTTTAAACAAATTGTTTGAAATTGAAAGTAGATACACTGCTTAAAAACATAATTGCATTTTACATAATACTTTCCATTGCTTTTCTAATGGCAGGCCAAACATTTCAGATATAAATTATATGAGCTCAGGTTTACAAAGATGAATATTTAAAAATAATGAACGTCACGCAAAATTTTATATACGAGCACATCTCGTCGATCTACATACTGTTCGTAGTTTCGTAATTAAGTCCCAGAGTCACCGGGCCGTGGCCGAGCGGTTACAGTCGTGGACTACAAATCTCCCAGCCCCCCACCGCTGTGGGTTCGAATCCCGGTAGGGACTTCGGATTTTTCATGTGAGGAAGCCTTCCAGCTGGCCTGCGGTAGGTCGGTGGTTCTACCCGGGTACCTCTGTGTACTCGGGGTCTTCCTTCACCTGTAATTAGCTGGACATCGCAATATGATTGAAATACTATCGAAGCGACGGTAAACCCCAATACAACTACAACAACAACGGAATTGTGTCTGCTTTAATCTGAATCAGGCAAACGCCTTTAGTATTGCTGAACATACATTTTATTTTCATTTTTTTTAAATAAATTATTAACAAGTTTTTATTACATATCACAAAAACGTCCCCAAGCTTGATTAGAACTCGCAACCTAGCTTGCAGCCAGTTCCATAAAGTTCGTATTAATGTCACTATAAATCATGTAGAAAAATATTTTCACGATCTATATATTGAATAAGCGGGTTGTGAGTTCAAGCCCGGCGGCTACCTACCATGATTTTGTATGCGAGATTTTTACGGAGGATATGAGTCTAGTACTGGTCCTTCCTAAGAGCAATAATAGGTTAACTGCCCGCCTACTGCAACAACCTCCAAGCTTTGTCATTCGCCCCCATTACAATAACAAGAGGGTCGTGGGACAGGAATCTTGTCAAAACTGAAAAAAAAATCTACCAAATTTCCCTCAGATGCCCCTCAGAATGCATCTCCGTCCTCCTAGAAAAAATATTTCCCAAGGGGCTATGCCCTCCCCCGCCCCCCTACACACACACACCTAAAAACCAAGGGGCTATGCCCCCACCCCCTCCTAAAAATTACCCTAAGTGAAAATAAAACTATTTAAAAAGTCAAACTGTTATACATTTATTATATTTCAACTCCTGTTATGATCATATTACTTTCCCAGAGTTCCGAGTATTCAGTTTCCTCCCCTGAGTAAAAACGAAACGCAGGATCTTGATTCTAGAATTAACTTCTCTCCAAATGAGGCAGTTTAGACAGTTTAACGTAAAACAAATGTCACATTGATAGTTGCTCAACAAAACATTAGAATATAACAGCATCAAATTTTGACACATGAAAGCCAAATCATTAACTAATGCAAGATACACAAGAGCATTAGTCAGTAGACAGCATTGATAAACGCGCTTAACATAATACAGCATACCACTTGTCAGTATGGCAAAGGCAGAATGTCACGTGTAAACATGGACTTGTAAGACGGTGAGATGCAATTTTTGCCCTAATTCTGTTCCATACTATGGCTGTAGACCGCGTACAAACTTTTGTTGCATATTTCAAGTGTAACGTCATATGACGTCATAGGCATATGAAATTCATAGAAATCAAAATTTCCGCCTTTGAAGCATGTGTCATTAAATTTTCATTGCCCTTCGACAATTTCAACATATAGAAATATTCTTGTTAATATTGGAAATACATTATCATATAATGACGTCACGTGACGTCATATGACATTTATTTTCACAAAATGTTTAAAACTTCTAGAGACCTATATACTGACTAAATATCAACTTTCTATCTTAAATAGGACATATTTTATAAGCATTTTAAAATTTACGACCTTGGTTCGAATCTTGGATTCGCTATAGAACCATGGACTTTTCGAATTTTGAAAAACGGACACAGGGATGCACAACTAGAGCCTAACATACACATTCTGTGAAATTTTGATGAAAATCGGTCCAGAAATAATGGCTGTAGACCGCGTACAAACTTTTTCACCTGACGTCATATGACGTCGTATGAATATAAAATTCATTGCATCCGAAAGCCCATGGTTTGAAATATATGCCATAAAATTTTCATTGTTCTGAGTCAATGGCAACACCTCGAAATTAACACAAATATAAGAGGAAGAAAAAAAGAATAATAATAAGAAGAAGAAGAATAATAAAAAAACAGTACAAACCCAATATGACTTTCTGCCTGTAGGCAGAAAGTCCTAATAAAACTATAATGGTCTATAATCGGGTTACTTTCTTAGTCTAAGGGAGACCATTTGAAAATGATAATTGACATCAATCACATACAATCAAATTGAATTCATCTTTCTAAGATAAAACATTAAATTCGACCTGACGCTCAGTACATGGAAATAAGAGGTATAGATAAGTTTTTATCACAACAATATTGGCTTATGGATGTTATACATTGTATATATGAATCGCGTGTGTGAAAAATGAGAAACAAATGAATAAAAAGTATATTATGCTGAGGAAATACCAAATTTCTTAGTATATTACATTTGTGGCATACTAATCACGCAATTAATTTCTGAAGGTTTTTATTTCTGGTAACCAAATACATGTAAGTATTTGATTTGCATGGGAAGCCGTTCCCTGGGTTCCATCAACTTCAAATCAAATTTACGGTATCTTGGTGCACGATCAGGTATCCTCGATCAAATTACCATTCAATCAGAGTGAATATTTTATACAGAGGAACAAAAGAAGACGTGAGAATGTAATTCAAGCGTAGGCATGTGTGCTGTCAGAAAAAAAGGAAAGAAAAGCGAAACAAAATTCATTGCGAATGAGGCGAAACGTACGTGGGGGGAGGGGGGGTATCAATGGATCATAAGATACACTGATACTAATGATGAGGAAAAGGAAAAAGGAAATAGAAGACAGGATAAGGAAATACTGTGAAAACTTTTGTCAGATGGTCACCATGAATTCATAGTAGGTTATACGTTAGGCTTCTGGGATAGGTCACTAAATATGGTAATGCTCAGGATCTTACTATGCCATGACCATTGGTGCTATAAAAAATGATCATCTGGTTCCCTTTTTTATTCAGAGAACCTCAACAAGTTTCCACCTATTTCTACAGTGTCTCAATGCCTTAATTCTTGCAAGAATGGAGCATCTATCTCTGACTCTGTGTTTCTGTAGACAGAAAACTACCGACCCGTTGTGTGTAGCACATTAGCCCAGTTTTCGCAGAGAAAATTACCCCTCGTGTGAAGGCTTCTTAAAACTTAAGTAAAGTCCATATACCTCTCTTGAACATATTTTGTGTCGTTAAGTCTGCACTATATCAGTACCGCTGTTCGAAGCCAGAATCTCCGTGTTGTAAAGTCTGCATTATCAGTACCGTTGTGCGTGGCCAGAATCTCCGTGTTGTAAAGACTGCATTATATCAGTACCGCTGTGCGTGGCCAGAACCTCCGTATCGTAAAGACTGCATTATATCAGTACCGCTGTGCGTAGCAAGAATCTCCGTGTTGTAAAGACTGCATTATATCAGTACCGCTGTGCGTGGCCAGAATCTCCGTTGTAAAGACTGCATTATATCAGTACCGCTGTGCGTGGCAAGAACCTTCGTATCGTAAAGACTGCATTATATCAGTACCGCTGTGCGTGGCCAAAATCTCCGTGTTGTAAAGTCTGCATTATCAGTACCGCTGTGCGTGGCAAGAACCATCGTATCGTAAAGACTGCATTATATCAGTACCGCCGTGCGTGGCCAGAATCTCCGTGTGGTAAAGCCTGCATTATCAGTACCGCTGTGCGTGGCAAGAACCATCGTATCGTAAAGACTGCATTATATCAGTACCGCTGTGCGTGGCCAGAATCTCCGTGTTGTAAAGTCTGCATTATCAGTACCGCTGTGCGTGGCAAGAACCTTCGTATCGTAAAGACTGCATTATATCAGTACCGCTGTGCGTGGCAAGAACATTCGTATCGTAAAGACTGCATTATATCAGTACCGCTGTGCGTGGCCAGAACCTCCGTATCGTAAAGACTGCATTATATAAGTACCGCTGTGGAAGAACCTTCGTATCGTAAAGACTGCATTATATCAGTACCGCTGTGCGTGGCAAGAACCTTCGTATCGTAAAGACTGCATTATATCAGTACCGCTGTGCGTGGCCAGAACCTTCGTATGATAAAGACTGCATTATCAGTACCGCTGTGCGTGGCCAGAATCTCCGTATCGTAAAGACTGCATTATATCAGTACCGCTGTGCGTGGCCAGAATCTCCGTATCGTAAAGACTGCATTATATCAGTACCGCTGTGCGTGGCCAGAATCTTCGTATCGTAAAGACTGCATTATATCAGTACCGCTGTGCGTGGCCAGAATCTCCGTTGTAAAGACTGCATTATATCAGTACCGCTGTGCGTGGCCAGAATCTCCGTATGTAAAGACTGCATTATCAGTACCGCTGTGCGTGGCCAGAATCTCGTATCGTAAAGACTGCATTATATCAGTACCGCCGTGCGTGGCCAGAATCTCCGTGTTGTAAAGACTGCATTATATCAGTACCGCTGTGCGTGGCCAGAATCTCCTGTTGCAAAGACTGCATTATATCAGTACCGCTGTGCGTGGCCAGAATCTCCGTGTTGTAAAGTACTGCATTATATCAGTACCGCTGTGCGTGGCCAAGAATCTCCGTGTTGTAAAGACTGCATATATCAGTACCGCTGTGCGTGGCAAGAACCTCGTATCGTAAAGACTGCATTATATCAGTACCGCGTGCATGGCCAAATACCGTGTTGTAAAGACTGCATTATTCAGTACCGCGTGGCATGGCCAAGAACTCTCGTTTGCAAAGATCTGCATTATATCAGTACCGACTGTGCGTGGCAAGAACCTTCGTATCGTAAAGACTGCATTATATCAGTACCGCTGTGCGTGGCAAGAACCTTCGTATCGTAAAGACTGCATTATATCAGTACCGCTGTGCGTGGCAAGAACCTTCGTATAGCAAAGACTGCATTATATCAGTACCGCTGTGCGTGGCAAGAACCTTCGTATCGTAAAGACTGCATTATATCAGTACCGCTGTGCGTGGCAAGAACCTTCGTATCGTAAAGACTGCATTATATCAGTACCGCTGTGCGTGGCAAGAACCTTCGTATCGTAAAGACTGCATTATATCAGTACCGCTGTGCGTGGCCAGAATTCCGTGTATGTAAAGCTGCATTATATCAGTACCGCTGTGCGTGGCCAGAACCTCCGTATCGTAAAGTCTGCATTATATCAGTACCGCTGTGCGTGGCCAGAACCTTCGTATCGTAAAGACTGCATTATATCAGTACCGCTGTGCGTGGCCAGAACCTCCGTGTTGTAAAGACTGCATTATATCAGTACCGCTGTGCGTGGCAAGAACCTTCGTATCGTAAAGACTGCATTATATCAGTACCGCTGTGCGTGGCCAGAATCTCCGTGTTGTAAAGTCTGCATTATATCAGTACCGCTGTGCGTGGCCAGAATCTACTTGTCCACTGTACAATAATATATATACACGTATTTTTCAATATAATTGGAAGAGTCAAATAATGCTCTTGTTGATATAATATAGTATATTGAATGATAGAGAATGGATATTGAAAGTTAAAAATTGTTTAATAATTGTGAATACTTTTCACATATTTTTTATTTCTTTGTTGCTTTAATTTCAACGCAGCAAACTACAACTGATCGTGAGAATTCCAATACCTGATATCCAAAGTCAATGTCTCTGGCGGACAAGCTATACGTGCATTTATTTTTGTTATACCATCATTATACACTTTATAAAAATGTAAGAATGACGAGCTCCTGGTTAGGCGTGTGACATATTTTACATATTTTTACAAACATAAAATGTTAAGTACCTGTAGAAATCGCCGCCCTTACTATAAAACGGACAATGTATAAAATGTGCATAAAATGGGTCATGTCACAAAAAGATCTCTTATACTTTACATGCATACATGTACAGTATATACATACGTCCATATTCCCCAACTGTTCTCCTGTTAGTCCGCGTATCCGACTGGACTCAGTTTTGCGTATATGGCATATACGAATATGTTGAACTTCGATCTGAGACCCATAAATTTCGGACAAGCCGCCTCGCTGTTAATTTAAGATACGATTTAGGAACAAAAGAGACACACCACCCGTAGAATCATTCTCATTATTGCTAACCAGAGACACGAATTGACTGCCCACGCTCCGCTTTATACCATAAAAGGGCATTATTTTTTTTTCTAATTTAAGGAGTTTTCAAGGATGTCTAATGAATTGTCAAATTGTTCTATAATGGCTTGCGTCCAGACCAATTATTTTCCGCAACTTTGTGTTAAAACGACAGATACCTGATTTTACGTAAGAACGATACAAAGTTCGATGTTATGTGGGGATAAAAAAGGAAAAGAAAAATTGACAAATGAAAAGAAATGTTTGTCTGACCAAAACACTTACTGAATAAGAAGACCCTATGAAAAACATAAAGAATCACTGGAGCCACAGAATTTAGCCGTTCGTCAATGAGTCTAATAATTTCAGGCAAGCCGTCTCACTGTTAATGAAATGTGACCAAGACACAAAGTAATTCAAATATACACGAAATGGTTCTGTTTTATTCTTTGCATCTTTAACGGTTTGAAACATAGTAAGGAATGGAATCGGACATGTCCCAATTTCAGTGGCTACAAAATCGCACATAAAATATGTTTCTATTGACTTCCTGGCATTGTTCGCAAGGTCTGGAATTTAGTTAAAGCATGATAAAAGAATGATTATCAAAAGGCACTATGCGCACAAAATATAACGAATTTTAAACAGTTCCATCAGTAATGAACATCGAAACAGCATCTTTTCCGGGTTCTTCAAACGAATGAAATCTGTCATCGGTCACGAATTTTAAAAGGAACAGTTTTTCTTTCGTAGATTTGACATGTATGCTTAAATAGTATCCTCAGTTAGAATTTAGACTATTGGTCGGGCAAAGATAGAAAAACACATGCAGATAGTATAACACCTAGGGAAATATGAATACGTTGGTTACGGATCTATGTACATGTTTGTTTGTTGGGTTTAACATCTCACCGACAGTATTTCAGTCATTTGGAGACTGTCAACATGAGAAAGATATGCGACATGAATACAGCAGTCACATAATCCTGACACCGGGCCAATCAGTCTACGTATGCTTAGCACCAAGCAGGCACTAAACAGTTAACCATGCTAACAACTTTGGTATGTCGCGTTCGGGGGTCGAACACTTGACCTCCCGCACCTGAGGCACAGGTTCTTACCACTCGGCTACCAGGGATGTTATGCTTTTTAAAGCCTTTCTATGCGTGTGGGTAGGGGAGCGGGTACAGGCATTTTAGAGGTGAATGTAGACTATACTACGGTGTCTGATCGGCCCATTTTAAAGAATTATAAAAAAATAATTTCTTACAAAATTTGCATGATTATAGAGAAACACACTAGAAACCAATTTATTAGAAAAATGAGGGTCCCCATTCAACTTTTTTAGTTATATTCCCCTGAGTTTTTTCTTTCTTTTATGTCATGTTAAGCCCCTTTTCCCCCATAAATTTGTTTCTCTTGTGATTCTCTGTAATCACGCAAAGTTTAAGAAACTCCATCCGCTAGTTCTTTGTCTGTGTAGTAAACAAGAAATATCTTTAAAAAAAAAAAGATACTCGGCCGTGGTAACCAGCTTGATGATTAGTGTCAGAATGGTTTAACAGGTAATAGATTTTGTTGTTGGTTTAATAGTTGTGTAATTCCTGTGTCAGTGCAGCTCTGGATCCAAAGATTTTGTACAATCTTGGTATACACTTACAGCCTTAAAACATCTGCGCATTAGACTTCGTTTCGCGGGCTACAAAACGAAACCGGATGTTACGTTTTTGTTGAATATAGGATCTGTCAGGGTCGAACAATCAATTCCGAAATCTATGTGTTTCCTATTTTTTAGCGCTCTGCTCTTTCAGTTTACCTTAAAAAGGTGCAGTGTTTTACTATTCGGGACAAAACGTTCGCAGGGGGGGGGGAGAGAAAATTTCAACTTTTAAAACAAACAGATTTATAGAACTTGTTTCCGAAACTCCTTTCTTTTCTTTTGACTAATTTTACAATGACTAATGGGAATTTAGCAAAGTATATAATAACCAATGAAAAGCCTAATTTTATTCCGCTTCATTACTGTGTGTTTCACAGGAAGTCAGGGTGAAAATAAACGGCCAAACGGTCGAAAAACTGTTACTGTAGGACTTGCCTCTACGACACGATAATTATCGCGTTGTCGCACGCCCAAAAAACAAATATACATGCGATATTTAACAAACCTCGCGCGGTGTTAAGGTTGATAATTATCATCTTAATCATCGCAGGTCTTTCTTAAATCTCGCATCAGGAATTTGATTCAATCTACAACAAAATTATATAATATATACATAATGACAAGATTGCTGAAGAAATGAAGGTGGTACACAAAGAGCTATCTGGCAATTTTTGTCATTCAAGGGTCAGAACTCCTGACCTAATGGGAAGATATCAGCCATAATCGAACTTAGCTCAGACATTATGGCTAGAAACATTGTAATGAAGTTTGAAAAAGATTGTTTCAGAAATGAAGATGTTAGTGACACGATACCACACCCATTCACATTATCTTGACACTGGGCCAACCAGTCCTGAACTCCCCTTATATGCTGAGCGCCAAGTTGTTTCATTTTGGATATAATCATTTTGAATAAATATATAATTTTCATTTTGGATAAATGCCAAAAGTACGGTGGCATAAAGGTGACATGGAAGATATTTTTATATTACGTGCGCACGTAGTAGCTTTACGTGCGCACGTAGTAGTTATTACGTGCGCACGTAGTAGCTATTACATGCGCACGTAGTAGCTTTACGTGATAATTCTTATCAGATCAGATATACCAATATTCATTCAAATATTACAGCATTAAACAATGATTTCAAATATTTTATCTCATGGACATTAACATTGTCTTGAAGTTAAATCTAGATTTGTTAAAGAAATAAAAATAGAGTGAAAAAAAGAGTGTATTTGAGTGATTCAAACTCAGGTGATGTTTCACTTTGATATCCAGACATTTGTTTCAGAAATATTATGTTAAATTACTTTTCATCTTGATAAAATAACCATGCTAATCCAAATCCTGGTGAATTAAAAATCCCAAACACCATATGGGATTTGAACTGTTCATATTCTTTAAAAACAGGCAACTGCAAAAGCATGCCGCAGGTTTTTGCTTTGGGATATATCTGCCCATGCAAGAATGTGACTGATGATAATAAATTAAAACCAAGTGGTGGGACGCGATAACTACTGCGTGCGAACGTGATAACTATTACGTGCGCACGTAATAGCTACTACGTGCGCACGTAATAGCTAATACGTTCGCACGTAAAGCTACTAAAGAAGTCAGCTGAGCAGTAAATGAGATAGTAAGCCACGATAACGATGTACGCCCCGTTACTATTATATTTAGAATAATGAAGGAGTAAAAGTAGGTGGTAATTTATTTTTATAGTCGCAAGTAGTAATGGACATGAAAATTGTCTTGTTTTCAGATTTTCAGACAAGTTATTACGGATTCGATATTAGTGTCAAAGGGACATCGCCATCACAAATGTTGGTAACGAATGGTACTTGGTGGCAAAGCCACTGTTTAAGGACGACGACATTGTATTAAATGTACATCACTGTGCTTGATGATCATACCTATGCTGTTACAATTCCAACTTTCACACAATGCTATTCCGCACGCCCCGTGTCATTTCTTTCTATAAATTTATAAATCTCATTCTCTATAATATTCTCTCTAATGAATAACGTTAGCTATGAATATTTATAATAGATACATAATCTAACATGGTTATTTGTCATTTCAATAACATCTTTGTTCTACTCATATTGGTTACATGTTGTACCATTACATATATCTTAAGTTTGTTTTAGATTTGCTATTTTGTAACCATAACTTTGTAAATGACATTTTATTATAAAAACATTTTAGTATAAAAACATGTCATAATGTATGCAATGCTTTAAATTTGTCATATACTATGTATGCATGACCTGTAAAAGGAGAGAACTCACATAGGCTATTAGCCTGTTGTTCAATCCTATTCATTCTTGAATAAAATATGTATTAAACAATTAAGGCTGCATGCAAAGGGTTTGGTCATTATATGTAATACTATTTTATTATATACAGCGATATAATGCCCATACTTACGAGCCAGACCCTTTTGGCTGCCAGCAACGCATAATACAACGACGCACACATTCTAACAATAGATGCTGCGAACGAAAATCTACTTTACCAGGTTTAAACGGTCGTTTTCCTGATTTCAAAACAAAATATTGGAGCTACGGAAATGTAAGTGGCAATGTTTTAACACAAGAATGTTCTTTGGAACACGTGTGTCACCTGCTGAAGCGTGACGGAAAGAGTGCGACGGACCTGTTGCTACAATAATGTTAAGAGGAATCACTAAGACTTCTCATCGTTGT
Organism: Solen grandis; assembly: GCA_021229015.1. Taxonomy (NCBI): domain Eukaryota; kingdom Metazoa; phylum Mollusca; class Bivalvia; order Adapedonta; family Solenidae; genus Solen; species Solen grandis. The sequence goes on along the minus strand of CM037787.1, from coordinate 16,849,899 downwards.
TGTCAATGCTGGCATTTCAAAGTACATTTAATGTCAGTGTCGCATTTCAGAATCGGCAGGTTTAGGTAATTGCAATACATTCTGTTAACCCCCTCCCCGAAATTTCATTTGAGCCAATCCCCCTACACCCTTCCTTTCACACAGTGACATATGCAAATAGTTAAAGGACCGACTATATTGATAAAGCTCCGCACATAGTTATGGACCTTGTCTGTGAGACTTCCTCTCGTCAATTTCTTTCCAGAACTGAAATTTTGCTTCAATAGTATAAGTAGAATAAGAGTTATCTTGCGTTTAAGAAAATGTAAAAAGGGGGAATAACTAAAATATCATTAAAGCCAGAGTTATGAACCTTGTGCATGACACTTTCTCTCATTTCTTTCTACACATAATTTAATTTCAATAGCGTGAGTCGGACGGGAGTTATCTTAAGGACATGGAATTGTATAAAAGTGGAAAAAATCCAACACCCATTGGAAATGGATTATGCTCTAGTGTACTGCAATCCTTGTCCATAACGTCTACTCACCTATGAAGCTTCAAGGTTGTCTCATAGTGCACGAGTTATGCTCCGGACAAAACTTAATTGAACATGAAATTAAAAAAAAACGGGCAATAACTCCTAAAATATGATTTGCAGAATTAAGGTTCTTGTGCACCGCAGTTCTCCTTTGTGAGGTCTATTAACCTATGAAGTTACTATGTTAGGTCTCTTAGTGCATAAGTAATGCTTTAATAAAAAAAGTATGAAATTGAACAAAGAGTAAAAACTCAACAAAAAAAAACAAAAAAAATATGTGCAGAGTTATGGTACTTGTGCAATGCACTTCTCCTTCATGTGATCTATCCATCTATGAAGTTTCAAGGTTATATGTCTTGTATGCAAGAAATTGCTGCTCTTGATAAAAATATGAAATTTAACAAAGAGCAATAACTCCAAAAATATGAATATTAAGTTACAGTTCTTGTGCATGACACTTTTCTTCCTCGAGACCTAATCACCTGTGAAGTTCAAGTTGATAGCTGTCATACTTTGTGAATTATGCTCCAGACAAAAATTAAGTATGAAGTAATACAAAGGTCAAAAACTCCAAAAATATGGTGCGCAGAGTTGGAGTTATTGTGCACTGCACTTCTCCTCCATGAGATCTATCCACCGGTGAAGTTTAAAGTTAAAAGCTTCCATACTTTCAGAGTTATGCTCCGGACATGATTTAAACAAACTTGGTAGAGGTCTATTAGCCCATGTTACATACCACATATCTAAAATCATGACCTTGTGGCTTCTGAGAAAAAGATTTTCTAGTTTTTTTCCAAAATAAGTCTATGTAAAATCAAGTGATCCCTGGGGCAGGGCCGATTTTGACCCCAGCGTCATGATTTGAACAAACTTGGTAAGAATCGACTAGACAACGCTAAACAGCAAATATCTAAAACCAAGGCCATGTGTTTTCTGAGAAGAAGATTTTTAAAGTTATTTCTATATTAGCCTATGTAAAATCAGGGACCCCTTTGGTGGGGCCAAATTTGACCCAATGGTCAGGATTTGTAAAAATGTGGTAGAGACCCAGTAGACAATGCTACATACCAAATATCTGAACTCTATGCTATGTGGTTTCTGAGAAGAATATTTTTCAAGTTTTTTCTATATTAGCTTATGTTTAATCAAGTGACCCCTGGGGCTGGGCCAAATTTGACACCAGGGCCATGATTTGAACAAACTTGGTAGTGATCTACTAGACAATGCTACACACCAAATATCTAAACCCCAGGCTTTGTGGTTCTGAGAAGATTTTTCAAGTTTTTTCTACATTAGCCGGTTTCATCAAGTGACCCCTTGGGCGGGGCCAAATTTGACCCCAGGGCCATGATTTGAACAAACTTGGTAGTGATCTACTAGACAATGCTGCACACCAAATATCTAAACCCCAGGCTTTGTGGTTTCTGAGAAGATTTTTCAAGTTTTTTTTCTATATTAGCCTATGTAAAATCAGGTGACCCCTTGGCAGGGCCAAATTTGACCCCAGGGCCATGATTTGAACAAACTTGGTAGTGATCTACTAGACAATGCTGCACACCAAATATCTAAACCCCAGGCCTTGTGGTTTCTGAGAAGAATTTTTTTTAAGGTTTTTCCTATATTAGCCTATATTAAATCAAGTGACCCGTGGGGCGGGGCCAATTTTGACCCCAGGGTCATAATTTGAACAATCTTAGTAGAGAGTCATAAGATCATGCTACATACCAAAAATCAAAAGGCTAGGCCTTGTGGTTTCTGAGATTTTTTAAAATTTTCATATTTAAAATCTATTTTTCGCTCCTGTGACCTAGATTTTTGACCAATCAAATTAATTTTAACAACTTTGGTAAAGCCTAAAGGGTCCCATAATGAACATTCCTGTGAAGTTTTATCAAAATCCAGTGGGTAGTTTAGGAGATGTTTAAAGAAATTATTGACGGACACGCGACGGACAAAAGGCGATCAGAAAAGCTCACCATGAGCACATTGTGCTCAGGTGGGCTAAAAAAATGTATAATGACATTATGATAAAAGGGAACTTTAAATACTTTGAACACATATACAAATTTTTTTTTGGTTGAGATATATACAGGGAGGGGATCACTTCCGCACAAAAAATCAAGGTGGTATGCCCATCGGCCAGAAGATGGGACAAGTTAAAATACTCCCCTAATCACAACTTTTTGTTATGTGTAATAACCACAACAAATCCAAAATAGGTTTTTTCTTCGTGTTTATTTGTCTGAACAGAACATAAATTATTTCGTAGCGACAGTCTGTGACGGGGCTGCAGCACCTGCTCTGCGGGGCTTGGGCTGTGTGCCTTCACGGAAACCGTTCCTGAAACATAAACATACACACCAAACATTAAACTATCATCCCAAAAGATCAAAATACTTCACACCAATGTCCTATTAAATCAATATACAGATTTTACTTTTGTTCCAGACTCAGGGTTCTAAAAATATGAACACTCTATTTTATTTTTCATATATATTAAGAAATAAAAGCAAGAGCTCCGCTGAGAGCTCAAAGAAATGTATTGAAAGTGAACTACCTTTGACGAATGGATAAACACTCTATTAACAGCAACATTTTAATAAGGAGATGTGGAAATGTTTATCTTCATGGACTATATTATAACAGTGCCTACAATTAAGTTTAAAATTGTTTCAAATATTCTCAAATTATATTTGAGGTTGCTTAAAAATTAAACAAGTCACTGTTGTTGCTTACAACACACAAGACTTATACCAACTATGCACATTTTGACTATTTCATTACCATCTCCATCAGAATTTCGATCCGACAGTCGGACAAATGGACAGACAGTAAGACGGAGGGCAAACTTGAGTCCCCTCTTGTGAAAACATCAGTAGGAATTATAAACAGACACAAAATAGTGTAGCATTATGCTTCATACTGTGACCTTGACCCAATACAGCTGAAACTTGCACTTAATCTGCACTTCATCTCAGAATAGTTTGCCATTTCTGGCAATAGTTTAAATCTGATTGAACATACACACCTGACACAAAATATTCTAACATTATAACAGTATGCATGACCTTCAGGTGTGACCTTGACCTTAAACCTGCACATCCTCTCAGTATGGTTGACATTTCTGTCAATAATTTCAATTTCCTTAAAGCAGTTTCAAAGATACAGAGTGGACAAGAAATTGCTAACAACCTTCAAGTGTGACCTTGACCTTGAACTAATTTTGTATGCTTAACATTTCTGTCAAATAATTTCAATATCCTTCCAGTGGATCTTAAGATACAGAGCGGACACAAAACTAGACAGATAACCAATGGTATAACATAATACCACCCTTCTGGCAAATAACTTGCTGGTGGGCTATTTAAGTTTCTAATCTTTAATATCTAAAACACTGTGAAATTATCTTCTACAAGAAATTTTATTCAGACTTTGTTGAACACCCACAAATAAACAGAATCAATTGCTTTTATCATTCATGACTGGAATGCTGTTTATATTATACACTCAACAACTTTAAAATGCACCAGTGATATTTTTTTAAATTTGGAACAAATAATAATAAATTTCATAAACATCATCTGTAGGAATTTCACTTAAATAACAATTAACATATTTTACCACACCAAATGTCTAGGTGAAAACTGAGTCCACAAAAGTCTAAATCAAGTAGCAGTTTATGCCCCATTAGCTGCAAGACACGCTGTGCACCTACACCTCACAGACAACACAACTTCAGCAAAAGTTGAGGTACTGTGGCAGGTGGTGGAGTATGAGCTCTTACACCAGGGGTGGCGAAATCTCATTTTATTTTACTTGTCCACGGATAAATAAAATTAAAATTTCACTTGTCTGTAGCAAAACACCACTTGTCTGTACTTTTTGAAAAACTACTGGTATAAATACGGAAATAATTGAAATTTTATTACTACTCTTAATAAATTTAGGCATGTAAAAAAACATATTAACTGCCTTCACACTGAAACTTGAAACATTTTTTACTGATTTAACAAACTGTTTAATAACGCAGAATTGTCCTATGCATCTGTTATTGCCGTCAAATTCGACATTTCGCTGAGCCCTCATCCTTGTCTCTAAGCCAGTGGAAGTCTTTAAGGCATGATTCTTAAAATGATCTTTAACGCTTTGTTTTATTGTATTTTTAATCTTAGCCTTGTTGTTTTCTTGGGGGTTTGATGGGGATATTCTTCCCCTTATCTTGTTTGGGACCATTTCTAATAAGGAATCAATCCATTTGACAAGGAACTTACCGATTATAGACTGTGATTTAAAGCGCTGACTTTGACCTTTAATTCTCATACCGTAACAATTTAGAAACGAAACCATTCAGAATGGAAAATAACCTTTATTTGACAGACGCACGTTAAAGATATCTTTACAGTTGAAATGCTGCAGTTTAGTTTTGATTTTAAATTTTTGGTTGTCCATGGACAAGTCAACAGTGAAAATTTACTTGTCCGTGGCCGCAAATGTACAACTGGGACAATGGATTTCACCATCCCTGTACACGAAAACCAAGTTCATCACAGACATGTTCAATTGGAGCCATGTCTGGGGAAAGTGAAGGCCAACCCAGGCAAACAATTTTTTGTTGTTGCTTTAAATTTGTGGTACAAATAGCTCGATGCACTGGGGCCTTATCTTGTTGAAGTAAACAGCCACTATACAAGATAATGCTTCAGTGCATCGAGCTAGACATAACATGAATTTTAAGCACCAAATTAACATCACTTGCATGGATTGACTTTAATTCTCCCAAGAATGTCTTAAGAATTTTACTGGCACACACTCACACACAAAGAACTTCATACCTGAAGCGTCTGTAGACTGTCTTAAGGTGACGCATACGGCCTGTGCCTGTTGTCTTCCTGCGCTTTGCCTTTACACTCCAGTTGTCTGAAACACGGTGACACAAAAATTTACAAATGAGACATACAGATACAATGTCTACAGTTAAAGTATCACACAAGAAATATATACAAGTGATTATTTCCTTGAAATATGAATGGGTCTCACTGTCTGGTACATGTATTGCTCATTTGTGAAAAATTAACATGTTTTTTTCCCCTCAAAACTGAAAAAATAGAGGCGTTTCTGCTGATATTGTATATTGTGAGGAGAAAATGTGGGCTATGACAGAATACCTTGCAATTTTTATGCAAAATGGTAGTGAATGGTTGATGTTTTCAATAAACTTTAGATAATGCGGAAGAGAGAAGACAGGGTTGAAACCATGCCTCTGCCAAAATAACTTTTAAATAGTGAATCAATCTGGGTCCCTTCAAAATTGTGAATGGGCCCTTTTACGGTTCCCAGCTAATAGAAGGAAAAAAATCACTGTGAACAGTGTTTCTATCATAATTGCATCACTTTTCAGTTGTTTTTTTTGGTCAAAATATTCAGAAAATATAGGTGGTATTCCCTCCCTGTAGTAGTAGTTTTGCTAGTTTGAAATAGTGTTCAAAATAAATATTTTCCAGTTTAAAAATAATATATATAAAATGATATTGCACAATTTTAAACACCAATCAAGGAATATGGTCAATTCTTTATTGTACTGCAAATTAATAAGTGCGATTACAGTCAACAAATGAATACATGTCAGTTGTGTAAATTCCTAAAATTATCACTCGCCCTTTCTTGAACTTACTATATTTGAGATGGTAAAATCAAGAAAAATAAAAAAGAAATGTTCTTTTTTTCATATGTCCTGCACTAGATTTCACTGGCCAGGACGACTGGGCAAGTGGAATTTTACACAGCTGCATGCTGTTTACCCATTTTCAATTTAACACCTTTGTTTTAGAATTTAGCAACTTTAGCTTAAAGAATGACTAATCATTAACTGATATCAAGCCATTTTTCTTCCTCTGAAAATTTTAAAGAAATCTTTATACAACGCCGTGCGACTTTGACTTTTCCAATAATTTTACATCGATAAAACTGCGGTCGCTCTCACTCTTACAGTAGAAAAACAAGTGACAGGAATTGTCACAAAACCAGGTTTTCTTTTCGCAATGTTTCGTCCCAGTACAGATTATTTGTATCAGTCAAATAATTTTGTGCTCAATGTCTATTAAATCTAGTGCAATTCTGTATAAAGCAAACATACATAATATGAGCAAAAGTTTCAACAAAGTCCGTTGAGGTCAATTATTCCTCCAAAAATTGTCAAATCACAAAATACCGACAGTATGTGCCAGAGCACTAAATGATGGTGACCCTGCAAATGTTTGGACAAAATTTATTGAGAAATGTAGGGGGAGTTTCACACGGAAGAATACTTCTCAATAACTTACACATGTGTTATTAAAAAAATAAAGGCCGTAGCTCCATCAAAAATGGTCAAACTGCAAAACCAAGCATTACTATATATTTTAAAATTAAGGAGTTATGTTCCATATCAGGAATTTTTACGAAGGGGCAAGCATGTAACTCCAAAATTATGAACCACACTGACAGAGTGAAGTTCCTATGCACTGCATTCCGCCTCAATGAGATGTATGCACCTATAAAGTTTCAAGTCAATACCTCTTATAATGTAGGAGTTATGCTCCAGACAAGGAATTTTATCATAGGGGCATAACTCAATCAAAAATGGTCAAACAGCAAAACACAGGTAATATTCTCCAGGGTGACTTAGTGAAGGTACTTCTGTTAAAGCATGGACAAAATTTATTAAGAATTTTGGAAGTTGTGCACGAAAGAATATTTCCCTTTATATTACATTCGTAAAGGGGCAAAGGGCCATAACTGCATCAAAAATAGTCAAACACGAAAAACCCTGACAATATGCGCCAGGTCACTATGTAATAATGCTTCTGTAAAAGTTTGGGCCAAATCCGTTGAAAAATGTAGGAGGAGTTGCACACAGAAGAATATTTCCCAAAAAAAAAAAGGCCATAACTGCATCAAAAATAGTCGAACCAAAAGTTTGGGCCAAATCCGTTGAAAAATGTAGGAGTTGCGCAAAGAAGAAATTGTTTACGCCCACCCACCCACCCAACCTAATAACCAGAGTTTTCCTTCAGAAAACCTGGTTAAAAAGACCTTGTGTAGGCCAATCAGAATGTAGCTCCGTGCCATGGCTTCACATGGTTATTGATTTTTGCGCAGTTCTGTTAACTTTAAAGAAATGTTGGGACTCGACTGACTTAAAAATTCATTATCCTTATAAAGGGGGTCAGTGGTGCGTGCTGATAGATTGTTTGTATGGTAAGTCTATAGAATGACATTTGGGGATTTTACACAATTCCTACATGAATAAGTGCCGCAGTTAAAACAGCTAGATGTTCCTAGACCATGATAACATGGACGACTCACCTCCATGTTTGACAGAAACTACACCACATTTCTTTTGCCGTGTTTTTATTAATTTCAAGGCACAAACACTCTCTTGTTAAAACGCCCTGAGGTAAAGTGCCATCTATTTCATTACCACCTAGATGTTTAAACTTTATTATTATCTCACAAAGATCATCACTTTCCTTGCGACATGGTGAAACACATCAATTAGCGTGTGAAACAGATTACACAAAGTGACATGTACAAACAGTAAATTCATAGTTCTGCAATTATAAAAATAGAACTTTTTCCATTTCAGTTTCACCCAATAAAGCTACTAGATTGCTATTGTATATTTTTTTAATTAATATAATTATTGTATGTATGTGCTGAAAAAATGCCTAAAATCCCCCTACAGTCCCAAAAAGAGAGAGAGAGAGGCCTGTTAAAAAAAGTGTTTACTTTATTGCCAACATGTCACATGGAGATTCATATATTTAAGTATCATACATGATACAAGTCAAAATAAATGACCAGTGCTCACTATAAGAAAAACACTTAAAAAAAATGCATTATCAGCATATTTGTCTGATCAATGTAAAGCTGTACAAAACTGATAACAAATGCACATGAAAACTGCTGTTAATTATAATTATTTTTCAATAACCTATGGAAAAACATTGCCTTTTTGAGACAGGGGATAATATGCATGTTTTGTATCTTGTCAATTCTTTGAACATATCAATTTTGAAGATAAAATGTTATCTGATGGGGGCTCAGTTTTAAAAGCCATCTTTTTTTGGCTGTGGACAGAATGAATCCTCAAAAAGTAGAAATCATCAAAATCTTGTATGGGTAGTGTCAGCTTAGCTTGCAGCAGTCTTAATAGGTCATATTCATTATATTGGTGTATTGGAATTTCTTTGTACACCATCTTTTGTTTGCCAATACAAATCTTGATTTTGAAGAATTCAGAATACTGAAAACACAGTTTCTTACATGTTCTGCCAGTCGGGCTGGGGTAACTACATGAGGCACAGGTCTTCTTCTGGATGTGATATGCCCGGCGCCCACACCGCCGACACTGGGTGTGGGTCTTATTATGCCGCTTACCAAAGCTGGATGTACCTTTGGTCTGTAAGAAACAAATTTGTTCTTTTGAAAGTATTTTGCACATACAATTATTACCTTAGAAAGCTTTGACCCAATTATCCCATTAAGGGAAGGTAAAACATACATTTCAGAACACTATTGCTGTTTAGTCTAACACTAAGAGAAAGCTTAACCATCAAGAATGTTAACAAATGAAAAGTTTCAAAACTGTTGGAATATTCAGGCTTTTATTTTCATGGTTTCATTCAAACTTAGAGCCCCGAGAGGGGTAAAAACGTCCAACAGGATTCGCTGTTACTGGACTGTATTTAGAGCAGCAAGCACTAAACAACTTTAATATCAATCTATTTCTTACATGAATGCATTAAGTTTAGTCACTAGACTCACTACAGATACAATATATTCATCCGATTAAGAAAAATCTCCGTTCCAGTCATTATAGTTGTGTAATTATGTGGTAAATCTAAGATATCTTGGGGAAATATATGTCTTAATTCATTGAATACACATTCTGTTATTAAAGTTAGTATCGAATTTAAGAATAGAGACATTGATTATGCTGATGTCATTAGATTTTGTAAGCCATATCATCAAATCTCACCATGTTGACTCCAGCAAAATGGCGAAAAGGAAGAGCCTCGTTTTGAAACGAAAATAAAACCGGAAGTTTGGGGTTGGCCTAAAATACGCAATGGAAATTTTACGACGGAATGGACGGAATGGAAATTTTTTGACGGAATGGGATTTTTTTTCTCCTGAAAATGTGATTTAAATCATACAAAACTAGTTTGAAACCATCAATTAGTGTACTATCTTCAATATTTATATAAATATTTTAATGATGATATGTGAAACAACCTAATATTATTACAGTTTAGTTTATACGCATACGGCGCAGTGGACGGAATGGAAATTTTTTGACGGAATGGGATTTTTTTTTTACTGAAAATGTGATTTAAATCATACAAAACTAAATTGAAACCATCAATTAGTGTTCTATCTTCAATATATATAAATATTTTAATGATGATATGTGAAACAACCTAATATATTATTACAGTTTAGTTTATACGCATACGGCGCAGTGGATGGAATGGAAATTATTTGACGGAATGGGATTTTTTTTACTGAAAATGTGATTTAAATCATACAAAACTAAATTGAAACCATCAATTAGTGTACTATCTTCAATATATATAAATATTTTAATGATGATATGCGAAACAACCTAATATTATTACATTTCCGTTTATACTCATACGACGCAGCAATGCGAATTCTGTTTAGAGGGAAATATCATTAAAGTCATAAAAATACCTTTAAACTAACGAATATTGCTTTATGGTGTATCAATTATAAAAAAAATATTATTAATGTGTTGATTAGACTTAAATTTAGCGCTAGTGCAATGAACCATGGAAGTTTTACGGCGCAAAAGACGGAATGGAATTTTTTTTGGACGCAGTGGGATTTTTTTTAACTGTGAAATAGTTTTAAACCATCAACAAATGTACTATCTTTTAAACCAATGAATATTTTGATTTTGACTTTAAAGGACGAAATATGAACGATGTTGGAGTCTTCATGACGGATCTCAATCCATTTGATGACATTACTTCGTTCGGACGTGTCCTTCCTCTATCCAATTTGAATCGCTGTATCCGTCTCTGCTGTTGTTCCGTACAAAGTGCCGACCAGGAATCTATTTTTACCAGCTTTCTTAAGCCTTTCAAATCCCATGAGATAATCAAATGACCCATCATCATTACTCCTACATCTAACACACACAAATGGTAGATCTTCCTTAGATCGCCAAAACTCACGGGTTGAGCGATCAATGCCCTGACAATTGTAGTGACTCCATGAGTTGCAAGACTGCAAGACATAAATAAAAAAAAAAAAAAAAAAAAAAAATCACTCAATTAGACATACATACAGACGGACAGACAGACATATATACAGTCATACATATATGTCATATTATTATAACTGACAATTGTTATGATAAAAAAAATGTTTTTCTGTTTAATTAATGATGATAATATTTATGATGATGATGAACAGAAGCAAATTTATTGTGCATGCATATTTATATGACTGTCAATAAAATATTGTTCTGTTCTGTTATCTATGATCTTATCTCAATCGCACCTTCTCAGTTGATACCAAGCAATTAATGGCACGCGCAATTGAATGTTATATACACACACTCGCTCGCGCATGTTAGAGTGATTCAATCAACACATAATATGTGTGACAGGTATAATGAATGTCACAGCCGAATTTACTTATTGTAATGACATATTAGATTTACTCAGTCTAAATGATACAAGCCAAATTCCCTTTTCAGCTTGGTCAGTTATTGAAAAATTGATACTACGATAAATTGCAGATTTTTTGGTGTACCGGGAATGTCGATCAAAAGGAAAAACCAATTGATTCTATTATAATTATAAATTAGTGCTAAATTTAAGTCTAATCAAGAAATTCGTAACAATAATTTTTCATAATTTATACATCATAAAGCAATATTCGTTGGTTTAAAGATAGTTTTATGACTTTAATGATATTTCCTTCTAAACAGAATTTCCATTGCTCCGTTTTCCAATGCGTCGTATGCGTATAAACTGAAATAAAATAATTTTATGTTGTTTCGCATATCATCATCAAAATATTAATTAATAATGAAGATAGTACACTAATTGATGGTTTAAAACGAGTTTTGTATGATTTAAATCACATTTTGAGTTAAAAAAATTCCATTCCGTCAACAAAATTTCCATTCCGTCCATTGCACCGTATGCATATAAACTAAACTGTATAATAATATAAAGTTGTTTCACATATCATCATCAAAATATTTACATATATTAAAGAAAGTACACAAATTGACGGTTTCAAACTAGTTTTGTATGATTTAAATCACATTTTCAGTAAAAAAAAAAATACCATTCCGTCAAAGAATTTCCATTCCGTCCACTGCGCCGTATGTGTATAAACTAAACTGTAATAATATTAGGTTGTTTCACATATCATCATTAAAATATTTATATTTATTGAAGAAAATACACTAATTGATGATTTAAAACTAGTTTTGAATGATTTAAATTACATTTTGAGTAAAAAAAATCCCATTCCGTCAAAAACATTTCCATTCCGTCCATTCCGTCGTAAAATTTCCATTGCGTATTTTAGGCCTACCGGGAAGTTTGTGTGTGTTGCGACTGTAAACAAATTGACTTCCGGGACACGCTGGAGCAAAATACACAACTTTTAACACGTAGTTAAAAATAGACTGTGACAAGTATATATGACTAGACAATGTTGAAAAATCTATTTAGAACGTGTGAATTACGCGATAGAGTAACATCACTTACGTTTCTTCTGAAACCTAAGCTAGACAATGAATTCATTTAGTGGACCTACGCAGACCTTAGCTGTCACAGCACAACCGTTTCCACCATTTTGTGATCCTTACAGTGTAAAACAGGAGGAGAGTGCTGATATACTAGATCCGAGCACAGTTTACTACTTCAAATATTTGATACGAAAATACAAGAAGCAAATGGGGGATACTGAAGGGACAAATGTATGTTCAGGTGGACTTCAACAATTTCTAATTAAACAGCATGAGAAGCAGAAATTTGAGAGAGGACAGGCCAGTGGACAAGATCAGTCCAAGTTTGAATGTCTCCCGGTAAGATTTTTATTTATATATTTTCTTGTTTAATCATGCCATGACATTTTGAAAGCTTTGAAATTATTAATGTATGTTGAAAAATGAACATTGTTGCATGAACGGTTTTATTCAGATTTCACATATACTCATATATTACATGCACACAAACTTGCTGAAAGTATAATGCTTTTATAGAGTGAGACAAAGGTGCTATATGACAATGATTGTCTGTGGTATTTTTGACATCCCTACTTTTGAGTCAAATACTCACTCAGAATATATCACATCATAATAAGATCAATGACCTTTTAGTTTACTTAGATCTAGCTTTGTGGGCTTTAAAAGTATTGTTTATAATCAAAGTTCAGAATGATCATTGCTTTAGAGGGTTAACTAGAAATGTGAATTTGAATACCCAGAAAACCCATTTATTTACTTTTCAGTTGGATGTGAAACTTCATATTTTCTCCTATTTAACTGCAACTGATCTGTGCCGAGTAAGTCGTGTGTGCAGAAGCTGGTATGACATTACAGAGGACAACCTGCTGTGGCAGGGGCTGTTGGACAGAGATGTTAAACACTGGCCAGTTATTGGACACACCACCAACCCAGCAATATACAAGGAAGTTGGCTCTGATTGGACAAACAAGGAGATGTAAGAATCTCTCTTCATTTAACAAAAATCTTGGGACCCTTTCTTGTTTCATGAATAAAATGAACACTACTTTCAAATTAGAATACATGTACATTTCAGTCAAATTTATCATGTTCTTGAAAGTATTTGATTTATTTATCTAGATAGCTTTCTTTGATTCATTGAATTTTATTTGTATTCAATCAACAACATAACATGCAATCATCATACAGTTAACTTACTATAAGAGCACAATCTTGCAAAATGATCTGATTTTGAACAGCGTAAAATTAGCATTTGATGCTTATCAGCAATATTATTACGAAAAAGAATATCTTTTCTTTTAAACTAATTCAGGTAGTACACTTAGTAGTGAAATAAATAATTACCTTTCATTCCAGATACTTGCGTTGTTCCCCGGAAATCAACAGACTCATGCACAAGCAAAATGCGCTGTTCAGCAACATTTCCAACATGTTGCGTTATTTTCTGCCAAAAAAAGTACCTTCCTTTACAATGTTTGGACCTGGATTGGAGACCAGTACAAGATTCCTAGTCCAAAATATGATGAAATCAAAATTATTTGAAATCCTTGCAATGCTGCCTGGTCGCTTTGGAGGTATGTAAAACTTTCTGAGGTTTTTCATCTTTGAACAAAATAAGACTATAGATCTAATAATCTTTTTTTTGTGAATTTTAAGGCAAACAAAATTTCATAGACATAAAATGTTTTTTTGTTTGTTTTTTTGTTGTTGTTGTTTTTTTAAATAAAAGTTTCAGATGTTTCTGATGTTGAGGTCTGTTGAAATAGTTTTAAAAAATATTTTAAGTTAAACTGCATACCATTTATTAAACAGTGATAAATCTTTTTTACCTGAATATAACTGATGATTATTTTCCTTCAGGTGTTGGGTCAGGATTCAAGATGAAGACTCAGTTTTCCGTGTTCAACTTGTCTGTACTGTACTCTGCCTCTAAACAAGAGCGTGAAAAAAATGATCGAGACAGATCAGAAAATAGCCGTCTCCTGAAGAAAAGTAACAATCAAGAAAATGATGATAAGTTTGAACTGAACCCTTTAGTGAGAGATTTCTGTCGGACACTGGATGGTTTTGTGTGTATTGTGGATGCGTCCGCTGACTCCCCTCAAGGTTCGTCTTGGTGTTTTGAATGGAATATAAGTTGCCTTATTAATGTCTATACTGTACAGCTTGTTATACTGGTATTCAGTGTCGGGTCAACCCAGGGGAATTTTACAAAAATTTTTTTTAAGTCTAAATCCCCACTGTACGGCAATGGTAATTTGACAAGAGAGGGAGATGCATGCTTTGCTGCGATCTAAAATTCAGCTGAAGTCTATTTCCCATGAATCGGGACCATTTTGTCTGTCAAATTCCTATCTATTGGGAATGAGCTTCTATCAAAAGTCCTGTGTATGCCCACCCCCCCACCCCCAAAATATTAATAGGTACATAACACCAAAAAAAATAGTATTTTTATATATAAGCATAACTTAACATTTATTGGTATTTTCTTGTTGAGTATCACAGCTATCATTTGAGTACATTTATCAATTCGACAGCTACCAATGTCCTGGTTTTACTCTGTTCGTTGCTTCTCCCCAGTAACTATAAGAGCAGGAAAAATCACATTTAAAACTGAAGTGGTAATTTGTTTTTACAAACTAATCCAGTTTTTCAATGGTAAATTAACCATTTAACTTATGAATATTCCTATTCAAATTTATGACTTGAATTGCTGTGCAGACTGTGTAAATTCCGAGATACAATATTGTATGAGCAAACAGAGACGGCCCTGAACAGACAGCTCCTGGAAAGAGCTGCTTGATCTGGGTCTGCTCTGTTTGTCATTGCATCAAAATGTGTATATAAGCTAAATCAACACTATTGTTTACAGTGGAAAGTGCTGTGAATGTGTTGACAGCCATGGTACAAGAAAGATGGTCAGCTACACATGTTCCAGTCCTAGTATTGGCCATGGTGGCACGGTCAGGGGACAAGAGATTGCCAGCTTTTGAGGTGGTCAACAGACTTAAACTGGCCGACTTGAACAGACCATGGCAGGTATGGGCAGGCAAATTGCTCTTTAATTTTTTTTCTGACAATCATTGGAAATTTGAGATCTTCCATTTGTCATTTTTCTTACCTGTGTGGAAAAAAAACAAAATTTTCTAATACATTCCATATTCTTGGAGAATGCCATAACAATTTTAATTTGTTCTATTTAATTCGTCTTCCAAACACTTTGTCCTTTTGTAGTTTCTCCTGAACTTTATCTTGTATTACTGAGTTGATCCTTTTGTATTACCGGTATATACAACTGTATTTAATTGACTTTTTTTTTTAGTAGTTTATCCTCAATACTGTATTGTACTACTCTTCTCAGTTGTTGTTCTTTTTGTAGCTTACATATTTAAAACTTGGTAAAAATTTTCTCTACAGGTGAGAGACTGTGTATCAGAGACACTAGAAGGCATTGCAGAGGGTCTGACATGGCTAACAGAGCAGACCCAGAGGCGATAAGTTCCCTCATGATATTCAGACATCACAGCAAAGCATCAAAACAAACCATACCATGTGTTATGAGTCTCAGTAATTCATCAAAAATATCATCTGGCGGATCATTGAACAAAACTAGAAGTGCAAAGTTTATCATTTCCAGTGCTTAACTTCTGTGATACCAATTTTATTATTTTATTTTTTGAGGTGGGTGGGGAGGAGTATATGTTTAATATTCTGTTTTCTTATATACATGTAAATATGATTTTATATTTATTACGTGAAGTGCTGTATATATGAACAAGCTAAAATCAAATGTATATTTTTTTGTAAAAAATAGTCTCTTTAAGTATAGCTACTGTCAGGCTATACTTCAGAACATTTATAATGTTGGAAACTCACTGCTTTTGAGATTTTGGCTTTAAAACAAAACCAGTTATTTTTATTTTTTTTCCCTGAAAAAGGCTTATCCAAGCTGAAATGTCAAAAATGAAGTGAGTGTATTCACAATGTTTAATTCAAGATCATTTTGATATGTTGACAACTTTCCTTCCATTTAAATCATTCAAGTCTTTAATGATAATAGCACTTCCAGGGTATGTTTTTGTATCTATTATGAATATAATCTATATGTTAAATGATTATTAAAAATATTTTCATAGAATAAAAGACTTTATTTTATTGTGTCACATATGCTCAGGATATGAAAGTAATTTATTCAAGAATCATGCTAGGTTTATCAGGTTTTGTGTGTAAACAATCTTGTTTAATTATTGCTGTTATTAAGATTTTTGCTATAACCTTTATACAGTTTAAAATTTCACAAATAAGATAAAAAGAACGTTAATCTGTACATGCCCAGCACATCTTTACCAGTAACAGAAAATCATAATGATTATGTAAAGAAAAACTACAATTGAAACAAAATGTTCCTTACTGGCTACTTGGTGCATACCATCGCTATTGTCCGACTACATCAACGCCATTTCAAAACAGACATCAAAACAAGCAAAAGTTCATTCACTTCCTCTCTCATGGACATGAGAAAAAAAAACAGTGCCATTTAAACATAATCGCCCTGCTCTTGGATGATTCTTTTCTGCATAATTTTCAGCATTTGAGCTAGAGTTGAGATCATGGCAGGACTTAATGATGGCAAGAATTTCAAACTGATTTGACAATGACATTTTTGTGATGTTACATTGGTGACACCACACAAAAATATTGCTTTACTTTCAAAATGAAACGTGCAAATGACTTCAAATTCTAATATGTCAAGTACACACAATACTGCCTAAGCTTGGTGTGTTTCTCCGGTTTTATTCAGTAAACACATACACGTATGTAATCTATCAAGTATCATTAAAATCGTGTGTGCCATCTATGTGTCAACATGGTTATGGAAATGAATGGAACACATACAGAGCTAATAAAGGGTTTAATAACTATGTAATATTAATGTTCAAATTTATGTATCATCCCCCATTTATATATCTATTTATTATCATTCCATTAAGTTTGGAAAGATGCGTTTCAAATGGTCAAGGTATAAGTTGTTAGGGAGTTAGTAATGATATGGAAAGATTCTTATCAAAAAATATTTTTTCAAAGTAATAATTTAAACTAGATTCTCTCTCCCTATATGTGTGTGTGTGTGACAGGGCGAGAATTATAAATAAGAAAAAAAGATTTTAGAATTTAAATTTAAAAATTACCAGTATTCATATATTTTATTAGATATATGTTATCATTCATTTTTCATCATGTACACACCATGTTGGCAATTGCACAATCCAAATAGAATATGTACTTTGTAGATCCTGACCCTCAAAAAATGGTTTTAATTTACCTCTTCACATATACATGTATGTTCCAATTTATATTATGATTGGTGTAAAAAAAACAACATAACAACTGAAGTAAGAACTTGATTGCACTTTATTCTGGTTTAACAACCACACACAATCTTGTCAATGGCAAGATAAATGTTCTCATCAGCAGGTGTTCCAGACTGCTCAATGTGACCTTTACCATGACTTCATGACCTTAAGAAGCAATTCAACCAATTGTTCACTTATACAAACCTTGTTCTTCAATTTGTGAAGCACATATACTGATATTCCAAAACGAGGTTTTTCTTTTATGAAGTAGCACTTAACAAGTATGTTTCAGCACTTGGCTGTTAATGGCATATGGTCAAAAAGAACTGAAAAAACAAAACAAAAACTAATCTATGCACAATCTTAAAATGGCTGCACAACTTTGTCCTATACAGATTGTTGACTTTGGAAAAATACAAACAAACTGTACTTGCAAAAACAGTTTCTTTATGAGACAGTGATATTAAACATACGAGTACAATTGATAATCAATAACAAGAGCCAACAGTTCATCATTGAGGTTTATGACACCTCTCTAAAATGCCTAGACTCAACCCTATGAAAAGATGGAAACTTTTTGTAAAATGGATTGCAACATGATGTGTCCTATATAAACCTCATTCACTTCACAAGACTGGGGTATAGTGTAAAGTTTGCCACCATACACATGTACTGTAGTGTGATATTGTACTATACAATGACCAAGTTTATAACACAAGGCAAGTGCTATGTTTCATGTCATATCTTCAACTTGCTTAATCAATCTCACACACTTAAGTACAGTACTGAGCAACAGACTAGTCACTAATTTCTGAATCCCTGAATTTCAATGTCTACCATGTACAGTTAAGTAAAAATAAAGAGCAATCTGAAATTGATTATCCCAGACTAATGGCCATTCGTCTGGCCAACAGTGAAGTGGAATCTGACCAGCATATGTATTATAAATCTGTTATAGAGTCAAAAAATAATTTCAGAATTAACTTTTAATAAATCTTTGATCTCAACCTTTTGATTGTTCCTAGGTCATCTTATTTCTTAGCCAACTCTATTTATCAGCTGTTCATACACTACTGTGACATGGTGCTCACATCTGTGATATATGCCCATTCTTTTCACAGAAAGAGGCAGACCTGGGTTATCAGCTCCAGCATCCAGCTGTTAGTTCCACCCTTGAAATTTTATTCTCCACACATATTTTAACATACTAGTCACAATCATTTCTTTAGAGACAAATAAAGAATGTCTTTCACTTTCTTCTTGGCTGGATTGATCTTCTTCAGAAGCTGTCCAATTCTCTGTGTCATCTGCTCCTTCGACATTTGGGGCTTTTTTGATTTGAATTTCTGAACCAGATCTTTGGCTGTCATTGGTTTCCTCATCAAATATTTCCTGATGGCTTCTTCTGTGATTTCTCCACTATGAAAAATCGGAGTAAGGATTGGACAATCAAAAACAGAAAATATGGTTTCTTCTCTTGCATTTTGATGTATTTAAATACCCTTTATCGAGATAAGCTATCATTTATTTAAAAATTATTGAAGCTTTCAATGAAACAACCCAGATGACAATATAGTATATCACAAAATAAAGTGTGATACCTGCATGCTGGTTGAGTTTTAAACTATTATACAATTATACCGTATAATTAATATAACTTGTGAACTGTTTTTAATGATGCTGGCATGTAACTGCCAGTAAGTGAGCCCACAACCTCCTGGTTACATGGTGAAAATTCAAATCAATCACTGACTGGGACCATTAGAGTGGTCATAGTATAAAACCTGATGTCTAAGTTATTATAAGGCTGCTCTACATGTATATTGGTTGCATGAGTCATTCCCTTAGAAGGTGTTGAGCGGGAGTAATTTAACCAATGTGGACACTTCAAGCCAACATACCTGGACGTTGCCGACTGCGAAGAGCTTGGAGACTCAGTCCGGACCTTCTTCTGGGCATCACCTGGGCTTTCTGACTCCAGTTTTCTCTTCAAACCTGCATCAAAATCAAGAATAAGTTGACATGCCAAATGGATGTCAAAGGAAAGTACACATTTCACTTTCAACTACTTTAAAATGTTTAACCTCCTGACAGACAGACGTGACTTCAATATACTTTGTATCAAGGCGTATAATGAAATAAGAAATAGGAAACATGCCTATCATCTTATATAACTTATTTGGGTACCAGCACAGAACACCAGTACATGGAAAGCTATGAATGTACATACCTTGGTGGGATCCATCCCACAACCATCCCAGTTTGTGTCCCTTACCACTGGATCACAGCTATCTTCATAAAATTACATCAACTTATATATCTTTCTTTATATTTTTTCAGTAAATTGTACTCATTATAAACGTTTTACTTAACGCCAATAAACTACACTGCAGAAAACTGGTCCTGCAAGCTGAGTGGTTAGAGTGCCTGCTCCGGAATCAGGAGGTCCTGGGTTCAATCCCCAGTTGCGACATACCAAAGTTATAAAAAATGGTACTGGCATAGCTCCCTTGCTTGGTGTTTTGCATATAAGGGTAGTTCCACAACTGGTTGGCCCAGTGTCAGGTTAATGTGACTTGGTGTGGTATCATACCATGTCTATGGCGTGATGCTGCAGTGAGGCAGCACTATATCTGTGTAAAGCACATATCAACTCCAAATGACTGAAATACTGTCGGTGGGACGTTAAATCCAATAAACACTACAGAAACCTATGAACAAAGGCCACTCGAGGGAAACTGAAAACACAACTTCATTTGATGGTGGCTGTTATCCTCTTTAAATCTAGCCTTTGTTCACAGGTTGAGTGTTTTTAAGATGACTTCTTATCCGTGATTGTTTATCAATTCAAGCATCCTCTATATGCCTTTTATATTATTTTGCTGTCATTGCTCATTATCACTATACAGAAATGAACTTATATAGACCAAGTATGAATAAGCATCCTTGTGCCATTATGTACAATTGAAATTGTTATTGTCTACTATGTATGATATTCATCTGTGATGGGCACAATATAAAAATTCAATATACAAATGGACATTAATTTTGAGTGTCAAGGAAAAATATTATTTTTGGTTTATAAACTTGCTTATTTAACAATTTATTTTGACCAATGGATATTAAATTAATAAAGAGACTGAGATAGTTTATGCTATTTTGTCTTTGACAGGTCACCCAGAAATAAAAACAAACAAGCAATTATGTTTTGCTATGAAATTACAGCTTATTTTTCTTATATAGTTATGAAATGGATGAGGATGAAGAATTTCCTTGTTTGACATCACAACAGTATCTCCATCATTTTGAGACTTTGCCTACATGCGATGGATATAATGCTGCCTCTCTGTGGTATCACACTGTAGACAAATGGCATGATACCACATCCAGTCAGAGTTCCCTTACACCAGGCAAACCAGTTCTGGCGCCAAGCCAAGTGAAATACACCATTGGGTAAATATACAACCAGGGATTAAAGCCATGACACACCAGTGGCTACTGCGACCAATCAGAGAAATACATAAAAGGATTAGAAACTCATAAAATGAAAAAAGCTCAATATGTCTTACAAAAAGTATTTTTCTTTTTCAAAACTTGTTTGGAAAATATCTCTCAACAATACCGCTATTAAATATAATACAGCTAAAATATTTCAATACAATTTTAACCATCTTGGGATGGTGAAATATTCATTTCACAAACAATCCTAACCACTCAATCCCAGTCAATGTAATAACAGATGAAATGATGAAAACTGCTAAATACCAGTACAGAAATATTTGTGATTTTTTTCTACAAATTCCTTGCATTGACAATGCCATATTATGATTGTTACATAAGGTGGAGACAAGTGAATATTTCCAAACAAATCCCAAGGAATTTACCAAATTTTGAGCAAGACACATGATGTAAATTCTGCATGTTTACTTATAAATTCAGCCATAACAATTTCAGTTTAGATGACCCCATTGCCACAGTTTGACAGTTGGATCTTTACCTAAAGAAGTGCAATTTACTCTAAACTATTAACAGAAAAGTTGACAATGCATCCACTGGAAACAGATGCACCCCCACCCCCCAAGTTTCAAGTCAGTGGCCATAACTCTGTTATGAATCAATGAATTTTCAAAACGTTATGAAAGTTTTATGACTCTGACTCATATATATTTATGGAAATGTGAGATACAAGACATTGTGACACAATGAAAAACTGACAATAGAAAATCTACCATACATAGTACTGACTGAGACTCAAATCCTTGTACATGTGCATGAAGCATTGTTTAGAAGCTGATTTTAAGCAGTGTGTCTTTATGGCCCCTTTACGAAAGGAACAGTATATAAGAAAGATATTTTGGCAGCTAATGGGATAACACATTTCCAAACCACAAGAACTACTAAAAGAAGAACTATTGCTGCAAATGTTAAATGTCCTCACTACATTGTCCTGACTCAACAATATGAAAGGATATTTAGATGTATTTTAAACAAGACAAGATGGGGCATCCAACAATTTATGTGATTCCTATAAAACCCCCACCCTGCCCGATTCTGTATTAAGAAATGCACAAATGTACCTTTAGAATTATAGGGAGTATCTATCATTCAACACAGAAACTTACTTTCCTGCTTTTGTTCATTTTTGCCTTCTGCAGATTTATCAAATGTTGGCGTATTGGAACGTGACGCAGATTTCTTTTTCTGCAATATAAATTTGATATACATGTAATATATCTAAATGGATGCTAAGTAATTGCTAAGTAATTATTTGTTAGTTACTATTGGTCAGAGGTCAGATTTTGATTTAATTGCACAACATTACAGATGCTAGTTGTGGATATCATTGTCACGATTGGCTTAATTTTAACTGAGTTATTGCCCTTTGTTTTAATGAATATTTTTATTGCCTGCAATACAGATGTAAGTGTATCAGAGCTCTACCATTTTTATTTTCATCCTTCAACTGTATCAAGACTATCTCTGACATGGTTATAGTAACTGAGAAAGCACTATCTTGGAGTATTCATCACCTTCAATGATAGTTCTGTTTCATTTAACCTCAGTGAAATAAGGCAATCTTTCATAATATTTCTCACTTCCTACTAAAAGCATACAATAACCAGTAAGCCTACCTGCATGAACAAGACAGATGAAAACTTATCCTCGTTTTTGTCCAGGTCTGAATCATCGCTGTCGGAGGAAGAGCTGCTGCTATCGCTATCGTTCCCTGTCATACACACAACATGGTTTTGTAATGAAGTGTCATCACACAATATTATAGTGGTAATGGTGTTTACATTCAAACATAAAATGACAAATAAGTTCTACTTCAATGTGCAAATGCAGGGATCTTTTTTTCTTTAAATTCTTCCAAGCGTTATTTTTGTTCAAAGAAATAAATAGAAGGGAAAAATAGTTCAAATATTCAGCCAATAGAATAAAAGCAGTAAACAATTACCAGGAAGTATTATTATCAAAGGCATCATCCTGCCTAGAGCACTAGAAGCTGACAATGAAGTAATGGATTTTATGATCTGTCACAACAACTACGCAACAAAGACTAGAACCACAAAGCGGCATCTCGGTTTTCCCTTTTAATTTGACTAGTAAGAGTACTGGTTTCAACTGCAGATATAGTTGATTGATATTAACTTTATTCGAACATTATTAACATATAAAAGTGAATTACGTTGTCAGAAAGTTTGGAAAAAGAAGATACTTAATACAAAACAATTGTGTACTATATTACAAAGGGATATCTCCTGACCATATTTAATGATAACAGCCTTAATCGAATTTGATCGAGAGAGTGTGTTAAAAAATGAAAATATAAAGTTTGAAGATAAGAAATGAAGTGCGATATTTTTTTTTTCTTATTTTTTTTTAATATTCATGGGGGAAAACTCAATATATAATAGGCTGATAACATTTGTTAACCTTCTTGCCCGAATTTAGGAAAGAACACTGTGGTTAAGTTTAAAAGTGATTGCTTAGAGAATGAACACGCAAGAAATCGCAAGTTTGAACTAAAATTTATTTACGATTTGTCGATAAAGGACCAAACTTTGTACTGCTGCCAAATGAAGTTCGGTCTTCAAAATCTAAACACAACTACAAAGATCTCTTCACAAACTAATTTTTTGTTCATATTGCACTTTTTAAGAGGTTCGAACATTCAACCTCTTGTAGCGAAAATAGTTTCACTACCTGATACTTTGAAAAAAATCATATTCTATGGTGCTCTCAACAAGAAACAAAACGCTGAAAACGCATTTGAATCAGACTTCAACTTTTTTAGGTATCACCAAAAAAGTGATTTGAGTATAGAGCCCCCTAGCGGTAAAATGAGAATATTGATGAATATTTCTTCCATTGGGTACCTAGAAATGAACCAAATAGCTCAATTAAGTATGCAATATGCATTGGTTGAATTATCTGATCTGTTCTTAGATGTCCCAATTTTGATCTAACAAACTGATTTACGTTTTTTTTTATAAAGGATCAAACTTTGGAGTACCGTCAAAAGACCAAATGAAGTTGGATCTTCAAAAACTAAACACCACTGGAAAGATCTATTCACGAACTAAAACTTTTGTCCATATACTCTCTATAAATTATTTTTTGATTAGAGCTATTTTGTGCCGATAAAAATAACAATAATCGGTATTATGACCTTGACCTTTGCATATTTTCATCGTTATTTACTATGAGTTTATTTGTATTATTTAAATGCATAAACAGTGAAAAAATGATTAAGATTGAACAAAAAAATAAAGTCAGGAGCTGCAAAAAAGAAGAAACATATGGATTTTCAATTGTTTGATAAAAGGATCAAACTTTGGACTGTGGTAATTTGATCAAATGAAGTCCGATCTTCAAAAACTAAACACCAATGGAAAGATCTCTTCACAAACTAAAACTTTTGTTCATATACTTTCTATAAAATATTTTTAGATTGAGAGCTATTTTATGCCGATAAAAATAACAATAACTGGTATATGACCTTGACCTTTGCATACTTCGCTGTTTTTTTTTCTCTATGATTTTATTTGTATTATAAAAATGTATAAACAGTGAAATAATGATGAAGATTGAACATAAAATAAAGTCAGGAGCTGCAAATAACCTTAAAAGTCATGCTTTTAAAATGTTGATTTTTCGAAAATATTGGTTAAGTTTGACCGCTTACTGTGGACAAACCATGCATTTCCCGAATTCACCACCCCAAATATTTTGTGCGTATATGTCTTGCAGATCATATGCAACAAACAAAATTCTCCTATCTCATCTCTGAATAAAATGGGTAGGTTTTTCGTAGACCTACCCTTATATCACAGTTTTTGCGAGATTCGAACATTCAACCTCCTGTAGCACGAAAGTTTTATATACGCAAATTTTTGGAATCTATCATATTTTAATGGGCTATTTACAAGGAATATTATGCAAAAAAACGCATTTGAATCGGACCTCAAATAATTGAGATATTGCTTATTAAACATTTTCATATAAAACGCCCCCTGGCGGGAAAATCAAAACAAAAATGAAAATTTTCTCGACGTTAGGATCATCTTCAAATACGTGGTTATTACAAATAAAAGTTTCATAGATGTGGCTTTTCTCACCTCGGAGCTATGCCGTTCACAAAAAAGGGTTAGGAAAAAAAAAGAAACAGAACAAGAACAAAGGGTTTTCGCACTGTGATGCGAAAACCCAATTAACTGCATTCTAGAAAGAAAAATTCTTCCAAAATAATATTTCCATTACCATCTTTAGGCTCTTTCTTCTTCTTTTTCGACTTGTCTTCCTCCTGAGCAGCTGGTTCTTCAGTTTCTTCTTCCTCCTCCTTCTTCTCCTCTTCTTCTTCACTACTTTCCTCCTCTGAGTCAATCAATTTCTTCAGCCCATGCTCCTGATCCACCCCCTTGTCATCATACTTCTCCTCCTTGTCCTTTTCATCTAGTTCAGATTCACTGAAAATATTAACACATACTTAACTCTTTTCCACATTAAACAAGTAAATACTGTTTTCTTTCTTACACCCAGTAAGAATCAGATGATTTGCCTTTCTTTTTGCGAACTGTACAAAGTTTTTACAATACAAACCATTTTCTTCAAATATGTATAAGCAAACTTATGGATAGATTTATTGTTTTATATTTGGAAAGAAACTTGCTGACTGATTATATTCCTACTGTTTGCTAATTCTCAGTACCTGTGATATGCAAAGGACAGACTGTGTAATCTATTTGGAATAAAATGCATTCATTCAGAACTCGTTTTTATTTGGTCCAAGGTATGATCTATCTGTGATTAAACCAAAGTACTAAAGTTACCCTGACCTATCTATCCCACATGTTAAAAGCAACCATCTTACACAGGGTCCTTGCTTAGTCCTTATTTTGTGTCCTGGCTCCATTTTCTCAAAAATGCAGAAGTATGATCTCAGACTCAAATTTGAGTATCATACTCAAGTCCCTTATGACAATAATAAGAATAGTTTGAATATAAAAATCATACTTAAATACCATTTTTATGTCAGAGAACATGATGCCTGGACTCCTAATTTATGGAAAAAAAGGACTCCTGATTTTCTAAGCTTCTGCATAAGAGGACTTAACATTTTGACAAATCTTTCTCAAGTGAGAACCTTGGTACAGATTCTTAATTTTACCACACAATAAATATCTGTTATGTTCTCATTTGGGCTGCTTAAAAAGGTATAAATGCAGTGCTATTTGATTCATTTGAACCTTATATGTCATATTCAACACTCAGAAGATTTTCTAGATTTGCCTATTTTTTGGTTGTTTTTTTTTTTTTTCCACTTCAATCCTTTTTCACAGTACTTTGCATCTGGGATGGTCAAGAGATATTCTTGTCTCTAATGGGTTTGAACCTACAATAATCAGTTCCAAAGTCATATATCATTTACGCTACACTACCACTTGACACCATTTTGTTTGAATAGACAACATCACCTACCTCCCTGAGTCAGATATATAGTCGACCTCTCTGTCATCAAAATCTCCCTCATCACTTTCCTCGATAGCTTCATCTTGCTCATTCATTTTGGCATTCTTCTTCTTCCGTGCAGGTTTGTCTTTCTTCTTCTTTTCTTTTTTGGGTTTCTTTTCTGAGTATATAAATAAGTTTTCATAAAATCTCAACAATGAAAACACAATTACAGTGAGATGGAATGATATAACTGTCAGTGTCTGTGTGATGTTTATGTGGACAAGCAATGTCTTTATTATGTAGTTAAAAATGTATACAAAATATTCGGTTTTACAGCGCAAGGTTAAGATGCAAGACTTTTTTGTAACACTTACTTGATTAAATTTACAAAAATACTAATGGTATCAACTAAAATCAGATTATTCTTCAAATGTTA
Source organism: Solen grandis (assembly GCA_021229015.1). Lineage (NCBI taxonomy): Eukaryota > Metazoa > Mollusca > Bivalvia > Adapedonta > Solenidae > Solen > Solen grandis. The sequence continues at coordinate 16,822,858 of CM037787.1, read as the reverse complement.
GTCCTTTTTTTCCCATAATTTTGCTGCCATGCTGCTACATCAAACATTTAATGTCCATCTTACAACTAGTTTGTCATATCAAGAGCAAAAATTTCAAGGAATTACCATTGCCTGAAACCAGATAAACCCAGTTCAGTCTGTGAATAAGTCAGGTTTTTTACTGTTTGCTCCACCTAGTGCCTTGTGGGTCAGAGGCTAAAATTCAGCCTATAAATTTCTTTCAATTTGGTATGCTTTTCCATAGTATACTATGGTGTAAAAGGTAACGGGATATAACTTTACCCACTTCTTGAAGTGGACTCCCTAACTTCAAAATCTGAGACTCTAGATAGGAAACCTTTACTCCAGTATTTACTATACATTGAGCTCATAGCTTCAACTAATGAATGTCTACAAGCCGGTAATGAGATATCCATCCCAGTTGAACTTACCCCCATCCTCGTCACCTTCCTCATCCTCTTCCTCATCTTCCTCCTCATCATCACCAAACCCCCATTCATCCATATCTGTCAGAATCTACAGAAGAACAGCTACTACAGTATGTATTCGCAATAAATGATTTGCAGTGCTATTCACAATCATTTATTTCATTACAAATATATATAATTTGTAATGTAGTTGGTTGTTTTTTACAAAGACCTATCACACGATTCATACCTTTGATAAAAGAAAACATTTTCTACAAATAATATTTCAAAATTAGAATTCAGACAAATTTAATGATAAGTGGTAATCAAAATCACCACTTATAATTTGTAGTCTCTGAGTGTAGAACTAATAAAGTATATATATACTTGCAAATTTATGATGCAAAAAATAAAACCTAATGAAGCTCTATCATCTCAATTATCATGCGTGATTAACCCTGTTGTTAAATGATTACAGTATTTGGAAATTAATCAATTATTGAAAACTTTTCAACATTAATCAATTTAGATTTAATTCATATATATTTACTTGCATTCAAAGAGAAAAGTCTTCTCAACATATAAACAACAAACAAAGAGTTCTAAAGACTTTAAAACTAACAGGGTTATAACTCTGGTGTTATTTAAGAAAAATTGCATTGAAAAAGTGCCTTTGCCAATAACAGTGAATCAAAACAAACAAAAATCACCATTATTCATCTTTTTTATGTTAACCCTTTCTCTCATAGAGGAAACCATGAAAAGGCCTATGCGAATAACATAAAACCAGATCAGCCTGCGAGTAACTCGCAGGCTGATCAGGTTTTATGCTGTTCGCTGCTCCTCAGTGGTCTGGAAATGAGGATTTTGTAAATAAATTTGGTAAGGTTTAACTGTGCTTTTCTGCAGATCAGGCTTTATGTGGTACCTATTGAGTGCGTCAAAATGAGTCTATATGAGGGAAATGGTAATATTGTATCTAAACTATAATAAAGAGAGAGAGAGAGAGATGTGCCATAATAGTAAAAGTGATTAAATATAAGTAATGGGAAGGATACAAACTTACATGGTTAGGGTACAATGGTTGCATAATATTAGTCATTTTCTATGGAAGCTGTAGCTAATGTGACTTGACTAGACTTGACTATTTGAGTTTACCGTTGCTTTGACAGTATTTCAGACATATAGCGACGTCCAGCTAATTACAGGTGGAGGAAGACCCCGAATGCACAAGAGGCATCCGGGTAGAACCACCGACCTACTGCAAGCCAGCTGGAAGGCTTCCTCACATGAAGATCCGAATGACCCTGCAGGGATTCAAACCCATGCAGTGAGGGGCTGAGTGAGTGTAGCTAATGTGACCCAATGCTGCCATCGAAGTACTCTCGAAAATATGTAAAATATTACATCACAAAAAGCAACAACTCCTTATAAGATTGACATTCCAACTTACAAGACTTTTGTTCTTCTTTTTGCCAGCCTTTGATCTCTCCTGTTTCTCATCCTCTTCCACTTCTGCAGTATCCTCCTCATTCTTGATTTTCTTCCTCAACATGATGGAGAACATGTTCATGGTCTTGTCCCGCCTATTTATAGACAATTAAACAAGTATGAGGGGTGGTCAAAAAGTCTATGCAATTTTCCAGTTTTCAGCTGTGAAAATATAATCCCCACCTTTAGGCTTTACCACTAACAGGGGATTATTTCAAATTCATGCCAATGTAAACTGCTCACAAACAGTATCACAAACAAGAGCTGTCCGTAAGACAGCATGCTCCACTATCCGAATGCTTGTCAATAACAATAAATATTGCAATTAAAGGCAAAATGAGAATCTTTGTTTTATCAAAATAAACCCAAGAGCAATAAACATGTGCTCAAAGTTTTAAAGCAATATCTCAAAGAGTTCAGTGAAAAAAAGTGAGTTAGTACAAATAAGATTAATCAAGTCAGAAAAGGGGAATAATTATGTCAAAACCCAAGACAGAGTTATGTACTCTTGCCATGTACAAGTAGGGGTGATGGTCATAAACAGATATTCAAAGTTTCAAAGCAATACCTCAAAAAGTTAAATGAAAAAATGAGGTGGTGTGTAAACCTTAACCAAGATTCTAAATAAACAAGAAATGTTTGTGAAACATATATGCCCCCCTCATATGCCATAATATATATATAGCTATATTACATGCAAGGAGTTTGCCTTCATAATGTTGGCTTGTCACAAAAAATTCTCAAACTTCAAAAATTTGAGTGAAAATATAATGTGCTAAAATGTGGAACTAAACATTTACTGAAATAAATGGGCTGGAGAAATATTTACACATGTCCACAAAGGTTTAAGTGAAAGAACATTGTCATTCCTATTGATATGCAACAACTGTAAAATATTTGAAGCAAAGGTTTTCAGCTTGACAATGCTTCCTTAACACAATGTACTGACCCCTAAAGTCCATAGATGTCTTCTTTATTAATTACTATTAAGTATATGTTAAAACCAGACACAATGAGATTTTGAGTTATTAGTCAGACAGTGCTTAAATCGTACAAAATATGTATTAGAATCCAACTTATTAATTTTGAAAACAGGGTTTTCTACATTTATAAGCAACAACTACATGAGGTTAGGACCTTAAGAGTAAAAATAAAATAGAAGTTATCACTTGGGCAAGACATTCATATAATGAAAATATATCAACATGTGACATTGTGAACTTGACCTTTGGATGTTGACACCCAAATCAATAGAGGTCATCTACTCATTATAAGGAACAACCACATATAGTCTGAGATAGGACTAAAATTTTATTTGGACAAGGCCAAGTCATCAAACATATATACAAATGAAACCTTGTGACCTTGACCTTTGAGGTAATGACACCAAAATCGATAGGGGTCATCTACTAATCGTGAGCAACAACCACAAGAAGTTTGGGACTTAAAGGTCAAATAGAACTTAAGTTATCACTCGGACAAGGTCTGGTATTATACATAAACAACATGTGACCTTGACCTTTGAGGTAATGACACCAAAATCAATAGGGGTCATCTACTAATCATGAGCAACAACCACATGAAGATTGAGACTTAAAGGTCAAATAGAACTTAAGTTATCACTCGGACAAGGTCTGCTATTATACAAAGTGAACTTGTGACCTTGACCTTTGAGGTAATGACACCAAAATCAATAGGGGTCATCTACTAATCATGAGCAACAACCACAAGAAGTCTGAGACTTAAAGGTCAAATAGA
>CM037787.1:16769102-16819102 GCA_021229015.1 Solen grandis | reverse complement strand
TGACGTCATGTGACGTCATATGAAAATTTTCAACATTGGATCAAAATGAACATGATCTCCTACAAAGGATTTTAAATTTCCATTGTTTATGAACCCTTGCAACATGAATAAATTGACATCAAGAAATCGGAAATTCTATACAACATGATGACGTCAAATGACGTCATATGACGTTTATCTTTACATAATGCAAAGGAAACACAGAGACGTATAATCTCGCCAAATATCAACTTTCTATCTCATCTAGAAACGTTTTTTATATGGATTTGAAATTTGACGTCCTTAGTTCGAATCTTGGATTCGCCATAGAACTTTAGTTCTTTCGAATCTTGGCAAACCTATATAATCCTGCACAATGAGATCGTAATATATAACTTCTGTGAAAATTCCATGCCAATCCGTCCATAAATGACGGCTGTACAGCGCGTACAAACTTTGGTAGCTATTTTTAGTTCTGACGTCATGTGACGTCATATGAAAATTTTAAACATTGAATCTAAATGTTCATGATTACTTACATAGGACATTAAATTTTCATTGTCTATGAGCCTTTGCAACATGAGTAAATTGACATCAAGTAATCGGAAATTCTATACAATTTGATGACGTCATATGACGTCATATGACGTTCATCTTTACAAAATGCAAAGGAAACACAGAGACATATAATCTCGCCAAATATCAACGTTCTATCTCATCTAGAATCGATTTTATATGGATTTGAAATTTGACGTCCTTGGTTCGAATCTTGGATTCACCATAGAACCTTAGTTCTTTCGAATCTTGGCAAACCTATATAATCCTGCACAATGAGGTCTTAATATATAACTTCTGTGAAAATTCCATGACAATCCGTCCATAAATGACGGCTGTACAGCGCGTACAAACTTTGGTAGCTATTTTTAGTTCTGACGTCATGTGACGTCATGTGAAGATAAAAATAATATATTCCAAAATGCCATTGCTTCAGGTGTCTGTTGATAGAATTTCTTTGTCCTAGACCTTCAGCAACTTAATGAAATAACAACATGAAAAGGTTGGAAAAAAAGAATAACTAGACTTCTTTTGTTTTGAACAAAAGATAGGGCTTTCTGCACTGCAAACCATGACAAACCTGGTGTTTTTCGAATTTTGGCAAACCTATATAATCCTGCACAATGAAGTCGTAATACATAACTTCTGTGAAAATTCCATGCCAATCCGTCCATAAATGACGGCTGTACAGCGCGGATGAACTTTGGTAGCTTTTTTGAGGTTTTGATGTCATGTGACGTCATATGAAAATTTTAATCATTAAATCTTAATGTTCATGATTACCTTCATAGGACATTAAATTTTCATTGTCTATGAACCTTTGCAACATGAGTAAATTGACATTCAGGAATCGGAAATTCTCTACAATTTGATGACGTCATATGACGTCATATGAAGTTCATCTTTACAAAATGCAAAGGAAAAAGGTATAACCAAATATCAAATTCTATCTCATCTAGAAACGATTTTATACGTATTTAAAATTTGACGTCCTTGGTTCGAATCTTGGATTCGCCAAAGAACCTTAGTTCTTTCGAATCTTGGCAAACCTATATAATCCTTCACAATGAGGTCGTAATATATAACTTCTGTGAAGATTCCATGCCAATCTATAAATAAATGACGGCTGTACAGAGCGGACAAACTTTGGTAGTTATTTATAGTTCTGACGTCATGTGACATCATATGAAAATTTTAAACATTGAATCTAAATGTTCCTGATTATGTACAAAGGACATTTAATTTTCATTGTCTATGAAGCTTTGCAATATGAGTAAAATTGACATCAAGAAATCGGAAATTCTTTACAACTTGATGACGTCATATGACGTTCATCTTTACAAAATGCAAAGGAAACACAGAGAGGAATAATCTCGCCAAATATCAACTTTCTATCTCATCTAGAATGGATTTTATATGGATTTGAAATTTGACGTCCTTGGTTCGAATCTTGGATTCGCCATAGAACCTTAGTTCTTTCGAATCTTGGCAAACCTATATAATCCTGCACAATAAGGTCTTAATATATAACTTCTGTGAAAATTCCATGACAATCCGTCCATAAATGACGGCTGTACAGCGCGTACAAACTTTGGTAGCTATTTTTAGTTCTGACGTCATGTGACGTCATATGAAAATTTTAAACATTGGATCAAAATGTTCATGATCACCTACAAAGGACTTTCAATTTCCATTCTTCATGAACCCTTGCAACATGAGTAAATTGACATCAAGAAATCGGAAATTCTATACAACTTGATGACGTCATATGACGTCATATGACGTTCATCTTAACAAAATGCAAAGGAAACACAGAAACATATAATCTCGCCAAATATCAACTTTCTATCTCATCTAGAAACGTTTTTATATGGATTTGAAATTTGACGTCCTTGGTTCGAATCTTGGATTCGCCATAGAACCTTAGTTCTTTTGAATCTTGGCAAACCTATATAATCCTTCACAATGAGGTCGTAATATATAACTTCTGTGAAAATTCCATGCCAATCCGTCCATAAATGACGGCTGTACAGCGCGTACAAACTTTGGAAGCTATTTTTAGTTATGACGTCATGTGACGTCATATGAAAAAAATTCACGATAAACTACGGATTTAATTTTTTGTCTATGAACCTTTGCAACATAAGTAAATTGACATCAAGAAATCGGAAATTCTATACAACTTGATGACGTCATATGACGTCATATGACGTTCATCTTTACAAAATGCAAAGGAAACACAGAGAGGAATAATCTCGCCAAATATCAACTTTCTATCTCATCTAGAATGGATTTTATATGGATTTGAAATTTGACGTCCTTTGTTCGAATCTTGGATTCGCCATAGAACCTTAGTTCTTTCGAATCTTGGCAAACCTATATAATCCTGCACAATGAGGTCTTAATATATAACTTCTGAGAAAATTCCATGAAAATCAGTCCATAAATGACGGATGTACAGCGCGTACAAACTTTGGTAGTTATTTATAGTTCTGACGTCATGTGACGTCATGTGAAGATAAAAATAACATTTTCCAAAATGCCATTGCTTCAGGTATCTGTTGATAGAATTTCTTTGTCCTAGACCTTCAGCAACTTAATGAAATAACAACATGAAAAGGTTGGAAAAAAAGAATAATAATAATAATAAAAGACAGAACAAACCCAATAGGTCTTTCTGCGGAAAGCAGAAAGCCCTAATAATAATAAAAGACAGAACAAACCCAATAGGTCTTTCTGCGAAAAGCAGAAAGCCCTAATAATAAGAAAAAACATAACAAACCCAATAGGACTTTCTGCTTTAGGCAGAAAGCCCTAAAAAAACATAACAAACCCAAAAGGACTTTCTGCTTTAGGCAGAAAGTCCTAATAATAAGAAGAAGCAGAAGAAGAAGAAGAAGAATAAACATAACAAACCCAATAGGACTTTCTGCCGAAAGGGCAGAAAGTCCTAATAATAAGAAGAAGAAGAATAAACAGTACAAACCCAATAGGACTTTCTGCTTTAGGCAGAAAGTCCTAATAAAAAACAGTACAAACCCAATAGGACTTTTTGCCAGTAGGCAGAAAGTCCTAATAATAAACATAACAAACCCAATAGGACTTTCTGCTTTAGGCAGAAAGTCCTAAAAAAACAGTACAAACCCTATTGGACTTTCTGTCGAAAGGGCAGAAAGTCCTAATAAAAAAACAGTACAAACCCAATAGGACTTTTTGCCTGTATTTCTAATAAGAAAAAACATATGTGTGCATCTATATATATGGTTTCACAAATAGATTCTGTCCATGTTGGCAGCAATTTATCAATATATGTTTCAACTGATCACTGAAATTTTTGTTGATAAATGTTACAGGTAAGGCTAAAATGATACATAACAAAATGGATTGTATTAATTTTAGCCTGTATGTGTAATTACTGATTTCAATGGCCAATTGACAGTCATGTTCAAGGTTATCTCATGCATGGTCAAAATACATAAATGCCTCAAAATATGATACTTATGTTATAAAATTAACCAATTATCTGAAAGAATAGAAAAATAGCAAATATAGATCAATTTATTTTTCGTTATTATCTTATTTTTACATTGCTTGAAGACAACCTATTTTATAAATTCAGCTGTTCTCCAGAATCGTCACCATTCACTGGCTGTTTCAATGGTCATTGGACATACATTATTATTCAATTTGATATTTGCTTGTGTTATTTTATTTTTTTTTTTCAGAGGAGTGGGGGGATGAAATTGTTGTGTTTGATGATTCACAATAAAGCAAATTGAGAATTTCAACCAGTTTCATTATCTATTAAAGTAACTAAACTTTGCCTTGAGATACCTATTCTTTTTTATTCCGTCCAAAAAGACTTTAAAGTTTATATAGCAGCTAAAATTAGAAGATGATAATACAAACTTTATCACAGAAATGAACCCGAACTTTACCTGATTGTATACATTTGTAAAGCTGTGTGGTATAGGATACAAAACTGTAGAACAATTCAAATTTCCCTTGCTTACCAGCGTTAGGTTAAAGGTGCCATTTTCTGAAAATCACTTCCACCATTGTATTACCTATAGTTCTATTTATCAGTACCAGTTGTTAACTTTTACAGATATTTTTGTTTTCAAAAAATGTAAATGAAACAATGATTTCTTGTGAATATTTGTAGGACAATATAAATACATGTATATGTTTTCTTGGATATTTTAATAACTCCTCTGTAGACCATTTTAATGTTCAGGTTAAATCAAAGCATTCTTTGAAAATTCTGTAATCAGAATTCAAAAGAAGGTGAAATCAGATAAATATAAAAAAGATTGGCCTGACTGGGTAATTCTAAATCTTTTTGTGATTTTTTAACTTTGGATTTAACCTTTTATCTCATATCAACTCATTTTTACACATTGGCTCATAGAGGAGACCCAGATAAGACATTTACTGGAAGGAGCTGTCTGATCAGGGTCCCCTCTGTTTACTCAGACAGTATTATATTTCACTGAATCCATCTCAGCACAAATATAGGAGAGTGGACCTCAGATGATTTGAAGTATCTAATGAAGATTATAAAAGATGGGGAAATTCATTTTCTGTCATCATCGGTAAATGTTTAAAATGTATATCTTTCTTCACACAAGATGATATTATTTCATCAGAACTAAAGGGAAAGAATGGTCTCGTGATATGATATCCGATACTGGAAGTTTTAGTTCTTATTCATATTAACCTCTCATGAAGGAAACCCCTTACTTTCTTATCACTTGTTGACAAATTAAATCTACATTTATATGAAAGATGCAATGCAATCTAAATAGATGTCCAAAATGATACAAAGCCATACAGTAGTTGAAAATGTTAATAATCATAACATGTTTTGTTGAGTTAAAGTGTCCTGAGTAGCTTTTATCAATACAAAGTTAGAATTGTTTATTATATACCAAAACGACTATCTTAAACAATGATATTTGATATTGCAGAATCAGAATTCAGTCTTTTACTTCAATTTCACATAGCTGATTAAAAAGATTAAAAATTAAAATAACATTTCTTCTAAAATTTGAAAATATAAACTAATAATTTAAAGAAACTTTCCCTTTCAATGTGTTACATGTATCAGTATGTGTCCAGAAATTGAAAAAGTCATATGATAACTTCTGTAATACTCTTCCATACAGCTTGATATTTCACAACACATCTTTACATGATACCCAAACCTTTTGATTTAATGCAAAAGTTTCAAAAAACAAAAACATCTTTTTCCCAGAAAATAACATTATTCATATAATTTTCAAAGCAATAAACATTCACTAATTTAAATTTTAATATTATCTAGTAAAATACTGTATGTGTAGATATACAGTGTAAACTGCTCCTCAACCAACATCATCAGCATGGAGTCCGCCGTCATTGAGTGTTTTGTCCCTTTAATCCGTGAACACTCTCATGACGGGTGGGCCCACATTGAAAATCACTTTCTGTTGGTTGATTACATTCAGCTCTTCTCCCCACGTCTAAGCCACAACCAGCTAGACACACGTTCAGTCGCTTGGCTCAGTCTCTGGATAGCCATCCTTTTTTCTCCACCAATAGTTCCAACAACTGTCATCAGTCAGCAGACGGACTGTGAACAGAACCCTCTAACTCCTACTTCAACAGGAAACAGCCAAGAACGCAAACCTCATTGCCTGCAAAGGTCTAGAAGCTCAGTGTACTTAAATTGCCTTCTTCCTCTCATAGGCCTCCTCACATCTTGTTTCCCACGGTACTGTAAGCTCAATTTCGATGAGCTTCTTTCCTGTCTTGGACAAAAGGACAATATCTTGTCTAAAAATGGTCTAGACTATGCCTGGGAAAACAAGCCTCTTCCCGAGGTCAACTTCCATGTTCCATCTGGTGGTGCCATCCAGGATCAATGTTTGCTGTGGTTTTGCTCTCTTCGTTGGTTCACCTGGCTTGACAAAGGCAATTTGGGGGTTACTTCTTCCATGTTCTTTCTTTCTCTCTCTTTCTCTCTCTATCCAGCCATGAATCAGCCAACTCTCTGAGGACTCAGTCATGTCTCCATCTCTATCTCCCCTGTGTCAGTGATGATGAACAGGATGAAAGAACATGCTCAAGTGTGCCTGGTCTATCACAAAGGCTGCATTTAGAGTCGGCTTAAGTCACAGAGATTCGCTGGTGATGGTAGGAGATCATAGACAGACCTGATGATTAATGACAGTCTTAGTGGTTTATACTTCCAGATTTCTTCCCAGGTGAACTTCCTGTCTGTGGTGTTTAATGTAGTCCATGCTTCCTGTGATCCCATCTCCACCGCTCTTGCCTGTCTGTATGTTATTCTACTTTCCTGACCTCAGACTGGATCATGGCTAACCTCTCTTTCTGGTCTGACCTGCTCCACAGTAATATCTTGGTGGTGCCGATACCTTGACGTTCAACTGCAGTCATCCCAACAATGTCTTTATGCTTGAGAGCTTGCTGACCATTTCCTGGTGGTACAGGTTACAATCCCTGCATCATGGATTAGTTCGTCCAGAGAACAGAGTTAAGTTTTCTAATTTAAATTTAAGTTGAAATTATGACTAAACCTTAATGTGGAATTCTGACCTGGGCCACCCAATGGTCTTATGAAGTGAATCAACAATTCAAATATTAGTGCCCTAATTATCTAAAACCTAATTTTACCTTGGAATAAAAATGTTTTATAGAGTCATTACCTTGACATAATAAAACTGTCCTATTTAGTACAAATATACTTTCCCGAAAAGCATCCTTTTTGTTGGTTATACATTTATCTCTTGATTATAATTGTAGAAACTTATATAACTGGCAGTCAAGTATAAAAATGAAAAATGCTTGTATTCAAACAATCTAAATACATTTTATGTGAAACAGAGAAATATACACATAGCAATGTTTCTATTTCTTAACTGCCTAACTGTGTAATTTTAAGTGTTTATAGTAAGATAACAGTTATATGAAATTTTAGGTAGTTTGACATTAAAATCACTTTGAACATGACTTTTAAGGTCAATCAAATCTGTACATTTCACAAGCATGCTGTTTACAATTGAAATGTTTGTCAATTATAAACAATTGAAACATTCTTTTAATATATGGCAGCCATCTTTAACAGTATGCTTTTGTGAAAAATTAAAAAAATTTAATTTTAAAATGAAGTAATATCTGAATTTACAAACATGAATGATGCTAAAAGCAGATAATCTATTCAAAGATTATTTAAAATCCGTAAATTAAACTTCCATTGAACATTGAAATATACATTGAAATATCATATGATGACTGACTTCGATAATAAGAATATAAAATTACACATATTTCTACATCATATAAAAAAACAATATTCTTTCACTAAATAAATCAATTCAACATAAAAATACTTAAAATGAGAACAATTAGGGTAGACAAATCAAATTTTGGGGATAATTCATGTGTTTTGACCTTGGAATGACCTTGAACTTGACTTTGAAAGGTCAGTCAAATTTTTAAGTTTTGCATACATGCTAAAATAAAGTAATTTCTTTCCAACACTTAAGGTTGACCTTTATATATGGTATTTATCAATGAAACATCCAATGATCATTGATACAGCAACTGAATGGCGGCCATCTTGGATAATGTGTATGTGTGTAAACAACCAAAGTTTATACATAATCTAAACAGAGATATCATACAAAACAGTTTTAAATGAAAGAATACACACATAACAATATTTCTATCACTAAAAGTAATCCATTTGAGTATAAAACATGCATAAAATGAGAAAAAGTAGGTAGGAGATGTCAAATTTTGGAGTATTTTTTGTACGTTGACCCTGAAATGACCTTGACCTTGAATTTGTTATTGTTGTATATGAATTTGATGTACATTATGGAAGGAGTAATAATCATGCAAATATTTTGAACTACCTCTGTAAATAAATCTGTAACAAACAGATGAAATAATTTCACTGAACTTGCGATTTATGGCGGCCATCTTGGATTTCCAAGTCCGCACCAGGCGTTGGCAATTTATGCCGGCAGTTTCATATAGTACATTTTGGTATATAACATTGCTTGTTCTACTTTTATGGCCACCTACTCCTTAAATAAGCTACTTTTTGGCCAATTGTCACCCCACTAATGAGCTCAGGTAAAAGTTGTACCATTACTGCTTGCTTACAGTGACGCCCAGTATATTTCTCAATAGAACTGAACATTCTACTATATATACATATAACTATTTGACATTCCAGTGGAATCTGAATTAACTGAAACATATTCTAAAATTATAAAACCTGTTTAATTTGGCTGAAAATATTAAACATTACATTATTGATTTACAAAGGCTTTTACTTCGGTAATTTATATGTTTAAATGATAAGAATGAATAGTTTTTTTTTTATTATCAGTTCTTATTTCTCATTTAACTCTCTTATATCATGACCAAATAAGAAAAGCTGGGTACCGTTAGAAAGGTCATTAAATTCCCAACATTTCACTTTACCTAAACATTTTAACAGCCATATGTAAATATGCTCTTCAAGCAACTTAATATAGAAGTTAATTCTGTGTAAGCAAATATGGCGAATAATCTGTGTAAGCAAATATGGCGAATAATCTGTTTAAAGTATAAATACTTTAATTCATATATTCTAAATGTCACTATTGTTTGCTGTTGTTACGTTCAAGCTGACTAGTGAAATACAATGCAGGGGATTTAATTTGTGTCTGACTACAATTTCTTATTGATCATTGTAAGTCTGATCCACATTTATAACATAGAATAAGGATGCCTCAATATCGTGAAGTAATAGCACAAAATATGTTCTTCCCCTTACTGTAAGAAAATGTCTTGAATTATAAAGACGGTCACTGTAATTTACGTAATCAGCAAATCACTTTTTTGATATTTAACAGAGATTAAGTCGAGAGTTTTCAACTTCAATGTTCTGTGTTCAACAGTCTTTATACAATTTATGTCCTATTACATATAATCTATCCAACATAAAGTACCGCATTTGATACTAAATATGTTCAATGATTATCATAATATTCTATAAAAGGTAATGAAGAAATAGCAAAAAGGTTAATCTCATCAAATCTGATTCGGATATGACTATATTATGCATAAATAGGTTTGAATCAATACATTCCTCAATTCTGTAGAAAAAAATCTGTTAGATTCTTCCAGCAGCCTGCCGAACTATATAAAAGCCATAAATTTATAAACATGTAAAACACATCTGATCAAAAGTTTCGGTATCAAGGTAAAATAATTATCTATTCTGCTTTAACCATACACTCTATTCATACCAGAGAAACATATGATTCAAGATACTGAATAAGTAATATGGCAAAACTGAGGTGATCCCAAACAGCGATAAATTTAAACTTAAGATATCGGAGAAAATTAATAATATCCCTACTTAGATATGACACAAAACAATACCACCTCTGTGTAAAAATATTCTACACCTTAGCCCAAGTACACGGCCCCTTACATACCACGATCCGGTAGAGAGATAAGCTATAGAAGCCCAGACTGGATCTCTGGCTATCAACATTAACTGGTGATAACAGGCACCCTAATAGCCATTACGGCTAATCAGCAGCATTTCAAGAAATTAAGCTGAAATAATTGATCGACAATAACATGCCACCTTAGAAGTCAAAATGTTGTTGAAGTCATATTGTTCAATACCGGAATGTGGAGGAAAAAAAGAAGCGCAATAAAAATGCATAATAGAATGCATTTATATATTGAAAATATGCCTCACACACTAATGCAATCACACAAATAAATGCACCAAAACAGCATAATACAGATAGATGAGTTAATTCAAACACGGATGTGCATATATAATAAAGAATATGCATGTTATGGATTAATTTATTATCATGGTTTAAACACATGGTACTCTAAACAGGATTTTAAACACACACACACACACACACACACACTGTTATTCATTCCGATTCCTGGTTCAAAATACTGATATTTGTTAATGCAGATTAATTACATAAAAAATTGTTTAAACCTATGTTAACATTGTTAAAGTAGTGGCCTAATAATCACTACGGCAAAATTCGGCACAACTTCTTAAAACAATATAACCGTTCTTATTGAGTTTAGTGAGTTTATAATAATAATAACACGATGTGTGGAGAAATCCAGGATGCTTATCATTTAATGAATCTTAATTATCTCATACATCATTACTATATATAGCATCTTGTAACACGACATTTAATTCAAAATTTAAAGTCAAATGGCAATTAGGAATATATTATATTACTTTATTATTTATACCAAACCACAGACGGCATAGAATTAGTTCTGTAAAATACGAAAAGGCAAATCATAAGTGTAAACGTATTTATTTGATTAAACGCTTATTTTATACATAACTTTACACTAACATTACAATCACATTTACCTAAGTATATATTAAAGACATACATGTAGTATAATCACAAATAAAATACAGTGGAAAAGCAGTGAAATTACCTTGTGGTTGAAAAAATTGTATAATAATTAAAATCTATTAGAAAGGAAATCAATATTCAAAAAGAAACTATAAGGCATCTGCACAATTACGTAATGGTGGGACAAAATTGAATTATTTTCTGAAAGAAGGTACATTTGTAACATCCCACACAGTGTCCCATAGGGATTGTGATACTTATTCCTTGATATCACTGAATAGCCTCATCTAAGTAGACAACATATAACCTATGTTAATCCCTATTTGGGGCAATATCTGCCAATTACGTAATGGTGGGACAAAATTGAATTATTTTCTGAAAGAAGGTACATTTGTAACAGCCCACACCGTGTCCCATAGGGATTGTGACACTTATTCTTTGATATCACTGAATAGCCTCATCTAAATAGACAACATATAAACCTATGTTACATACCTATTTTGGCGAAGGCTATATGCAATATGCTGCGCAATTACGTAATGGTGGGACAAAGTTGAATTATTTTCTAAAAGAAGGTACATTTGTAACATCCCACACAGTGTCCCATAGGGACTGTGACACTTATTCCTTGATATCACTGAATAGCCTCATCTAAGTAGACAACATATGAACCTATGATATATCCCTATCTTGGGGAAGGCTATATGCAATATGCTGCGCAATATCGTAATGGTGGGACAAAAATTGAATTATTTTCTGAAAGAAGGTACATTTGTAACAGCCCACAGGGATTGTGACACTTAATATTTTGAAAATAAAGATAACATATGAACTTGTGTTAAACCTCTTTTATGGCGATAGCTGTATAGATTCTTTTATACCCTCTGACATAACGAATTGGTTGAACAAAAATTTTACGTATTTCCTTAAAGTTGTAAAAATATTATGAAAGTGCTTATTAGATTTTAATTTGTGATATTATTATTTATTATTTATAAATAATTTACAAATTTATGAAGTTTTCGTCTTAAATTCAATTTTAAACCTTCCACAAAGAAATATTTTATATCGCAAAGATCGTTTTTTCGTCATTTTTCTGTTTGGTCCCGTAGAATAAACACTGTCAATTCAAGGGACGTAATTATTCCGGTACATCGTTATTGACTGCTAGCTTGATTTATCGCTACGGGTCCGCAAGATAATCTTTCTGTATGGGCTAGCCACACTTGCAAGATGGCGGAGTTTGATCTTACCACGCGTATGGGCCAATATTTGGACCGGCATTTAGTTTTTCCTTTGCTAGAATTCCTTTCTGTTAAAGAGGTAATGTTATATATATATTTATCCATCCCTTTGAAAGAGAAGGTTAATGTACTAATCTTGTGATTAAAAATCAAAGATAAATGTCGAACAGGAAGCCAGACGTTTCGGTAAATGGGTAAATTCGTAACCAAACCAATTCGTAACCTCTTTTATGGTCTATTCGAAACCGTTTTCAAATCAATTCGTAACCATTTCAAATCACTGGTCAATTCGTAACCATTTTTACCGGTCGTCGAAATCTCCAGTGACTTGAAAATAATTTTTTTCAATGGGCAGGGATCAAATTTAGTTTTTTGGGCCACTGGCAAAAAAATGCCAGTCCAATAATTTGTTACTGGCTAAACCCCAGTTAGTACTAGTAGTTTTAAAGAACGACCATTTTACATAGCCCACATTGGTTAAATAGGATAAAAGAATAACAACATCAACTCTCCTTAATATTTTGTTTTAAGAAATCTTAGTTTTTGTCATGAAAACATATACATAATAGTCAATTGATTTTTATGATTTTGTATATTTAATTACAACACAACTGCCAATGTATCATGATAACTTATGCATTTTGTTTCTAACTAAAATAAAATGAATTAATGGTAAACATTAGTGTTGTATAAGCAAAACCTGTTAAAGAACATAGTACCAAGAGATCTCTAGATTGATCACCCTAAGCATTTTATGATTTATACTCTGGCATAAATTAGGACACATTTACAGTGAACACAGAATTGAAATACAAATCAATGTAGCAGAGCAGCTCTGGAATTACCATGGTACAGCCCTGCAATTGACCATCAACTCATGTCAAAATTGAAAAATTGGGCAGGGGTTCCCCTAGGGCAGAGCCCATTGAATACACCTATTGTGTGCAAGACCCTCCCAAGATGGTTGGACAAGACAGAAAATTTAAAAAAGATGAGTAAGCTGGGGCCAATTCCATTTATAAATATTTAATTAATATAGAATTTTGCTTACTCATTAGCAGAATGTGTCAAAATCTAAATTAAAGTCACTCACACTAGATGTTTTATCCCTTGAGTGCTGCTTACATACAGCACACCATAACTGTGCGTCTAAATGTCCATCGTCCGACATTTCATACTCGAGACTGATATTTAATTCTCGTTCCCACTTTTTGACGGTTTTGATTGATGCTGTGACATATCGTGGGGAAGGGCAAGAAGAAACCGATTTTAAATTAAATGAAGGCACCTTCGATGCGCTGGCCCCATCGCTCGATCCTTCACTTTTTCTTTTGAAGAACGATGATATCATTCTAATGCTGACAGACGATAAAATGCGTTGTTAAACGCTTAAAAAGCTATCGAAAATATTTACGGAAAGCTTCCAGACAACATTGAAAATACAAACTTCTCTGCAGTTGATCTCCCTTGCACGCTGACGTAGCAGAAAGACAAAGGGAAATAACTACTGCGATTGCAGAACAAAACGTTTTGAGGACTCGCACATGGACAAAAACAACTAAATTTCTCCGATGCTTTTGCAAAACAAAAACGGAACTTTTGAAATGGACTCGCACATTTGTGCAAGTACTTCATTTCGGCACTCGCATTCTGAAAGAATTACTCGCATTTTGCGAGTTAGCGAGTGTTAAATTTGATCCCTGATGGGACTATGGCCCATCATTTGCTAAAATCAATGGGACATTTTCAAATCTAATGGGACATTTTTAACTATTGATGTGTAAGTTTTAGTGGGTTAAAAAGGAAAACTGCTTAACATCAAGTTTTATTTGGTTTTAGAACACATATACTTGTGGTAAGTAAATAAGAACTTTTCACATAGTCTTGTTAATAAAGAACAGTATCTTCAACAACCTGAAGCAACTATAAAAACGATGTTAAAATAAGAGATAGGCTAAATACGATCTAGAAAGATCCCAGCTCATTATTTGGAAGAAGGCCTGATTAAAAGTTCTAAGCTAAAAATTCACCTCCTAAATCTTAGTTCCACTTTACTGGATTTTTCTAGGTTTATATTTGGTGTTACATGAAGGTATCGAGACATCTTGAGGGTTAGGGGATGGTTTAATCTCTACTGAGATCCACTCCGGTTATTTTTTTCGTATTGGTCTCCGCTGGATCTCTACCCAACCCTTATATAAAAGCTTCGGGAAATTTACACCGATACCCCTAACTCGTTTCGGCCGTTCAAATCGATTGTTTTAGGATGCACACCTAAAAATCCACGCATGTCTAGTATTAGTAAGAAGACATATTTTTCTTTCAATTTCATTCAACATCATTGCCTTAGCTTACCGATTTCACCAGTTTTACAGCTACAGACTCACGAAACCTCCAAACTCGCCGTTTAAACCGCCATATTGTTAACATGCGATGGTTATCACGTGACTAGTCTGTGATTGGATAATTACAGTTAGGTTCAATTCGCGGGTTATGCAGTACAGAGCGGTGTGTGGTTTTCTCGATCTATAAGTAAATAGAACGTATTTCACATAAACTTTCTTTTGAAAAATCGTTTTATACAGCAAAATTTCTTTGACTTTGCCAGGGCCGACTTATTGGCAAAGAGCATTTACCTTTTGCTGTTGAACAGTCGTAACTGAACGGAGCTGTAGTTTAAACTGTTTTGCCACTAGTCACGTGATCAATATTTACAAAATGTCTGTTTAAAACTATGAGGTGAGCGGTTTGGTGTTTTCCGTCACCGTATTTCATGAAATCGGCAAGCTAAGACAATGATGTTGTATGAAATGGAAAGAAAAATATGTCTTCTTACTAGACATGCGTTGATTTTTAGGTGTGCATCCTAAAACAGTCGATTTGAACGACCGAAACGAGTTAGGGGTATGGGTGTAAATGTCCCGAAGCTTTTATATAAGGGTTGGGTAGAGATCCAGCCGAGGCCAGAATGAAAAATATTACCGGAGCGGATCTCAGTAGAGATTAGGGATGGTTGTGTCAATGAATCAGACGAAACTTCCCAAGGGGGAGATGAAGTAGAGTTCGTAACTTTCTGAGAGGGAGACTGCGATAAATCAGCACTTGACGCTGTTTCATTATTATCATTTACAGTTTTCATATAATATCTGGATTGTGGGCCTAAAAACGATAAAATGGATGTTAATTTTTTTTTTTTTTGAGGCATTCTTGTTCTTTTCAGACGATATTCAATGCGTCTACCATAAGAAATTGAATGTAACATCTCGGACAAGCTTTTTTGTTATATTAACCGAGAGTTCTGACTGCGTAATTCTATATGGTTTTATAAGCGTCCAGCTCAGTTGCCTGTCAGGGCTTTTTTTCTGAAATTTGGGAAGGGGCCTTAGCCTTCTATTTTGGGAAATTGAAACGCGATTTCGGGGCGTTTTGGGAAAAAGGTAGACTCAATTCACATGTATACACAGTAATATTCTAACAGTCTTATGAATTTTAAAGAATCAAAACGAATTGATATAACAACTTGAACTAGACATAAAACAGAGCTGTCTTTGGTTCAAATCGCTGCACCATTTAAAATGGTACTAATGTCCATAAACAATCTTCCTCCTTGGTGTCAACACCAAGACTAGCACTAGCTGCAAAAATGTTTTGGCATTCACCAGATAGAGCCAAATCTCTTAAGTTGGAGGCAGATTTTTTAACAAGTGGCTCCAATATATTTTTGTGTTTATATATGCTTTAGTTGAAATGTCAAATGCACATTCATTTGGTACATTATATTTAAAAATAAATAGAAATAATAAACATGTACATTATTATTGAAATAAAGACATTACAACTTTCTTTCACAATATTTCAATTGAAAATTAGATTAATGAAATTAACTCTAAGTTTTATAAAAATTTTTATACGTTTTTGACTTTTTCCTTAGCAATAAGGAATTGGTTATTTATACATCAAGGTAAATAACTGACGTGTTTATGTACTGAAAACTTACTTGGTGAACCGAACAACTGATCTGAATGTTTTAAAAAGATAAACAAGCAATAAAAATGCTAATGTATCTTCGCAAACAGCCGCCATTTACTGAGATGATTGCGCAACTTCATAACGGGTCTCTAAATGAAGGTAAAACAATAGTCGGTAGAAAGTGTGACAAATGATAGTCGTCCAATAAAATCCGAGTATTCCACATTGAGCCTTAGAATGCATGTTGATTGGGTCATCGAACAGCAGGTGCTTTACTTTAAGTAGTATGCAGTGTAGAGTGACGTATAATTTTGTGCACTACGGAAACAACTGCATTACTGTTTTTTTTTCTCTGTATTAATGAATATTTGCTTATAGGTTTAAGGAGAAAAATAGTTGGAACATATTGGGAATTTTATCATTAGATTTTGGGAATTCTTTTGGCCAAAATTGGGAAAAATATAGCCTTTTTACGATTGGGAAGTCACCGAAGATCGGCCTCTAATATAGAAGGGAAAAAAGCCCTGCCTGTATGATATCTTAAATTAATAAGCGTCTGAGAATATGTGGCTTACTCAGCAAAAAAGCAAAATGAAAATGCGATTCATACTTAATGTATTTCGATAAGAAAAAACAACAATAAAGATTATGATTCAATGCATATTGTACTTAATGTGGTTCAAAGTGAAAGAGACAAATGGCGCACAGGAATGTGAGAACAATGGGACATTTTCAGTTTTAATGGGACTATGGCGCATGGGTTTCCAAGTCACTGAATCTCCCACAAATTATCAATGCTATATTAGGCAGGATTTAATTATATGCTGTGAAAGCTAATAAATAAAGTATTGAATAATAAATAGCATAAATAATGCTGTCAGAAGTATATTTCAGTTTGGTGTACTTATTAGATCTAGATGAAACAGAATGACTGAAATATTGTCGAAGCGACGGTAAACTCATATAGTCAAGTCTAGATAAAACTGAGCATAATCATGAAATGGAGCCTCTGGATACCATTTTTTGATCACAAAATGGAGTTCTATTTCTACAGTATGACAAAGTTCATCTGTTAATAAATAATGTTCATATTATTAGAAAACATAAATATCTTGTTGATAAAAGAAAAAAAAATGTCTTAAAATTAGAGATTCAACTGTCATCGATTAGACTCGATGACTGATCAATTACTGTCTAGGTTGGCGATCATAGATTGTGTTCTTCATAATCGATTCCTCTAATTTTGCGCCTTGTCAGTAAATTAAGAGTATGTGTACCAAGAAATAAAAGGAAAAAAAAGAGAAACAATATTACCACTAAATCTATTCCGTTCGTCATATTTTTAGCTCACCTGAGCATAGCTCAGGGTGAGCTTTTGGGATACTTGATTGTCCGTCGTCAGTCGTCCGTCAACAATTTTGATGTTTACACACTAGAGGCCACAATTTTGATCCTTTGGTCAGTAGGTCAAATCTTAGAAAAAATCTTGTTTACAGATTAGAGGCCACAATTTTGATCCAATCTTCCTCAAACTTAGTCAGAAAGTTTGTCTTGATGATATCTTGAACCCTTTCGAAAATGGGTCAGGTTGGATCAAAAAGTAGGTCAGTAGGTCAAATCTTAGAAAAATCTTGTTTACACACTAGAGGTTACAATTTTAATCCAATCTTCCTCAAACTTTGTCAGAATGTTTGTCTTGATGATATCTCGAACCAGTTCGAAAATGGGCCGGGCCAGACTGAAAAGAAGGTCAATAGGTCAAATCTTAGAAAAATCTTGTTTACACACTAAAGGCCACAGTTTTGATGCAATCTTCCTCAAACTTGTCAGATGTTTGTCTGATGATATCTCGAACCAGTTTGAAAATGGGTGGGGCTGGACAGAAATGTAGGTCAGTAGGTCAAATCTTCAGGGCTCATCCTAGGCTCCGAGAAAAGGGAGAAGTGACTTCTCCCTCAGCTCAGAGGAGGGAGAAGTGGAGAAACATCGCGAAGAAGTGAGAGATTTTATGTGGAATATTGTATTTAGTGTTAACGCCCTAGTTTCTTTCTACCATTCTTTCAAACTACATTCACTCATTCTTACAGACTAAAAAGAAAAAAACATATATATTAAAAGTATTTATTATATTATATATTTAATATATATAAACTGTATCAAAATAAAAAATATCTAATAATTTGCTTACTAATGTACATAACAAGCAAACACTTTAAAACACAAAGTTGGCTTATCCTGTCTTATTTACATTTGATCAACAGTTACACATGTGATTCTCAATATTTACATGGCATATAACTTTCTGTTTTTTTCCTTCTTCCACTTCGCCAGGGCAGCTTCAAAGTTGAAGTCCTTGATGCAGGGTCCATCCTCAGAGATCCTCATTAGTGTGTCGAGGGTCCTGTTGTTCATTGAAGTCCTCAGGCGGCACTTTATTCTGTTCTGTGTGGAGAAACCCCGCTCACACTTCACACTGGTCATGGGTAGGACAGCACAACACTTCAAGAGGCTGATCATGTTAGGAAACTCCTTCTGATATTTCTGGCTGAAGATCCTTGTGATTTCAGGCAGTGTCTCCTTTGCATAGGAGCACTTGACTAAGTTCTTGTACTGCCTATACTCCAACATGCACTGATCCAGGCTCTCTATGTGATGCAGGTATTGTTCTGCCAGGATCCGGATTTCTTCATTACCATACCTGGCTGTTGACTCAGCTTCCTTGATGTTGCTTGGGACAAGCACCTTCATTGTGTCAATTACTCTGGACTGCTCAAACCTGACCTTCAAGTTCCTGGTGAGGGTGTTGATGTAGGCTGGTGTAACTCTGTCCAAGACATCCTTCTGCTTAGTGTAGTAACGAAGCTCCGGAGCATAATCCAGTAATTTCCATCTCTTCTTCTTCATTGTCGCTGTCAAACCCCTCAAATGCGAAGTTGTCAGCAATGCCAAGCTTCACACTATCACTTGTTGATTCCTGCAGAGGTCTGCTGTAAGTCACATTCCCATTGTCACACTTCACAAAGTCTGTCAGCTTGCTTACAAACACTCCATCCACTTCACACAGGTCCTGAAGACTTTGGCAAGTACTGCTGACAAGTGGCTGAACACTGCTGAAGTCCAGAGACTCTGACTGGAAGTTCTTAGTCTTCCTATGAATGGCAGAACATCCATCATTAGATGCGTGAATGCAATGAAGGGAATGGCTCACTTCCTTGTAGAGTCCCTTTGCTGATGCATCAACAGTAGCTTCCCTCTCAAGGCACATAACCAGTGCTGGATAAGTGCGGTACAGGGCTATCACTGCACTTTCCAGACTGAGCCACCTCACGGAGTGAACCTCAGAAAACTTCAGTACAGGCTGGTTCAGCACACTCTGTATATCCCGAAGTCTGTTGGATCGCAGAGCAGAATTGTGGAAGTACCTGAAGATGTTTGAGACTGTTCTCGCATACTCCTTCATCTCAGGGATGTCTCTTGCAGCTTGTGATGCAGCCAGCGCAGTTCTGTGAGCAGCACAGTGCACACCAACCAGGGAGGGTGAATGTTCTTGAAGAAGTGTAACTACACCACCAGTCTTACCAGTCATGACACTAGCACCATCCATACTTATTCCAACCATTTTTGTAATGTCAATCTTCTTCTGCTTCAGTTCCTCAACCATCAACTTAACAATGTTCACTGCACTAGCAGAACCCTACTTATCTGCACATTTGACAAGAGAGAATAATCCACAGGGCTTTCCCCAGGATTTTCAGAAGGCATTTTGCAAATGTGCGATGGGGTGGGTACGGGGTGTCCCCTCCCGTGCTCGCGCAGCGAAAAAAAATTAAACAAGAGACAAAAAAAGGTTAAATATTTTAGCGTTTTAATGTATTAATATTTGTTTTTAATGAATATATTAATATAAAATATCAATATAACAATCAATATATATATACATAAACTTTGAAACTTTGTCTTTGAAAACATTTTTTCATTCCAGAAAGCAAAACATTTTTTTTTCTGTTTCATAAAAAACAGCATCAAGAGAAAATGTTAACAAAATGTTCATGTAATCAGTTTGATTTACTTGAAAAACAAATTTATCCCCCCAAAAAAGATGAAAGAATGATGATCTATGCATATAAAATTTCTATAAAAATATGCATATATTTATATTTCAAATATTTTTAATAGTTTCATTACAAGCATTTTCATTTGTTTCATTACAAACATTTTCAATACAAGTAAACAATATATTTATACACAATATATACAAAAACATGTCTTTGAAAACATTTTTTCATTCCAGAAAGCAAAATATGAAAACATTTTTTTTCTCTGTTTCATAAAAACTCAATAGCATCAAGAGAATATTTTTTCCGTATTCAACTCTTTAACAAAATGTTCATGTATACAGTTAAAAGATTTAACTTGAAAAACATATTTATCCCCCCAAAAAAGATGAAAGAATGATGCATATAAATTTACTTAAATATTTGTTTCATTACATCTTAAAATACATTAATTGTTTTGAAGTGGTTTTTTTTCTCCAATTTTTTTTTTAGAAATGTTGTTCATTAATGTTGGCTTTACACAAGGAGACGTCTCTTCTTTTTCTCTGCCCACAGAGAAACTGCCTGGTCATATGCAAAAGCCAGAGTTGGAGGTCCCTCCAGAGAGATCATCAGAAGTGACTGGAGGTTCTCAGTCGTCAGGCTGTTTCTTCGGTCAGTCTTGATTCTCTTCAGGGCTGAGAACCCCCTTTCACAATCTGAAGAAAATAAAGATTTTATAAGGATCTGGCATTTTACTTGATCTTATATTGTTATAACTATTCATAAGGGATTAATAATCTCTTCTAAGACTGGTTTAAAATGCTTCTCTTATAATGGCATCTTTAATAATGTCTGAAATTTGTTTTTACTTATCTGGCATTCATGAAAATTTTATTTGGTATTGTTTCACACTGATTTGCAATGCATACCTGCAGTTGATGCTGGAATCAGCAAGCCAATTGCTGACAGCTTGGCCAGGTTTGGACAGCTCAGTACCAAGGGTCCAGCAACTTCTTCCATGATCCTGGAAGCAGAACGGTCACACAGGTTCTGCTGGTTTGTGATGGTGTTCTTTACCAGGACAAACTCTGAAACAGTCTCGTCAGAAGTAGAGAGTTCGGTCTTGAACCTGTCAGCCAGCATCTGAAACATTTTGTCAAATAGTTAATAATAGTAATAATAGGGTGGCCCTTGGGGATAAGCATAATTAATCATTCATAAGAAGCTCTAAGTATTAAATGTGCATCAAATGTATTAAAAGAAGAAGAGATACTTTTGTTTGCAATGTAGCAATTTCCCTGAACTGTATTAACATATTTCAATTATATCTGTAGCCTTGCTCAAATTGTGATCAATTTTTTTTTTTAATTAGCAAATATTATTCCATTATTATTTTCCCATACCTTGATCTCCTCGTTGCCATAATCCTGAAGCTGGGTTTCTTCTTCTGGCCACATTGCTGCACTGAAGACCCTGAAAGCATCCATCTCTGCTGTATCAGGGAATCGCCTTTCCAGGTTCTCAACCACAGCTTCAACAAACTTAATGTACACCTGTTGAAATAAGTCCATTTATTTGTTGTGATCACTAGATTTTTTGTGTGAAAAATACATTGAATTAGAAAATAAATTCAATTATAAGATGATTATTATTTTAAGAGTGTTTTCAGGAAGAATATATCTTGAGATCAAGAATGCAGCATTATTATAACACTTGCTATACTTTAAGTTGATTATCAAGCACAAGATAATGATCTTACATTCTTGTGGAAGTTCTGGACCTGTTTGGTGGTTGGAGTCCTGAACTTGAATGGCTGCTTTTCCAGGCTTTCCATGACATCAGGGAGACTCCTGTAGTGTGTCCCAGGGTGGTCTCTCAAGGCTCTCACAGATAATATTGTTCCAGCCACAAGGCTTCCTACTGCACTGAACATACCATCTCTTGTCTGAAAACACAAATGAAAATCTCATAAAGCATACTCTGTTTATTGTAATATAGGGCAAAATATTTATCATAGCAACCAAAGAACTATTTAAATACTGCTTCCAGACACGGACGTACCGGTAATTGCTAAATATATTTTTTAGTCTTATATTCACTTCAATTTAATTGATCATTTGATTGCTAAGCAAAATGAAATGTATATGATAAATATTTACCTGAAAACACCGAGATAGTGCAGACAAAATGGGCAGAATGTCACTCAGCATGTGTACAGCTGCAACAAACTCATACCGCTGTAGAAACATGGAGAGTCCCTCTGCTTGAGCATCCGCCTTCTCTGTTGCTTCATACTCCAGGCTGGTGACTAAGGCTGGAAGACATCTCCGGATAGCTGACACTGCTCTATCATGTGACAGCCATCGAACATCCTTTGCCTCGGTGACCTTGATGTTTGGCTCATTCAGCACATTCTAAAAATAAAAATATTTTTATAATCTAACTTGTTGATAAGTTGACCAGAAATGCCTATTGCAGTTGATGATAAGCTAGTATTGTCACTCACAATTCCATATAATTAATAACTGGATCAAGATATTGTAGATATCTGCTACAGATTTTCTATAAAGACTGGACATTATGATGACCAGACTTTGAATATTTATTTCATATTAAAACTTAAAATAATAATTTGTAGTTAAGGCTAAAGCTGAAGATGTAATGTTTTGAATTCATAGTTTTTGTTTTGATATTAACCGGTCATTGTTTTCATGCATATGACATACCTGGACTTCTTTCAGTGTTGCTGTCCGCACTGAGGAGAAGTGGTAGAATCTGTAGAGTTGTTCTACTATCTTCTTAAACTTGTCCAGGTATGGGATTTTCGCTGCAGCTTGGGCACTGGCAAGGGCTAGTCGGTGGGCAACACAGTGGTTGGATATGAGATGTGGCACAAGACTCTTTAGCTGGGTGCTGACTCCATTGGTTCTTCCAACCATCACTGCAGCTCCTTCACTTCCGAGGGTACACATCTTCTGCACTGGAATGTTGTTCTTCTGTAGGAAATCCAAAATTGCTTGCCTGATTGTGTCCGCTCTCCCATTCTGAAGCTCAACAGTTCCAGCAAATGTTGTACAGCTCTTGCCCATCTTCAGATACCTGATGTAGATAATCAGCTGACTAGTTGTTGATACGTCTGTTCCCTTCTCAAATAAGTGTGGAAAACGTGCGTTTAACGCGCGTTTTATGCGCGTTTTATCCGTGTAAAACGCTGCGGTATTGGCACCGCGTTTTAAGTGCGTTTTTTCTTACCGACTGCGTTTAAAGTGAAAAAAAAAGAACAAAAAGTGTGTTTTTTCTGTTCAGAAGTGCATTTTTTATCTGGAAAAATTCACTTTAAACGAACTTAAGTGTGTTTTTTCTGCGGTAAAAGTGTGTTTTTTCATGAAGATAAAAATATACACATAAAACGCACTTAAGTTCGTTTTTACTGTGGTGAAAGTGTGTTTTTTATCAGATAAAATACACTATAAACGCACTTAAGTGCGTTTTAACTGCGTTAAAAGTGTGTTTTTGGTCAGATAAAATACACTTAAAACGCACTTAAGTTCGTTTTTACTGTGGTGAAAGTGTGTTTTTTTATCAGATAAAATACACTAAAAACGCACTTAGTGCGTTTTAACTGCGTTAAAAGTGTTTTTTTTTCAGATAAAATACACTAAAAACGCACTTAAGTGCGTTTTTACTGCGTTAAAAGTGTGTTTTTTGGTCAGATAAAATACACTAAAAACGCACTTAAGTTCGTTTTTACTGTGGTGAAAGCATGTTTTTTGATCATATAAAATACACTAAAAGCGCACTTAAGTGCGTTTTAACTGCGTTAAAAGTGTGTTTTTTGGAAAAAACCATTAAGTTCGTTTTTACTGTGTTGAAAGTGTATTTTTTTTATCAGATAAAATACACTAAAAACGCACTTTAGTGTGTTATAACTGCGGTAAAAGTATGTTTTCTGTCCTAATAAGTGCATCTTTTACTTCACTTATTTTCTGTGGTAAAAATATATTTTTTCTTTATCAGCCTTCAAAAGATGTTTTTGAGTCAGAAAAATAAAATTAATTTGCTTCAAAAACACACTTCTTTCAGCAAAAGAAGGCATTTATTTTGCAGAAAAAAACACATTTTTCAGCACAAAAATAGGTATTTAAAATGCAGAAAAGATGCACTTTGTAAAGAAAGAATTTTTTAATATCATGATGTTATTTCTTGTTTAAAGGTTTAAAAGTACATAAACAATTTACATGTATAATAATTCATTTTTATTTAACAATTTATACAGTTTTAAAGATCAACCATTTATTTGATGTACATAAAATGTGATTTATAATCATGGAAATCTGTTTTGAAACACATCATTTAATTCTTGAATGCAATTACTGTTTTATTTTCAAATAGAAGCTTTAATAAAAGGTAAAAAAAGGAAGGAAAAAAAGGTCCTGTGAAATATCTACAATATTTTAAAAATAAATTAACTCCAGCATAAGGTGTGTGTATATGGGTAAAAAAATGTTTAAAAAAGGAAAAAAAAATTTTTTTTTAAAAATTTGTTCTGTTACAAGAAGTAAAAAAAAAAAAAAAGGGAGACAATTAAAAAGAACCCTTTTTCAAAAAATCTATTTTTAATCACTACTGCAACTCACAATCTATTTTTAATTTAATTTTCAAAATCATTACCTTGAATAGTTGGGAGTTATTTTGATATGAAATCAAGGGAAATAATACAAAATTGGACGAGGTACTGTAAAGTTAAGAAATTTAGTTTCTGCACTTTCACAGTTGCTGTCTTCTTATATAAATTAAAAAACCTTAATTTTAAAAAAATCACAGTTGCTGTCTTCTTATATATGAAATTCAAACTAGAGCTTAGCAGAGTGGCACAAATGCTTGTCTGTTTTACATGTCAACAAAAGAGGCCCATATTTGGGATTTCAAGTAAGAAGACCATAAGGTGTAAAGAGTAAAAAAGAAAAAAAAATTACACAGTGTAGAAGAAATGTAATTGCTTTGAACATACAATTTCAATAAAATTTCTAAGTTAAAAAGGGGCATAACTCCAAACATTTTGCTTTCAGAATAATGCCCCTTGTTTTACAATTGCACCTTGTCATGATTATCAAGCCTTCCAAGTTTTGTGTTGATAACAAAGTTTTCAAGACTTCCTACTTATTAAGCAATTCTGACCTAAATTCTTAGTTTAAAAGGGGCGTAACTCAGAAAATATAGCTTGCAGAATAATGCCCATTGGTTAAAAACTGCACCTTGTCATGATAATAAAGTATTCTAAGTTTCGTGTTGATACCTTTAAAAGTCTTTGAGAAATAAGTTTCATTAAAGTTTTTGCATGACAATGACAATGGCGAGATCATAATAGACTTTTTCTTTGAAACAGACATGCTAATTGAAAAATTGGTCTCGGTAAAAGTTACAGTTCCTGGTTTCTGCATTTCCCAATCTCACCATCTACTTATATTTCAAGTTTTGAAGTAGCCTTGGGTAGTCGATGCTCATATTGTACTGCTTCTGACAGTCAGTCCTGAAGGATAAGGAAAAGCTTACATTAGCTCAAAAGATAAGTAGTATATTTGTCTAACACATATAATATGATCAGGTTTCTTAAATTTCAACAAACAAAAATTCATTTGACAACAAGAAAATGTGTCTCTGCAACACTGATGCCACGCTTGCATAATGTTGGTCACAACATAGTATTTGCCTGTGTATTTAAAAGCTTATTATCTTGATGTACATTTTGTATCAAGTTTCATGATGATGTGAATTCATCTACATCGAAAAAAAAAAAAAAGAAGCTTAAACACAAAGTTAAACCTGAAGCAGGAAAACTTATTTCACCATGTTCATTCAACTGTTTAATATATGTCACAGTCAAAAGCATTTGAAAATTAAATAGTTCATATCAAGATGTTCATTTGTAAAAATTTTCATGAAGATGTGATACCATCTTAAAAAAAAAAAAAGCAAAGGCAAACCTGAGGTGTGATGGACGGACACAGAGACTTAAAATCTAAAGACCCCCCCCCCCCCCAACACACACACACCTGCATATGAGTTATAGGCATAAAAAAAATGGATAAAACCTAAGCATACACAGAAGCACACTATGGGACATTCTAGTTATTTATGTTGATGAAGTATGTATGCAACAAGCACTTACATAAAGTATGGACACTGTACAGATCTTCACTTCCAGTAACCTGACCTCTAGTAGATGATTGTTCATTTGTTGATGGATGATAGAATCTGTTGTAGTCAGCTTTCATCTGTTCAAAAATGGATCAAACAGACACATGCCACTAAAGTAACATGTCAAATCAAGTAATGTGCATGTATTTGCAAATATTGTTTGAATATTGTAATCAAGTCTATTTAATCAATCATACCCTTAGGGTAGTCAAAAGAATGTTACAAAATAATCTGGACTCAAATAGGTACACTTTATTAATATTTTGAATATTGTAATCAAGTCTATTTAATCAATCATACCCTTATGTACTACCTATGACCAAGATCATGTATTCTCTTCTGCAACATACTGATCAATTACTAGCAGTAACACTAATGGTGTCTGCTTTCAGATGAATTCATTTGACAGTTTTTAATTATGGAAGAAGTAGCCAGCATTCAGAAAGGAGAGATGGTGGACCAGTGACCTTAATTTAGTTTCATTCTAATACTTCAAACAATTTTCTAATAATGAGCTATGGTTATAGTGCTAGGAGACGCTGATGACCTTGACTATGATAGCGAGTCAAAGAGAAAAAGAAAACAAATACACAGATATTTAAATCTTGGAAAATTAAAATTCAAGGAATTTATGATGACCTCCTTGCTTTTTACCTCAAATAGCAGTGTACTAGTCTGTGACAGGGGTGCAGGTGTAATATGGCTTGTAACAAGGGCTGTAGTGATGAGGTTTTCGACAGGGGCTTCTGTGATGTGATCTGCAACAGGGGCTGCTGTGTCATGGTGTACCATTGTTACATGGTCTGTAGCAGGGGCGGCTGCTCTTACGTCATCTGTGATGTGGCAGCGGGACTCATGTTGTTTGAGAGGTCATTCCTTTTAAGTTATCTTACAGGACAGTTTATCTGAAATCAAGAAATAAACATAAAAAAACAAAACAGTCAATGATGGCTCATTATAGCTAGAAACTCGTCTTATAGGCAAGAGAATCAATGCACAATTGTTTTGTAAATGGATAAAAAACAACAACAAAAAAACACAACCCTCATGCAATGTCAAATAATCACCATTAGTCAATCATTTTCAGAAAATAATACTTAAGAACTAAAAGATTCGGTTGTATGTTTGTGAAATTCAAATTGTATGATTTGGACAATAAATGTCAGTCATCTATCACAATAGGTAGAAACATAATTTATAAGCTGACATAAAATTTCATCAGGTTGATTTGATTAACTTCAAAATAAAAGATGGAGTCATAATGAGGAATTACATATATACCTGCTTCAGAAGGCTATAAGCCAAGAGTCCAAGAGTGTACATGTTAAGCTGGACTTGCATCACTTGTTACACATCTGTCTTTAGGAATTCTGAAATAAAATTCACAAATTTGTAGCTTTTGTAAATCAAAAAAATGTCTGCAGTTTTGTTATTGTTTTTATCCTTAGTTATCGAGGCAAAGTATATATTTATGTATTATAAATATAAATGTGTTTAAAAAACTATCAATGATGATCAAAGTATATACTTATGTATTACACATGTGTATTAGACTTCATTATGAAGCAGAATATGATCAATCTACGTAATAAATTACTTACTTACCGATCTTGTAAATGTTAGAGCTCTGTATAGTTTCCCTTGGAATTTGACTTCACAACGTAGGTTAATTGCTGATCTCTATTTTCTTTATACATATGACTGTAAACGTTTAAATTAATACAGCAAACACGTTGAGCAATCAACCATGATTTTGTTTATGTTTACAT
The DNA here is from genome assembly GCA_021229015.1 of Solen grandis. Classification (NCBI taxonomy): domain Eukaryota; kingdom Metazoa; phylum Mollusca; class Bivalvia; order Adapedonta; family Solenidae; genus Solen; species Solen grandis. Next base: position 16,790,930 of record CM037787.1, on the reverse strand, counting down.
TTTACGGTTCATGGCGGGTTCACAGTTCAAATTGTAATGACGCACCTCGATCACGTGTTCAGTTTTATCCAATGGACTTTCTCGCTTTACATCAGTTATTTCTGTCTCAAGTTTGACTTACTGAAGAGTTATGATGAATTTTAATCCATTCTGATGCTTAATTTAAATTCAGATATATTTTAGCAAATTAAAACCCAACATGTTTCTCAAAAAATGACCATTAAAGACATTTATCATGACCAGGGGTCCAAACTTTTTTGTCACTTTTGCTAACTTACATTGTTTAGAACACCTGTGTAAAGGATAAATAAAATCGATCATAGCAGATCCAAAGTTTAAAACCAAATGTTTTCTAAATTTCTTAGTATATCACAATTTTAATTGAAGTTTCCAATTATTTATATATATCTGAAAAAGATGATTGTTTTCATAAACACATACCAGGGTCCTACGGTAATTCTAATTCATATTGTCCATTTTCACTAATCAATTGTTTTTAGCAGCCATTTTTAAACAATGTGATGTCATAAGAGCCAATGAAATTGATCACATGACTGTGCAGACAGCGTGTCTGGAAGACAGGAAGTTGACAGTTCAGCCTGTGTAAACACACATGTTCTGTACTGTACACAAGCAAGCCAAAACAAAAAACAAAACAAAAAAGACTTTTAACTTGAAGAAACTCATTAGGGAAACTGTTGGTGAATTTATGATTAGACATTTATTTTATTAAGTATAAAGTATATAAGCCTGATTTGGTCTGCATTTTTAATGATTTGTGAGGTTTAATAGCATTTTTTAGGACATGTTAATTTTATTTTAAGAATAGATTGAGGTAAAGTATGATTCTAACAAGATCTGATACAAACACAAATTACTTTTAGCCTCCTGTTCTCTTTCTCTCTCATTTTTTTTTTCACTTTTTTTTGGGGGGGGTGCATCTTGAACTTCCTGAACTACATTAATTGAGCCAATATGTGAAATCATCTAATCTGTTTTCTCTCTCTCTTTAAAAAACAGCTTATACAAATTTTATAGATATCAAGTATTGAACCTGTGACAGATATTTCTGGTTTTAAAGGTATATGCTCATATTGTAATCTATATAACTGTTTTACTTGGAAAATCTGAAAATATATAATTTCATAAATGTCCGATCTTCAAAAATAACTTCAAAAAATTCAGTACTGATTTTATAAGAACACTACCAGAAGGGAAGAATCAATTAGAAAGGTTCTTTATTATTTGGTCTTTATGAATTTTCATTCCGTTAAATATATATAAAAAAAAAAAAAAAAAAAAAATCTGGAAATTTGTTTTTATGAAGAATTAACCAATGGTTACCAAAATAAAATCTGTTAAAATAAATCTGATGAAAAAAAAAAAAAAAAAAAAATCAGAAATTAAACTGAAAGTTAAAGATGCACTTTTCACAAAAGATACACTTAAAACGCACTTACTGAAAATTTTTCACAAAAGATACACTTAAAACGCACTTACTGATGGTCAGAAAATAAACTGAAACTAAAAGACGAACTTTTTCACAAAAGATACACTTAAAACGCACTTATTAAAAAAAAGAAATCTAAAAGAAACACTTTTGCAGCAAAAGATACACTTTAAACGCACTTTTGGAAACAAAAACACACTTATTGGCAAAAAGGTACATTTAAAATACACTTCTATTCTCAAAGATGCAGGAAAAATACACTTCTGCCAAAAAAACGCACTTAAAATACACTTTTTCTGAAAAAGATACAGAAAAAACACACTTTTGTGAAAAAACGCAGGAAAAACACACTTAAACTGCGTTTAAAGTGCGTTTTAAGTGCGTTTTGGTAAAAAGTGTGTTTTTTTTTGAGAAGGGTTGTCTCGTCAACCATGATGCTATAGAAGGGTGAATTTTTTATATCAGTTAAAATTCCTCCCCATATAACCTCATAGAATGTCGTGACAAGCTCCGTTATGTGGCGCATGGAAGTGTACCTCTGGTTCCCACCAGCATTCAGCAACTTCAAAGCGTCAACACCAACATGCTGCACAACATCTAGCACGGGTCCATACTTGGTTGTATGTGGGATTTCCTCCTTACACAGCATGTATAGAACTGTCATAGCTGTAATCATGGCAGCTCTGTTGACCTCCTCCTCACGCACAAAACCTGCCTCTATTCCACCCCGTGATGTTGCTGCTGCTGCTTCGAAAGCACATGCTTCCTTATGCGAGTCTGAAGCCTTGTGGGCAACACACGATGCTCTTCTGATAGAAATGCAAGGAATGTCAACCCAGACAGCTCTCCCTGGTACACACTTCTTGGGGCGTCTCTGATGTCTGATGCAGATATCACATAGCATCCCATTCTCTGCAAAAATGAACAATTTCAAAATTTCAAAATTTGGACCTGGCAACCAACACTGCTAAGCCAGAGTTAAAACAAGTTATTACTGTACCAGCAGGTTTTTTTCTGCCCTAGCCTCTTGATTTTGGGAAGAATTATCGATAAAGCTGCGGAATTGGGAATTGAAAAAGCTGGTGTAACATTTGGGAAAAATGCATGATTTCAAAGAAATTTTGGATTGTACAGGCCTCTGTTATATAGCAGGAAAAAGCCCTGAACAGTGAACTGTTACTAAGTCTCCAAAACGAAGTTCCCCATCCCCACTCCCTGGATACTAAAAAATACCATTAATCTTTCTCATCATGTGGAACAAGAATATATACTCAACAACTTTTCTAATTGGTCACCTGATAATTTCATCAAAATATCACAAGGAAAATCTAATGTATTTAAATTAAAGAACTGTTTATTACAAAATAGAAATCATAGGTTTAATTCACGATGTTTTTGTTGGCAAAATCCATGTATACCTCAAGGTTATGTTCATGGTAACTCAATTGTGATGGTTTACCATCAATATATTCACCAGTATTGAAAAATATCAAAATCAAAGGGTGACCAATTAGAAAAGTTGTTGAGTTTATATAGTTAAGGATGTATAAAATAGATAAAAATTAAAATGATTAAAAAAAAAAGTTGGCCTCCAATCGGATTTGAACCCACGACCTCTTGTCGAGAATGTCAATTTTGATTAATTAAAAAAAAAAAAAAACCTCGGCCGAGTTTTGTGTCTTGTCCGCGTCTATCACTTTCAGAAAGTATTAAACATTGGTTTTTTATTAGCTCACCTGAGCACTTGTGCTCGGGTGAGCTTTTGTGATCGCCTTTTGTCCGTCGTGCGTCGTCCGTCGTCCGTCGTCCGTCGTCAACAATTGCTTGTGAACACTCTAGAGGCCACAGTTTTGGCCCAATCTTCATGAAACTTGGTCAGGATGTTTGTCTACATGATATCTCGGATGAGTTCGAAATTGGGTCATGTGGGGTCAAAAACTAGGTCACTAGGTCAAATCTTAGAAAAACCTTGTGAACACTCTAGAGGCCACAAATTTGGCCCAATCTGTAATTACGTATAAAAAATATGGCAGGCCAGAGGCAGAGCCCATTTTCCATAATATCCCACTAATACTAGGGTCTCAGGTGAGCGATTCTAGGGCCTTCATGGAAGAATGGTCTAATGAAGTGATGGTACTCTGGTGAGCGTTCTAGGGCCATTATAGCTCTCTTGTTGTATTTTTAAGCTACTTCCTTCAAATTTGACCCAAAGGTACTGTTTGATGTCTGGAATTGAAATGATCTTGCTGAAGGCAATGCTTCTCAGGTGAGGGACTTAGGGCCATCATGGCCCTCATGTTTACTATATTACTTATTTATTGATAGAACTTCCAACTCCTGTCATAAAATAAATAAAGTATACATTTAAACTTGTTTTAGCTGTAAGAATACTTTAAAGACAACAACCCTCTGGTTGTGTCCACTAGCTCTCTTCTTATAATTTTTACAACTGGATAAAAACAAACAAACATGTCAACATTCAAAAGATGTACACGTTCTAGCTATAAAGTGCATGCAGCTCTATTCATATCAATGCAGTGTTATTGCATTCTGTGTTTACTTATACAGAAAATTGTCAAAGAAAGATTAATAATCAATTAGATTTTTTTTTCAAGCGCTACATATCCCCGTCCATTTAACATGTAATAAAACTGAATAATTTTTTAAAGCACTACATATCACTGTACATTTTATATGTATAAAACTAATTGCAGCTTGATGGTTTTTTATGAAAATATATAACATTTAAGATACAGCAAACAGAACTTTAAAAAAGTGTCATTGTTAAAGTTTAACAATGGCAAACATTACTCGTGAAAGTGAACACCAAAATAGAAAAAAAAAAAAAAAAGTAGCATTAAATACCAAATTAGAGGGTTACAGACATTCCGAAAAGTGCCTCACAGTCTGTCTGACCTGACTGGTGATGTCTATTTCGGTCCTATGAGTATTTTAATACAGAATGATTTTATATACTTATGACTGACCTAAGTGTTGAAAATTCATTTAATTAAATCAGGATTCTATAAAGATATGGTAATAAAGTGTTAATAACATAATAAAATAAATAAATGATAAACAATAATAAATTATTGTTGTTTGAGTTAAGTCCTGTAAAGTTAATTTTGGTCCTGTGAATCTTGTAAAATTACCGGACCAAATGTCCTGTGATCCCTAAAAACTTATTGGAATGTCTGGGGTTAGTGTTAACCTTAACCCTTACTGCATTCTGTTCAACTTAAGTAGTATTTTTGTGCAAAATAACAGCACATAATTATTTTGAAACTAGAATCTAAAATAAAGTTGATCGCATGAAAGATGAGGCCCTTGCATTTGAAACTTGTGTCCGGTTGCTGGTGGTAGTACAAATGTAACCATGTAAAATAAAGTGACATGAGTGATTGAAATCTTTAGTATTCTGATGTGATACAGGGCCCTCTTTAAATTATGGCCTTCAAATTTGGACGCAATGTATTGTTTGGTATGTGGCATTGAAATCTGTCCTTGGATGACTTTGACCATAACCAAGTGACCTGTTAGGAAATTTGAAATTTGTCTTCAGGTCCATCTTGGCAATCTTGTTTTCTATACTGAATCTTTCACTGCTTTTATTTTCAGCTTTACGATGAGAAAGAAATGCTTAAAGGAAAGCTTGATTTGCTGAGTAACACAAACATGGTTGACTTTGCAATGGATGTTCACAAAACACTTTATCCAGACCAAGATGTTCCACAAAGTGAGTAAAATTAATTCCATCTACTAGGGCTAAGTATTGTTCCCCAAAAATTATATTGCCTAGATATATTGCGATATTTATCGATACACATTGATGTTTACTTGACCTTATTATTAACCAGATTTATCGAAGAAAAATTCTGGTTATATGATTTGCTAATATCGTCTGGGCAGTTAGGCATCACTTTGGTTTCAGTATAATAAGAGATCTCTCTACCATATTTGGTCAGTAGTTAGGTTGCATCAAGAGGAAAATTGGGATTGTTTTTTAGGTAGGTAGGTCAAAGATAAAAAAAACAGAACCATAACTTTGTTATCAATTTTATCAATGGATTTTAAAATTACTTGGCACAAATGTTCACCATCATGAGATGATGTGCAGAGTGCAAGACCCAGGTTCTTGACTCCAAGGTCACGGTCAGACTTAGAGGTCAAAGATCAACAATGTTTATCATTATTTGTGTCCATGAAATTAATTCCTCATTTATTGGTGGAAGTTAAAATTACTTGGCACAAATGTTACCCATGATGAGACAATATGCAGTGTGCAAGACCCAAGATTTGTAGCTCCATGGTCAAGGACACACTTTGAGGTCAAAGATAAAAAATGCATCAAACTTTCGTGTCCGAACCAAAACTTCCTCATTAATTGCTCAAGGTGAGCTGTTTGGATCAAAGAAAAAAAATATGAAAACTTAAAAAATAATCTCCTTCAAAATTACTGGCCAGATTTCAAAATGTTTTAGTACAGACTGATGTTCCTTAGGAACAGGGGTGGGGCTAATTTGCCTTGAATATATATAGTGAAAACTTTAAATGACATCTCCTCTGGAACCGCTGGACAGAATTTGATTAAACTTGGCAGGGAACATCCTTGTGTAAACCTTATAAAATTAAAAAAACTTAAACCATGTAGATCTGGTTGCTATGGCAAAAAAAAAAAAGAAAGAAGAAAACTTTAAAGATCATCATTTCAATCATCTTAAAACTACTGGCCAGATTTTTAAATGTTTTAGTACAGATGTTCCTTGGGTAACCCTCTATTAAGATTGCCAGAATTATTATACCCCCACAAATGAAATTTGGGGGGGTATATAGGAGTCACCCTGTCGGTCGGTCGGTCGGGCGGTTGGTCTACAAATATTTGTCCGGAGCATTTCTCCAAAACTACTGTACTGTACCTATGTTGATGAAACTTCATAGGTAGATAGACCTTGATGAGAGGAAGTGCAGTGCATAAGAACCATAACTCTGCATGTATTTTGAAAGGAGTTATTGCCCTTTGTCATTTTTAATCTTTTGATTTTGTCCGGACCATAACTCCAATACTAAAGTAGCTAGGTTGATGAAACTTCATATGTAGATTGATCTTGATGAGAGGAAGTGCAGTGCACAAGAACCATAACTCTGCATGTATTTTGAAAGGAGTTATTGCCCTTTGTCATTTTTAATCTTTTGATTTTGTCCGGAGCATAACTCCAATACTAAAGTAGCTAGGTTGATGAAACTTCATATGTAGATTGATCTTGATGAGAGGAAGTGCAGTGCATAAGAAAACCACAATGTAAATTCTTAAAGACAGGTTTTTGCAAAACAATAAATATGGATGTGAACCATAATTAGACTGCATTTTTATTCTCCTCAGCTACAGATCTTGGGGGCAAATTGTTTTCTTCTGTGTGTCTGTATGTGTGTCTCTCTGTCTATCTGTCTGTCTGTCAAAACTTTTTAGCATTGTCCAAAACTTTTGAACCATTACTCACACTAACTTTAAACCTTACATACATGTAGTCTTTCACTCACGCAAACTTTAAAAACTGTATTCCTACACATGACAGACTTCCGGTGTGGGTATTGATCACCTTTAGTGATAATATTTTTTTTTGGTATGCTTATAAGCCCAAATCCTATTTGTGAACATTCGTTTTATGTGTCATGTGAATACATCCTGTGTCAAAGATGGGGGTGGGGGTATGAATCACCTTCAGTGATAGTTCTAGTTCTGATCTGTAATAAAACATGGCTGCCTGGGGGATGGGGTTAATTTGCCTTGAATGTATATAGTGAAAACTTTAAACGACATCTCCTGTGAAACCTCTTGACAGAATTTCATGATTAAACTTAGCAGAGATCATTCTTGGATTAACCTTCACAGAATTTGCTAAAACAAAATTGATCCATGTAGAAATCTGGTTGCCATGGTAATGTAAAGAAAAGAAAATATGAATACTTTAAAAAATCATCTTCTTCAAAACTTCTGGCCATTTAAAAATCTTAAGTTTGTTCAAATCATGGTCCTGGGGTCAAAATTGGCCCCGCCCCAGGGGTCACTTAATTTAACAATAACTTATATAGGAAAAACTATAAAAATCTTTGTCAGAAACCACAAGGCAGAGTTCAGATATTTGGTGTGTAACACAGCCTATAAGTAGACTTAGTAGACACAGTTTGTTCAATTCATGGCCCTTGGATCAAGATTGACCCGCCCTAGGGGTCACTTGAATTTACATAGACTTGTATAGGAAAACCCCCAAAAGATCATCTTCTCAGAAAAAACAAGGCCTGGAGTTAAGATGTTTACTAGTAGACCTCAACCAGGTCTGATCAAATCATGGCCCTGGTGTCAAAATTGACTTATTAAAGCTGTGACCTTCAAAGTTTGGATGGCAGGTACAGTTTTTGTGTGGAATTTAGATGATCTTGCTGTAATTCTGCATAGTTATTTATTTAGTATGGCTCATAATACTATAATATGCATAGAGCTGTAACGAATACACCTGGTAGCGAATACGAATACACATCATGATACAGGGTCATGATTATGAATATTTATTTGTGAATATGAATACACCCTGGTATAAAGCAGAAATAAAAGACAAACTGTATTCAGGTTGCACATATATTAAATTGTACTAAAATTTACATATAAACAATTAGGATACCAGTGCTCCAGATAGGCTGCGTATCCACGTAAAATATGCGGCAAAAATATGCAGTACGCTAGAATTTTCAAAATTCATCGTACCAAATACGTGGGAAAAATCCGTGTACGCAACAAATTTCAGTTCTGTCAGTACCGATATTCTGTAGCTGTTACGTCTAGAGTGCATAAAAAACGAGATTTATCGGCTTTTATTAATGGAAACCATAGGTATGTACCGATATAGCGCGGACAATGCCGAGTACCGTAGTTACGATTGGATGTATCATTCAAGGGAAGTCACTCTCAAATGCGCAAATATGGCGAAGCAATCAGAAATTACTAATTATTTTCACTATTCAAAATCGCAGTCACCGCCTGATGTGCTGCACAAAACGGCAAATGAATTCGTTGCAGCGTTACTGGAAGATATCATCAAATCAGTTGTAGCACCAAAAACACACAACCACACAAATAAGTTGGCATAATACGCGCCCGAAAATGTGATAAACTAAAATCGCTGACATCGAGGTGATTGAAAACCACGTGCAGGTAGAAATGTTGTACATGTGTACTTATACTTAAATGTTTTCAGTGTCAACAAATTGTAATTTAACTTGTTACTTGCTTGTTTTTTTAAGAAAGCAGTATGATTTAAAACTATAATTTAGAAATAGAGATCGATTATTGTATCATAGTTTGACGAGCTATAATTTTGAAGATCTCCTTGTAAAAACAGAACAAAAGGGACAGAACAAAAGTGCTAAAAATGAATTTATTCACTTTTTAGTTTATTTGTAGTAAATCCTTTGCTTGCACTTTTTTTATCAAACTAAAGCTTACTCTCTGAGGACAAATTTAACAAGAAATGTATATAAGTCTGCTCTTTCAGAATACATTGACTTATTTTCAACACTTGATTACATAGAACACATATGACAGTCATGTGACCTCTTCATGCAGATGAAGGATTGTCCATAAACTTTTGCAAAATATATTTAAAAAGATACAGACTTTTATAAAATGGAAAAAAAAATACTATTTTCATTATAAAAAAGTGTAACATGTTTGTCTTTAGAATATGAAATTAAAAGTGTTTGTGATTGACATTGTGTTCTCTCTATTGTACAAGTGGTACTGATGGAAGTTGGTCGGTACTGATATGTTTTGATTTTAATCAGTACCGTACTGATTGGATAAAAAATTATCTGGAGCACTGAGGATACAATTTATTGTTCGTATTTTATCATTTGTATTCATATTTTTTTTCTTTTCTTTTGTAATTGTCTTCCATGTTTTAAATTAAATATTTATTATCATATCAGGAACATGCAAGAAATAATAATAACTCTGATAATTTAATCTAACAAATCAAATTGTTATTAGGCTACCAAACTTGATATTCAGATATCAAGTGGATATTATGTTTTCCAACTTTAACTATCTTAATCTATAACATACTTAATTGGAAAATACATTCTGTGCTGTTACATTTAGGGTCTTAATCAGTTTCTTGCAACTTTCTCGCATAAGGTCCATTATGCAATGTCATTGGTTTCAACAAGCGTTAGATTACTGGTTACAAGCAAGCTCTACGAAAATATCCAAATGTACCTGAATGAAAGAGACTGGACTATACTGTATGAAGCATGCATAAGAGTACACTGAATCTGATACATTTACGACACTTGGCTAAAAGAAATTAGCAAGGCGAAGCAGTCAAGCTTTTTATTTCTTGGACATTGATTAATAGGTTGTTATTTGCATTATCAATTTATCAGTTGTTAATTGGCTTGTTGTAAATATTCGGTTATTTGCCTAGCGAATTTCAAAAACGTATTCAACGTATTGTTTGTAATTATACATGTTGTTTTGCAGCTTTTCAATTACAATATTAATTTGTCATTTCACGTATTTTCTAAAAAGTTCCAATTTTATGATGGTTTGAGTTTGTTGTTATTTTTATGCACTTTAGACTTACGGTCACTTTAAAAAGCTATTTGAAGTTGTTTCATAAAATGTCACATTGATTTTGAAAATGTCACATTTGATTTTGAAAATGTCACATTGATTTTGTCTCAGAAAGGGCCTTTATCCTATTGAAGAAAATTCTTTCTTGATCTCTGCTTTAGGGTATGACCCGCTAAAATTTCAAATGACCCCCAAATTCTGGTACAGGGGGTCAAATATGACCTCCTTAAAATCAGAGCTTGAAGAAACACTGGTTAAATGCCAATTTGGTTAGCTGCTGGTCAGTTTTTAGCTCACCTGAGCACAATGTGCTCAAGGTGAGCTTTTGTGATTGCCCTTTGTCCGTCGTCTGTTGTGTCATCAACAGTGTGGCTTTTTAACACCCCAGAGGCCATATTTTTAGGCCAATCTTCATGAAACTTGGTCAGAATATTTTTCTCCATAAAATCTTGGACAAGTTCAAAATTGGGTCATGTGGGGTCAAAAAGTAGGTCATGATGTCAAATCTTATAAAAAACCTTAACACTCTAGAGGCCACATTTTTGGCCATATCTTCATGAAACATGGTTGGAATGTCTGTTTCCATAAAATCTTGGACAGGTTCGAAGTTGGGTCATGTGGGGTCAAAAAGTAGGTCAATATGAAAAATCCAACAAATGTTGCTTTTTTATAATCAGGTGAGCAATTCAGGGCCATCATGGCCCTCTTGTTACATTTTAGGGTCTTGTGACCCCTATGAGGTCATCGATAGACCAAATGTCATATGCCTTCTATATTTCATATAAATGTATGAAACCATTAATCATATTTAAAATGTTTTAATCAAATAAGTCATATTTGTTTTTGGTCTGGTATAAAGTTAAATGTTTTATCAAGTTGTTTCTGTGAAATCAGGGTCTCTGTATAGAATGAAGAGAATCAGTGAATTTAATAGAAATTAATGAAATGTATGTGAATAAGCAAATCATACTGATTGTGAAATAAAAATTTAAATTCAGTGATAAACAGAAGTTTTCAAGTGATTGGAAGTTAAAATTTTCTTAATTTGAATATGATTTTACCATTATGATTTGACGTATTCCAATACTGATATCAGCCTGTACAGTCAGGAGTTATGCCCCTTTTAATATAAAAAGAAATGCCAGATTTCAGTTTGTTTGCACTCTAGCATCGTCTTTTTCTTAAGCAATCCTCTTCAATCTTTATGACAATGTTTATTACCATAATCTCTTGACCAAGTTTGATTATGGCTGATATCTGTCAATTAGGTCAGGAGTTATGACCCTTTTGATATTAAGAAAAACTTTATGACAATGTAAATTGCTATTATCTTTTGGCGAAGTTTGATTATGGCTGATATCAGCCCATTAGGTCTTTGATATTAATAAAAAAAAAGAGTCATATTTCACTTTATTTGCACTCTAGCATCTTCATTTCTGAAGTAATCATCTTAAACTTAAAAATGTTTATAGCCATATTCTTTACCAAGTTCGATTATGGCTGATATTGGCCAATTAGGTCAAGAGTTATGCCCCTTATAATGTTTGATTTTGTGTGTTTAAAGCCATAATTTCTCACTCAAGTTTGACTTTAAATTTCGACCACAGGCACTGTTTATAGTTCATTGAATTATAAATGATCTCCACTATGCTATAATTTAGTACCTTGTACAGGCAACTGTCTTACTGACAGCTCTTGTTGTTAGGGCTGTAAATCAAAAAGTATAAAAGCTATCAAGATGAAACTTCATATGTGGAGAGATCTCATTTAGGGGATGTGCAGTGCCCAAGAACAATAACTCTCTGTTTAATAATATTGAAGTTAATGCCCTTTGTAACATTTCATGCTTAATTTTTGTCAGGGTCATAACTCAAAAAGGGTAAAGGATTTCAATATGAAATTCATATGTGGATAGATCTCATTGAATATAAGTGCAGTGCCAAAGAACTGTAACCCGCACTTTGCGTCATTTCAAAAATCCCTGTGACAAAGTGGCATACATATTAATCAATTTTTGTTCAGAGCATTTCTCTCTAACTATATGGAATAAGAACTTGATATTTAATACTTGAGATTTACTACACTTACACTCTAATTATTTGACATTTACAGTGGTGCTAACGTATCAGTTGTCAAAAAATACGATTGGAATACAATAGAAATACGGACGATATACGTTATGCGATATACGATACAGGATAAGCACGGTATAAATGGCATTTTTTACAACTGTATACAACTAGATTTTACAATAAGTTCAAAAATATGAAATATCAACTAAGCTTTTAACAATATTTATCACTAGCCGTGTTTTCATCTGAAATAAACAGCAGAAATAAACAAAACGGGAAACAGGAAATGGGGACAAACTAAATTGCGGTTCCCCTAGAAATGTTACGGACTCTGTTGTCTCCGTCAATAACAACCTAAGCACGTGTAATGAAAAACTGATTTTTTCCTAATGAGGACTCATAAAAAAATGTATTAATTAGTCCCCTACCGGTGTTCACACTGGAGGGGACTATAAGTTTGCCCTCCGTCTGTCCGTCCGTCCGTCCGTCTGTCTGTCTGTCTGTCTGCTCAAATCTGGATCCCGCGATAACTTAATAACTAAGCAAGCTAACTTGATGAAACTTGGTATATGACTAGATGGCAATGTGTAGATTATGCACGTCATTTTATTTTTGTTCTTCGACTAAAATTGTGGTTGCTATGGTAACGGAAATAGTGAAAATATGGCAAAAATGGGATCCTGCGATAACTAAGCAAGCTAACTTGATGAAACTTGGTATATGACTAGATGGCAATGTGTAGATTATGCACGTCATTTTATTTTTGTTCTTCGACTAAAATTGTGGTTGCTATGGTAACGGAAATAGTGAAAATATGGCAAAAATGGGATCCCGCGATAACTAAGCAAGCTAACTTGATGAAACTTGGTATATGACTAGATGGCAATGTGTAGATTATGCACGTCATTTAATTTTTGTTCTTCGACTAAAATTGTGGTTGCTATGGTAACGGAAATAGTGAAAATATGGCAAAAATGGGATCCGGCAATGTGTAGATTATGCACGCATTTAATTTTTGTTCTTCGACTAAAATTGTGGTTGCTATGGTAACGGAAATAGTGAAAATATGGCAAAAAATCGGATCCCGCGATAACTAAGCAAGCTAACTTGATGAAACTTGGTATATGACTAGATGGCAATGTGTAGATTATGCACGTCATTTTATTTTTGTTCTTCGACTAAAATTGTGGTTGCTATGGTAACGGAAATAGTGAAAATATGGCAAAAAATCGGATCCCGCGATAACTAAGCAAGCTAACTTGATGAAACTTGGTATATGACTAGATGGCAATGTGTAGATTATGCACGTCATTTTATTTTTGTTCTTCGACTAAATTGGTTGCTTGGTAACGGAAATAGTGAAAATATGGCAAAAATGGATCCCGCGATAACTAAGCAAGCTAACTTGATGAAACTTGGTATATGACTAGATGGCAATGTGTAGATTATGCACGTCATTTTATTTTTGTTCTTCGACTAAAATTGTGGTTGCTATGGTAACGGAAATAGTGAAAATATGACAAAATTGTATCCCGCGATAACTAAGCAAGCTAACTTGATGAAACTTGGTATATGACTAGATGGCAATGTGTAGATTATGCACGTCATTTTATTTTTGTTCTTCGACTAAAATTGTGGTTGCTATGGTAACGGAAATAGTGAAAATATGGCAAAAATGGGATCCCGCGATAACTAAGCAAGCTAACTTGATGAAACTTGGTATATGACTAGATGGCAATGTGTAGATTATGCACGTCATTTTATTTTTGTTCTTCGACTAAAATTGTGGTTGCTATGGTAATGGAAATAGTGAAAATATGGCAAAAAATCGGATCCCGCGATAACTAAGCAAGCTAACTTGATGAAACTTGCTATATGACTAGATGGCAATGTGTAGATTATGCACGTCATTTTATTTTTGTTCTTCGACTAAAATTGTGGTTGCTATGGTAACGGAAATAGTGAAAATATGGCAAAAATGGGATCCCGCGATAACTAAGCAAGCTAACTTGATGAAACTTGGTATATGACTAGATGGCAATGTGTAGATTATGCACGTCATTTTATTTTTGTTCTTCGACTAAAATTGTGGTTGCTGTGGTAATGGAAATAGTGAAAATATGGCAAAAAATGGGATTGATTACCATATTGAGTCAAGGTGGAGCCGGTAGGGGACTTTATGTGTTGCATACAACACCAGTTACTTGTTATGCTTTGTTATTATGTGTTTTGATATTAATCACATTAAAAAAAACAAATGATACCAGTAATCATCTAATATCTAGTACGCTGTCATTTGTGCTAATTAAAACAATATCTTCTGGCATTTTTCAAACTATGCATTTAACCCATCAAACATAAATGTATATATAATTTATTGGATGTATCAATTATCAAAAGAACGCGAGTGAGTGTGGGAGAATAGCACCGTATCTATTTTCTTATTAGAATATTCGTATATATTACCAGTAGGTAACTGTCATGGGTATAGATTTAATATAAATATGTTTTCATATACTTTAACCAGAAGCTCGGAAAATCCGCTATTGTTTTAAAAAGCCCTAAGCCCGAAGAATTGTTGTTGGAAATAGACCTTGGTAATTAAACAATTAAATACATGTACATTAACATGGGTCGAAAAGCTATCTTTGTCGAAAAGATGCCATGAGTGAAGAGGCCGCCGTTTAACCGGGTATTCGTGAGAAATGTCATACGCCGCCATGCGTATACAGTTTAATATGATTTGTTTCGTTGATCGAGTACAAGAATAAAATAGTTGCCAAATCGGTTATATCTCATTTTGACTACACCCAGTTCATCTACTGTATAAAGTTATTTCACACCTTTCCAGACATGTTTCCAAATTGTCTAACACATGCATTACTACATGTAAAGGATATATTACTAATTGTCTCTTATTAAGTAGGGAAATATCATCATGTGTTGGGCTTTCAATATTTTGTAATGGTATCCATGTTTTTGACCAAGTATTATTGTAAAATTATTTAAATGTAAAGTATTTAATATTTTATTAAATATTTATGATATAACATTTATATTGTGTGCATATGTATCATCCCCGCACTAATTCACTGTGTCTTCCGCATAAATATGCATTCATCTCTCCTCCTCTCTCTCTCTCTCTCTCTCTCTCTCTCTCTCTCTCTCTATCTCTCTCATCCTATATTTTGAGCTAATGGTCATTAATGTTATCATGTATGTGGTTTCGAGACACATTTTAATTTGCAGAGATTTTGATTTGTAGACACAATGGGTTTCAATCGGAAGAACAAATTAAAAAAAAAGTCTATTTAAAATCTGTGTATTTTACTCGCCGTTTTAACAATCAAAATATTTTAGAGAATACCCTATGATTTGTTCATTTGTGATATAAAAATAAGTCCATAAGTCACACACATGTGTGCCTGCACACTCCCTTACAAATGCATTTTTGATACATGTATCATCATTATCATCGTGTACATTTAAGATTTTTTTTCTCTCTTCGAAATATATTCTGTGCCTCATACCTAGATTGGAAACAGTTTTATTATTATTATTATTCTATGAATATTGGTGTGTTTAAAATAGAATTTCAAATTATTGCTAAAAATTGTAATCTTTTAGTACCGGAAATAACATTCACTCTGTGTACATGTCAAAAGTCTTCTCCTCTGGGGGTGGTATACCGGCAGTGGCAAGACATAAAGGTGACATATCCGGTCAAAATAAACACATGCTGTGCCTGCTGATAAGAACTTATGGCACGCCTCCGGTATTGCAAAACACACTTTTTTCACTTAATTATACATAAAAGATTAGGGATATGCAAGAAAATGTTCTAACCTATTATATCTCTAGCAAACTGTAATAATATGGAAATGAGATCTTTAGCAAACTGTAGTAATATGGAAACAAGATCATTTTCTTTTAACTATTATCATGTCAGTGAACTCTGTGTTATCACGGAATAAAATACATCAGTTATTTTATAACAAATCTTCCATTCCCATGTAGGTTTTATGTTTATTTTTCTATTGTTATGGCTTGCAATAATTCCTGGTTTATCATATTAAATATTAAGACATAGCAGTGAAGCATATCACGAAAATGTGGTCCCGTTTTATCATTGTTTTTTTTTCCATATGAAAGAGACAGTTGTTGGATACAATTAAGTTCGGGTGTGATACCCATGCTAATTTAGCAAAAAAAAATGCTCTTCGAAATATACGTGCCGGAGGTATAGCACCGATATACTGTAAACATGTTCCTGTGTAGAACTAGTACTTAGAGCTCCGTGTTCTCAAAGCAATACCGATGCATCTTGTACACATCATATACGTATTAGGATTTACGCGATCATTGGAAAAAATGCTCCGGTTTGGATTTTCAGTCTCCACCTACCTGAATTTTGATTATCTCCATACTGATGAAAAAGGGGGAAAAAAGAAACATAATTTGCACTCATTCATCCATTTTTTTCGGAAGTGAGTGTGTGCGCGCGCGTGTGCGTAATGAAAGAGAGATAGAGAAACCTAAATAAAATAGGAAATAATTAAATAAATAAACTATATTCATAAATTACAATTATCTTTTGTTCACGAATTCATTAAATAATAAAAAAAAAATGGGCATTCGAGTAAATACATCAGTAAAAAATGTCCAGAGAAATAAATGATTACACGAAAGCAACATTTCGGACGATCTTGCATAAGTAGGTAAGTTTTAATTTGTTAGTTTTTAGACAGGTTAATAAAGCAAACATTGATCAAACATATCGATTACACATATTTTAAAATGATTCCACTTTAATACTGATATAGTCACGAAGCTATATTAAAGGTATTTACGTCTCTGATATAGTACTTTTCACACGTGCATCAAATTATATAACATCGCATGGCGTCTGCTCCTTAAAGTCACGTAGGCCATAACACATGTATAAAATAATAAAGTAAAAGAAATATAACTATTGCAATTGGTAAAATATGAAAAAAAATGTACAGCATAATTAGATTTAATGATCCACCATTAATAAACTTAAGCAAATATTAAATTTAAAGACACAAACATTAATTATTTCTGAAATATCGATGGTGTACCGTAACTTAAACTGTCCTAAACCACTGGGTGGTTCAATATGATATACGTTATGCGATTTACGATATACGATTACCGATATACGGTTGCCTTACGATGCGATGCGATACAATCCCGTTTATTATGCCTAATACGATTGAATGCGATAGAATACGATTCCATACGTTACGATGCGATTGAGTAATATATACGTTACGATAGGATGCGATACGAACGATATACGCTATTTTTGACAACTGATACGTTAGCACCACTGTAACCCATTAGAGTGGTGCCAAAGTGTATTTGTCTCCATAAAATCTTGGACAAGTTCAAATTTGGGTCATGTGGTGTTAAAAAGTAGGTCATGAGATCAAATCTTAGAGAAACCTTGTTAACACTCTAGAGGCCACATTTTTGGCCAAATCTTCATGAAACTTGTTCGGAATGTCTGTTTCCATAAAATCTTCGAAGTTGGGTCATGAGGGGTCAGAAAGTAGGTCAATATGAAAAATGCAACATGTTGCTTCTTTATAATCATGTGAACGATTCAGGGCCATCATGGCCCACTTGTTTAGGGTTTGCACTTGATATCTTTATTGTTAAATTGATTGATTATTTTGAAATTCCTTGATTTTCCAGCCCTGTGGACAAAACGATCAAGTGTGGTCACTCAGCTGAAGTCACTCCAGGCAGAGACTGACCTCATTACAAAAATTTTCGAGGACCAAGAAGTCATGAGACAGATGCAGAGCTCTAGGTACCTCATACCATCTGATGTATAGATTATAATAGGGATTTGTTATGGTAATAGTGTCTGTCTTTCCGTCCCATATTTTTTCTGCAGCATAACTCGAAAAGTATTTAAGGTATCAACTTGATACTTCATAAGTGAATAGATCTCATTGAGGATGAGTTCAGTGTACAAGAATGATAACTCTACCTTTCATAATTTTTTGGTTATTGCCCTTTGTGATTTACTGCACTTACAAACTCTAATTATTTGACATTTAACCCATTAGAGTGGTGCCAAAGTGTGTATGGCTCAGGCGGTGGCATTGTGTTTTTTGAACGCATCTTTTTAACTCTTTAGTTGTTATCAATAAATTTTTAGCTCACCCTTCGTCCGGGGTCCGTTGTCAACAATTTGGCTTGTTAACACTCTAGAGGCCATATTTTTAGGCCAATCTTTATGAAACTTGGTCAGAATGTTTTTCTCCATAAAATTTTGGACATTGGTTAATGTTGGGTCAAAAAGTAGGTCATGAGGTCAAATCTTAGAAAACCTTTTTAACGCTCTAGAGGCCATATTTTTGGCCCAATGTTCATGAAACTGTCAAAATTTTGTGTTATAAAATCTTGGACAAGTTTGACTTTTGGTCATGTGGGGTCAAAAAGTAGGTCATGAGGTCAAATTTTAGAGAAACCTTGTTAACACTCTAGAGGCCACATTTTTGGCCCAATCTTCATGAAACTTGGTCAGAATGTTTGTCTCCATAAAATCTTGGACAAGTTCGAGTTTTGGTCATGTGGGGTCAAAAAGTAGGTCATGAGGTCAAATTTTAGAGAAACCTTGTTAACACTCTAGAGGCCACATTTTTGGCCATAGCTTCATGCAACTTTGTCGGAATGTCTGTTTCCATAAAATCTTGAACAAGTTTGAAGTTGGGTCATGTGGGGTCAAAAGTAGGTTATTATGAAAAATCCAACATATGTTGCTCATTTATTATCAGGTGAGCGATTCAGGGCCATCATGGCCCTCTTGTTCAAATTAATTTTTTTCCAGAGCATAAGTCAAAAAGTATTTTAAGGTATTAACTTGAAACTTTGTAGGTGAATAGATCGTATTGAGGAGGAGTGCAGTGCACAAGAATGATAACTCTACCTTTCAAAATTTTTAACTTTTGTGATGGCCTTGTCTGTCATCCATTGTGTGTCGTATGACATGCACCGTCCGTCGTCATCAATTGCTTGTGAATACTCTAGAGGCCACAGTTTTGTCCAAATCTTCATTAAATTTGGTCAGGATGTTTGTCTACATGATATCTTGGATGAGTTCGAGAATGGGTCATATGGGGTCAAAAAATGGTCACAAGGTCAAATATAAATATAACCTTGTGAACATGCTCGAGGCCACATTTTTGGCCCAATCTTCATGAGACTTTGTCAGGATGTTCGTCTTTATGCTATGAGGGATGAGTTTGAAATTGGGTCATGTTAGGTCAAAAACTAGGTCACTATGTCAAATCTTAGAAAATCCTTGCATACACTCTAGATGCAAGTTTTAGTCCAATTTTCTAAAAATTTAGTCAGGATGTTTGTCTACATGATATCTTGGACGAGTTTGAAATCGGTTCACGTGGGGTCAAAAACTGGGTCTAGAGGCCACGGTTTCAGTCTAACCTTAATGTAACTTAGTCAGAATGTTTGTTAACATCAAATCTTGGATGAATTCAAAACTTGGCCACATGGGGGGTCAAAGAGTAGGTCACCAGGGCAAATTTTAGAAAAATCTCTAGGGGCCTACATTTTTGTACCAGTCTTCATTAAACTTGATAAGAATGATGACTACATAAATTCCCAGTTGAGTGCAAATTCAGGTAGGATCAAAATCTAGGTCACTTAGTCAGAAAGTGTTAGAAAAACACTTTAGATGCCACATTTTTTGTCATTATGCCTAACACAGCAATCTTACTCAGGTGAGCAACACAGGGCCATCTTGGCCCTCTTGTTTAGCTTACCAGAGCAGAACTTGCTCAAGGTGACCTATTGGAATCAACCTCTGCCTGTTGTCGTATGTTGTTGGTTATTTGTCATCCTTCATGAACAATTTGCTTTAGAAGACATCTCTGAAACCGCTAGGTAGAAATTGAAAAACTTGACATGAATGATCTTTGGGTAAACCTCCACAAAAATTGCTAAAAGAAACTTGGTACATGCAGAACTGTGGTTGCCATGGTAATGGAAAGAAAACAATTTAAAAACTCTAGAAATTGTCTCCTTTAAAACTTACACTGTCCATATTTCAAATTGTTTTGGTACAGATGTTCTTTGGGTAACCATCAACCAAGATAGCTCAAATTATTCAGATCCGTAAAAAAACATGGCCGCAATGGGGCGGGGCTAATTTGCCTTATATGTATATAGTGAAACCTTTAAACAACATTTTCTCTGAAACCCCTGAACAGAATTTGATTAAACTTGAAAGGGATGATCCTTGGGTGAACCTTCACAAAAGTTGCTAAAATAATCTGAATTCATGTAGAACTCTGGTTGCATTGGCAGTAAAGAGAAATTAGATATGAAAACTTTAAAAATCATCTCCTTCAAAACTACTGGCCAGATTTCAAAATGTTTTAGTACAGATGTTCCTTTGGTAACCCTATACTCAGGTGAGTGATTTAGGGCCTCTATGGCCCTCTTGTTTACACAAATAGTCACCTAAATATTGTTTTTTCGGAGATGTCTGTCTGTTTGTCACACTTTTGTCTGGAGTATTACTCAGAAAGTACCAATGCTATTAACTTGACACTTCACAGGTGGATAGATCTCATGCAGGAGAAGTGCAGTGCACTAGAACCATAACTCTGCGCATCATATTTTGGAGTTATTGCTGTTTTTTAATTTTCATACTTAATATTTCTGGAGCATAACTCACAAAGTAAAATTAAAGATCTATGAAGAAAATTAATTTTTGTTCAGAGCATCACTTAAAAAGTATCATAGCCATTAACTTGAAACTTCACAGGTGTATAGATCATATTGAGGAGAAGTGTCATGCACAAGAATCATAACTCAGCACATCATATTTTTGGAGTTACTGCCCTTTGTTAAATTTCATACTTAATTTTTGTCTTGAACGTAACTCAATAAGCATAAAAGCTTTTAACTTGAAACTAAAAATTTTATTGTGCGCCAACTGTCAGGCTGCTTAATTGTTCTCTCTGATAAAACTTGGATTTTCTAGTAGAAAGAGTGCTTGTAGGAATTTGATTTTTGTTGAGGAAACTTATGAAGATGTACTTATCATGAATATAAACTTTATTTATATAAATTGCGTTTTTTCAGTATTTGTCTTTAAAACAATTTGAATACAACAAAGAATTGAGTTGTAACTGGGTGAAGACCATCTCACTGCACACAATGGTTTACCCCGAGGGCTCAGACGATCATGTAGTGTAAGTGACCTGATGAGCTTTCGCTCACACCCTAGGCAATGGATTAAACCTGGTCAAGAAGTATTGGCAAGATTAAAAGGTCTGGGGATATTAAACTTAAAAAGATCACAAGCAGGGACAGTGCTGTACCACACAATAGTTGCCAAAGAAGTACAAAACTTGTATAAATCTTTCAAATCTTATATATCCAAAACGATGTAATACTCTTAGCAATTTTACAGAGAATGTCACCTGCTTGACTATTAATTGCCAATCATTAGTTAAAAAAGATGTACTTGTTGGACAACTGCTTCGTGAACAGAAAGTTGACTTTGCAATTCTGACGAAAACCTGGTATTCTGATGAAAAACAATATCAATTCGAGACCTCTGATCTGAACCAGAATGGTTACAAAATCAGTGTTTCAAACTTTTAATAAATGAT
>CM037787.1:16719002-16769002 GCA_021229015.1 Solen grandis | reverse complement strand
ATATGCATATATTTATATTTCAAATATTTTTAATAGTTTCATTACAAGCATTTTCATTTGTTTCATTACAAACATTTTCAATACAAGTAAACAATATATTTATACACAATATATACAAAAACATGTCTTTGAAAACATTTTTTCATTCCAGAAAGCAAAATATGAAAACATTTTTTTTCTGTTTCATAAAAACTCAATAGCATCAAGAAAATATTTTTTCCCGTATTCAACTCTTTAACAAAATGTTCATGTATACAGTTAAAAGATTTAACTTGAAAAACATATTTATCCCCCCCAAAAAGATGAAAGAATGATGCATATAAATTTACTTAAATATTTGTTTCATTACATCTTAGAATACATTAATTGTTTTGAAGTGGTTTTTTTTCTCCAATTATTTTTTTTAGAAATGTTGTTCATTAATGTTGGCTTTACACAAGGAGACGTCTCTTCTTTTTCTCTGCCCACAGAGAAACTGCCTGGTCATATGCAAAAGCCAGAGTTGGAGGTCCCTCCAGAGAGATCATCAGAAGTGACTGGAGGTTCTCAGTCGTCAGGCTGTTTCTTCGGTCAGTCTTGATTCTCTTCAGGGCTGAGAACCCCCTTTCACAATCTGAAGAAAATAAAGATTTTATAAGGATCTGGCATTTTACTTGATCTTATATTGTTATAACTATTCATTAGGGATTAATAATCTCTTCTAAGACTGGTTTAAAATGCTTCTCTTATAATGGCATCTTTAATAATGTCTGAAATTTGTTTTTACTTATCTGGCATTCATGAAAATTTTATTTGGTATTGTTTCACACTGATTTGCAATGCATACCTGCAGTTGATGCTGGAATCAGCAAGCCAATTGCTGACAGCTTGGCCAGGTTTGGACAGCTCAGTGCCAAGGGTCCAGCAACTTCTTCCATGATCCTGGAAGCAGAACGGTCACACAGGTTCTGCTGGTTTGTGATGGTGTTCTTTACCAGGACAAACTCTGAAACAGTCTCGTCAGAAGTAGAGAGTTCGGTCTTGAACCTGTCAGCCAGCATCTGAAACATTTTGTCAAATAGTTAATAATAGTAATAATAGGGTGGCCCTTGGGGATAAGCATAATTAATCATTCATAAGAAGCTCTAAGTATTAAATGTGCATCAAATGTATTAAAAGAAGAAGAGATACTTTTGTTTGCAATGTAGCAATTTCCCTGAACTGTATTAACATATTTCAATTCCTTTCAAATTGTGATCAATTTTTTTTTTTAATTAGCAAATATTATTATTTTCCCATACCTTGATCTCCTCGTTGCCATAATCCTGAAGCTGGGTTTCTTCTTCTGGCCACATTGCTGCACTGAAGACCCTGAAAGCATCCATCTCTGCTGTATCAGGGAATCGCCTTTCCAGGTTCTCAACCACAGCTTCAACAAACTTAATGTACACCTGTTGAAATAAGTCCATTTATTTGTTGTGATCACTAGATTTTTTGTGTGAAAAATACATTGAATTAGAAAATAAATTCAATTATAAGATGATTATTATTTTAAGAGTGTTTTCAGGAAGAATATATCTTGAGATCAAGAATGCAGCATTATTATAACACTTGCTATACTTTAAGTTGATTATCAATTTTTGGAAGAATATATGTTAGCAAGAAAATTGATTATTAATAGTGACATTCTTGTGAAGTTCTGGACCTGTTTGGTGGTTGGAGTCCTGAACTTGAATGGCTGCTTTTCCAGGCTTTCCATGACATCAGGGAGACTCCTGTAGTGTGTCCCAGGGTGGTCTCTCAAGGCTCTCACAGATAATATTGTTCCAGCCACAAGGCTTCCTACTGCACTGAACATACCATCTCTTGTCTGAAAACACAAATGAAAATCTCATAAAGCATACTCTGTTTATTGTAATATAGGGCAAAATATTTATCATAGCAACCAAAGAACTATTTAAATACTGCTTCCAGACACGGACGTACCGGTAATTGCTAAATATATTTTTTAGTCTTATATTCACTTCAATTTAATTGATCATTTGATTGCTAAGCAAAATGAAATGTATATGATAAATATTTACCTGAAAACACCGAGATAGTGCAGACAAAATGGGCAGAATGTCACTCAGCATGTGTACAGCTGCAACAAACTCATACCGCTGTAGAAACATGGAGAGTCCCTCTGCTTGAGCATCCGCCTTCTCTGTTGCTTCATACTCCAGGCTGGTGACTAAGGCTGGAAGACATCTCCGGATAGCTGACACTGCTCTATCATGTGACAGCCATCGAACATCCTTTGCCTCGGTGACCTTGATGTTTGGCTCATTCAGCACATTCTAAAAATAAAAATTTTTATAATCTAACTTGTTGATAAGTTGACCAGAAATGCCTATTGCAGTTGATGATAAGCTAGTATTGTCACTCACAATTCCATATAATTAATAACTGGATCAAGATATTGTAGATATCTGCTACAGATTTTCTATAAAGACTGGACATTATGATGACCAGACTTTGAATATTTATTTCATATTAAAACTTAAAATAATAATTTGTAGTTAAGGCTAAAGCTGAAGATGTAATGTTTTGAATTCATAGTTTTTGTTTTGATATTAACCGGTCATTGTTTTCATGCATATGACATACCTGGACTTCTTTCAGTGTTGCTGTCCGCACTGAGGAGAAGTGGTAGAATCTGTAGAGTTGTTCTACTATCTTCTTAAACTTGTCCAGGTATGGGATTTTCGCTGCAGCTTGGGCACTGGCAAGGGCTAGTCGGTGGGCAACACAGTGGTTGGATATGAGATGTGGCACAAGACTCTTTAGCTGGGTGCTGACTCCATTGGTTCTTCCAACCATCACTGCAGCTCCTTCACTTCCGAGGGTACACATCTTCTGCACTGGAATGTTGTTCTTCTGTAGGAAATCCAAAATTGCTTGCCTGATTGTGTCCGCTCTCCCATTCTGAAGCTCAACAGTTCCAGCAAATGTTGTACAGCTCTTGCCCATCTTCAGATACCTGATGTAGATAATCAGCTGACTAGTTGTTGATACGTCTGTTGTCTCGTCAACCATGATGCTATAGAAGGGTGAATTTTTTATATCAGTTAAAATTCCTCCCCATATAACCTCATAGAATGTCGTGACAAGCTCCGTTATGTGGCGCATGGAAGTGTACCTCTGGTTCCCACCAGCATTCAGCAACTTCAAAGCGTCAACACCAACATGCTGCACAACATCTAGCACGGGTCCATACTTGGTTGTATGTGGGATTTCCTCCTTACACAGCATGTATAGAACTGTCATAGCTGTAATCATGGCAGCTCTGTTGACCTCCTCCTCACGCACAAAACCTGCCTCTATTCCACCCCGTGATGTTGCTGCTGCTGCTTCGAAAGCACATGCTTCCTTATGCGAGTCTGAAGCCTTGTGGGCAACACACGATGCTCTTCTGATAGAAATGCAAGGAATGTCAACCCAGACAGCTCTCCCTGGTACACACTTCTTGGGGCGTCTCTGATGTCTGATGCAGATATCACATAGCATCCCATTCTCTGCAAAAATGAACAATTTCAAAATTTCAAAATTTGGACCTGGCAACCAACACTGCTAAGCCAGAGTTAAAACAAGTTATTACTGTACCAGCAGGTTTTTTTCTGCCCTAGCCTCTTGATTTTGGGAAGAATTATCGATAAAGCTGCGGAATTGGGAATTGAAAAAGCTGGTGTAACATTTGGGAAAAATGCATGATTTCAAAGAAATTTTGGATTGTACAGGCCTCTGTTATATAGCAGGAAAAAGCCCTGAACAGTGAACTGTTACTAAGTCTCCAAAACGAAGTTCCCCATCCCCACTCCCTGGATACTAAAAAATACCATTAATCTTTCTCATCATGTGGAACAAGAATATATACTCAACAACTTTTCTAATTGGTCACCTGATAATTTCATCAAAATATCACAAGGAAAATCTAATGTATTTAAATTAAAGAACTGTTTATTACAAAATAGAAATCATAGGTTTAATTCACGATGTTTTTGTTGGCAAAATCCATGTATACCTCAAGGTTATGTTCATGGTAACTCAATTGTATTAAATCAATAATAAAAAAAAACTCCAATCGGATTTGAACCCACGACCTCTTGTACGAGAATGTCAATTTTGATTAATACATTATGAAAATCAAAGACAGAAACAGTTGAAAAAAAACCTCTGGATATATCACCATTTTACATAGACTATCACTTTCAGAAAGTATTAAACATTGGTTTTTTATTAGCTCACCTGAGCACTTGTGCTCGGGTGAGCTTTTGTGATCGCCTTTTGTCCGTCGTGCGTCGTGCGTCGTCCGTCGTCAACAATTGCTTGTGAACACTCTAGAGGCCACAGTTTTGGCCCAATCTTCATGAAACTTGGTCAGGATGTTTGTCTACATGATATCTCGGATGAGTTCGAAATTGGGTCATGTGGGGTCAAAAACTAGGTCACTAGGTCAAATCTTAGAAAAACCTTGTGAACACTCTAGAGGCCACAAATTTGGCCCAATCTGTAATTACGTATAAAAAATATGGCAGGCCAGAGGCAGAGCCCATTTTCCATAATATCCCACTAATACTAGGGTCTCAGGTGAGCGATTCTAGGGCCTTCATGGCCCTCTTGTTCATCTAGAATTTTAATCAAGGTTAAACTGAATGGTCTAATGAAGTGATGGTACTCTGGTGAGCGTTCTAGGGCCATTATAGCTCTCTTGTTGTATTTTTAAGCTACTTCCTTCAAATTTGACCCAAAGGTACTGTTTGATGTCTGGAATTGAAATGATCTTGCTGAAGGCAATGCTTCTCAGGTGAGGGACTTAGGGCCATCATGGCCCTCATGTTTACTATATTACTTATTTATTGATAGAACTTCCAACTCCTGTCATAAAATAAATAAAGTATACATTTAAACTTGTTTTAGCTGTAAGAATACTTTAAAGACAACAACCCTCTGGTTGTGTCCACTAGCTCTCTTCTTATAATTTTTACAACTGGATAAAAACAAACAAACATGTCAACATTCAAAAGATGTACACGTTCTAGCTATAAAGTGCATGCAGCTCTATTCATATCAATGCAGTGTTATTGCATTCTGTGTTTACTTATACAGAAAATTGTCAAAGAAAGATTAATAATCAATTAGATTTTTTTTTCAAGCGCTACATATCCCCGTCCATTTAACATGTAATAAAACTGAATAATTTTTTAAAGCACTACATATCACTGTACATTTTATATGTATAAAACTAATTGCACTTGATGGTTTTTTATGTTTAATTTAAAAAAGTGTCATTGTTAAAGTTTAAAAAAAAAAAAAAAAAAAAGAGCATTAAAACCAAATTAAGGGTTACAGACATTCCGAAAAGTGCCTCACAGTCTGTCTGACCTGACTGGTGATGTCTATTTCGGTCCTATGAGTATTTTAATACAGAATGACAGAAATGTTTTCTATATATACTTATGACTGACCTAAGTGTTGAAAATTCATTTAATTAAATCAGGATTCTATAAAGATATGGTAATAAAGTGTTAATAACATAATAAAATAAATAAATGATAAACAATAATAAATTATTGTTGTTTGAGTTAAGTCCTGTAAAGTTAATTTTGGTCCTGTGAATCTTGTAAAATTACCGGACCAAATGTCCTGTGATCCCTAAAAACTTATTGGAATGTCTGGGGTTAGTGTTAACCTTAACCCTTACTGCATTCTGTTCAACTTAAGTAGTATTTTTGTGCAAAATAACAGCACATAATTATTTTGAAACTAGAATCTAAAATAAAGTTGATCGCATGAAAGATGAGGCCCTTGCATTTGAAACTTGTGTCCGGTTGCTGGTGGTAGTACAAATGTAACCATGTAAAATAAAGTGACATGAGTGATTGAAATCTTTAGTATTCTGATGTGATACAGGGCCCTCTTTAAATTATGGCCTTCAAATTTGGACGCAATGTATTGTTTGGTATGTGGCATTGAAATCTGTCCTTGGATGACTTTGACCATAACCAAGTGACCTGTTAGGAAATTTGAAATTTGTCTTCAGGTCCATCTTGGCAATCTTGTTTTCTATACTGAATCTTTCACTGCTTTTATTTTCAGCTTTACGATGAGAAAGAAATGCTTAAAGGAAAGCTTGATTTGCTGAGTAACACAAACATGGTTGACTTTGCAATGGATGTTCACAAAACACTTTATCCAGACCAAGATGTTCCACAAAGTGAGTAAAATTAATTCCATCTACTAGGGCTAAGTATTGTTCCCCAAAAATTATATTGCCTAGATATATTGCGATATTTATCGATACACATTGATGTTTACTTGACCTTATTATTAACCAGATTTATCGAAGAAAAATTCTGGTTATATGATTTGCTAATATCGTCTGGGCAGTTAGGCATCACTTTGGTTTCAGTATAATAAGAGATCTCTCTACCATATTTGGTCAGTAGTTAGGTTGCATCAAGAGGAAAATTGGGATTGTTTTTTAGGTAGGTAGGTCAAAGATAAAAAAAACAGAACCATAACTTTGTTATCAATTTTATCAATGGATTTTAAAATTACTTGGCACAAATGTTCACCATCATGAGATGATGTGCAGAGTGCAAGACCCAGGTTCTTGACTCCAAGGTCACGGTCAGACTTAGAGGTCAAAGATCAACAATGTTTATCATTATTTGTGTCCATGAAATTAATTCCTCATTTATTGGTGGAAGTTAAAATTACTTGGCACAAATGTTACCCATGATGAGACAATATGCAGTGTGCAAGACCCAAGATTTGTAGCTCCATGGTCAAGGACACACTTTGAGGTCAAAGATAAAAAATGCATCAAACTTTCGTGTCCGAACCAAAACTTCCTCATTAATTGCTCAAGGTGAGCTGTTTGGATCAAAGAAAAAAAATATGAAAACTTAAAAAATAATCTCCTTCAAAATTACTGGCCAGATTTCAAAATGTTTTAGTACAGACTGATGTTCCTTAGGAAACTCTCTACCAAGATTGTTAAAATTATTCCAATCCATAAAAAAGCATGGCCGCCAGGGGTGGGGCTAATTTGCCTTGAATATATATAGTGAAAACTTTAAATGACATCTCCTCTGGAACCGCTGGACAGAATTTGATTAAACTTGGCAGGGAACATCCTTGTGTAAACCTTATAAAAGTTGCTAAAATAAACTTAAACCATGTAGATCTGGTTGCTATGGCAACAGAATGAAAAAAAAAGAAAGAAGAAAACTTTAAAGATCATCATTTCAATCATCTTAAAACTACTGGCCAGATTTTTAAATGTTTTAGTACAGATGTTCCTTGGGTAACCCTCTATTAAGATTGCCAGAATTATTATACCCCCACAAATGAAATTTGGGGGGGTATATAGGAGTCACCCTGTCGGTCGGTCGGTCGGGCGGTTGGTCTACAAATATTTGTCCGGAGCATTTCTCCAAAACTACTGTACTGTACCTATGTTGATGAAACTTCATAGGTAGATAGACCTTGATGAGAGGAAGTGCAGTGCATAAGAACCATAACTCTGCATGTATTTTGAAAGGAGTTATTGCCCTTTGTCATTTTTAATCTTTTGATTTTGTCCGGACCATAACTCCAATACTAAAGTAGCTAGGTTGATGAAACTTCATATGTAGATTGATCTTGATGAGAGGAAGTGCAGTGCACAAGAACCATAACTCTGCATGTATTTTGAAAGGAGTTATTGCCCTTTGTCATTTTTAATCTTTTGATTTTGTCCGGAGCATAACTCCAATACTAAAGTAGCTAGGTTGATGAAACTTCATATGTAGATTGATCTTGATGAGAGGAAGTGCAGTGCACAAGAACCATAACTCTACATGTTTTTTAAAGGAGTAATTCCCCTTTGTTAATTTTTGTCTTTTGATTTTGTCCGGAGCATTTCTCCAAAACTACTGTACTTATGTCGATCAAACTTCATATGTCTACCTCATATGTAGATAGACCTTCATGAGAGGAAGTGCAGTGCCTAAGAACCGTAACTCTGCATGTATTTTGAAAGGAGTTATTGCCCTTTGTCATTTTTAATCTTTTGATTTTGTCCGGAGCATAACTCCAATACTAAAGTAGCTAGGTTGATGAAACTTCATATGTAGATTGATCTTGATGAGAGGAAGTGCAGTGCATAAGAAAACCACAATGTAAATTCTTAAAGACAGGTTTTTGCAAACAATAAATATGGATGTGAACCATAATTAGACTGCATTTTTATTCTCCTCAGCTACAGATCTTGGGGGCAAATTGTTTTCTTCTGTGTGTCTGTATGTGTGTCTCTCTGTCTATCTGTCTGTCTGTCAAAACTTTTTAGCATTGTCCAAAACTTTTGAACCATTACTCACACTAACTTTAAACCTTACATACATGTAGTCTTTCACTCACGCAAACTTTAAAAACTGTATTCCTACACATGACAGACTTCCGGTGTGGGTATTGATCACCTTTAGTGATAATATTTTTTTTTGGTATGCTTATAAGCCCAAATCCTATTTGTGAACATTCGTTTTATGTGTCATGTGAATACATCCTGTGTCAAAGATGGGGGTGGGGGTATGAATCCTTCAGTGATAGTTCTAGTTCTGATCTGTAATAAAACATGGCTGCCTGGGGGATGGGGTTAATTTGCCTTGAATGTATATAGTGAAAACTTTAAACGACATCTCCTGTGAAACCTCTTGACAGAATTTCATGATTAAACTTAGCAGAGATCATTCTTGGATTAACCTTCACAGAATTTGCTAAAACAAAATTGATCCATGTAGAAATCTGGTTGCCATGGTAATGTAAAGAAAAGAAAATATGAATACTTTAAAAAATCATCTTCTTCAAAACTTCTGGCCATTTAAAAATCTTAAGTTTGTTCAAATCATGGTCCTGGGGTCAAAATTGGCCCCGCCCCAGGGGTCACTTAATTTAACAATAACTTATATAGGAAAAACTATAAAAATCTTTGTCAGAAACCACAAGGCAGAGTTCAGATATTTGGTGTGTAACACAGCCTATAAGTAGACTTAGTAGACACAGTTTGTTCAATTCATGGCCCTTGGATCAAGATTGACCCGCCCTAGGGGTCACTTGAATTTACACAGACATGATTATATATGAAAAACTAGAAAAGAAACCACGAGGCCTAGAGTTTAGATATTTGGTGTGTAACATTACCTAGTGAACCTCTACGAAGTTTGATCAAATCATGGCCCTGGGGGTAAAACTGGCCCCACCCTAGTAGTCACTTGATTTTACATAGACTTGTATAGGAAAACCCCCAAAAGATCATCTTCTCAGAAAAAACAAGGCCTGGAGTTAAGATGTTTACTAGTAGACCTCAACCAGGTCTGATCAAATCATGGCCCTGGTGTCAAAATTGACTTATTAAAGCTGTGACCTTCAAAGTTTGGATGGCAGGTACAGTTTTTGTGTGGAATTTAGATGATCTTGCTGTAATTCTGCATAGTTATTTATTTAGTATGGCTCATAATACTATAATATGCATAGAGCTGTAACGAATACACCTGGTAGCGAATACGAATACACATCATGATAAAGGGGCATGATTATGAATATTTATTTGTGAATATGAATACACCCTGGTATAAAGCAGAAATAAAAGACAAACTGTATTCAGGTTGCACATATATTAAATTGTACTAAAATTTACATATAAACAATTAGGATACCAGTGCTCCAGATAGGCTGCGTATCCACGTAAAATATGCGGCAAAAATATGCAGTACGCTAGAATTTTCAAAATTCATCGTACCAAATACGTGGGAAAAATCCGTGTACGCAACAAATTTCAGTTCTGTCAGTACCGATATTCTGTAGCTGTTACGTCTAGAGTGCATAAAAAACGAGATTTATCGGCTTTTATTAATGGAAACCATAGGTATGTACCGATATAGCGCGGACAATGCCGAGTACCGTAGTTACGATTGGATGTATCATTCAAGGGAAGTCACTCTCAAATGCGCAAATATGGCGAAGCAATCAGAAATTACTAATTATTTTCACTATTCAAAATCGCAGTCACCGCCTGATGTGCTGCACAAAACGGCAAATGAATTCGTTGCAGCGTTACTGGAAGATATCATCAAATCAGTTGTAGCACCAAAAACACACAACCACACAAATAAGTTGGCATAATACGCGCCCGAAAATGTGATAAACTAAAATCGCTGACATCGAGGTGATTGAAAACCACGTGCAGGTAGAAATGTTGTACATGTGTACTTATACTTAAATGTTTTCAGTGTCAACAAATTGTAATTTAACTTGTTACTTGCTTGTTTTTTTAAGAAAGCAGTATGATTTAAAACTATAATTTAGAAATAGAGATCGATTATTGTATCATAGTTTGACGAGCTATAATTTTGAAGATCTCCTTGTAAAAACAGAACAAAAGGGACAGAACAAAAGTGCTAAAAATGAATTTATTCACTTTTTAGTTTATTTGTAGTAAATCCTTTGCTTGCACTTTTTTTATCAAACTAAAGCTTACTCTCTGAGGACAAATTTAACAAGAAATGTATATAAGTCTGCTCTTTCAGAATACATTGACTTATTTTCAACACTTGATTACATAGAACACATATGACAGTCATGTGACCTCTTCATGCAGATGAAGGATTGTCCATAAACTTTTGCAAAATATATTTAAAAAGATACAGACTTTTATAAAATGGAAAAAAAAATACTATTTTCATTATAAAAAAGTGTAACATGTTTGTCTTTAGAATATGAAATTAAAAGTGTTTGTGATTGACATTGTGTTCTCTCTATTGTACAAGTGGTACTGATGGAAGTTGGTCGGTACTGATATGTTTTGATTTTAATCAGTACCGTACTGATTGGATAAAAAATTATCTGGAGCACTGAGGATACAATTTATTGTTCGTATTTTATCATTTGTATTCATATTTTTTTTCTTTTCTTTTGTAATTGTCTTCCATGTTTTAAATTAAATATTTATTATCATATCAGGAACATGCAAGAAATAATAATAACTCTGATAATTTAATCTAACAAATCAAATTGTTATTAGGCTACCAAACTTGATATTCAGATATCAAGTGGATATTATGTTTTCCAACTTTAACTATCTTAATCTATAACATACTTAATTGGAAAATACATTCTGTGCTGTTACATTTAGGGTCTTAATCAGTTTCTTGCAACTTTCTCGCATAAGGTCCATTATGCAATGTCATTGGTTTCAACAAGCGTTAGATTACTGGTTACAAGCAAGCTCTACGAAAATATCCAAATGTACCTGAATGAAAGAGACTGGACTATACTGTATGAAGCATGCATAAGAGTACACTGAATCTGATACATTTACGACACTTGGCTAAAAGAAATTAGCAAGGCGAAGCAGTCAAGCTTTTTATTTCTTGGACATTGATTAATAGGTTGTTATTTGCATTATCAATTTATCAGTTGTTAATTGGCTTGTTGTAAATATTCGGTTATTTGCCTAGCGAATTTCAAAAACGTATTCAACGTATAATTTACATGTTGTTTTGTTTTAATTACAATATTAATTTGTCTTTTAAAAATTTTGGTTTGAGTTTGTTGTTATTTTTATGCACTTTAGACTTACGGTCACTTTAAAAAGCTATTTGAAGTTGTTTCATAAAATGTCACATTGATTTTGAAAATGTCACATTTGATTTTGAAAATGTCACATTGATTTTGTCTCAGAAAGGGCCTTTATCCTATTGAAGAAAATTCTTTCTTGATCTCTGCTTTAGGGTATGACCCGCTAAAATTTCAAATGACCCCCAAATTCTGGTACAGGGGGTCAAATATGACCTCCTTAAAATCAGAGCTTGAAGAAACACTGGTTAAATGCCAATTTGGTTAGCTGCTGGTCAGTTTTTAGCTGACCTGAGCACAATGTGCTCAAGGTGAGCTTTTGTGATTGCCCTTTGTCCGTCGTCTGTTGTGTGTCATCAACAGTTTGGCTTTTTAACACCCCAGAGGCCATATTTTTAGGCCAATCTTCATGAAACTTGGTCAGAATATTTTTCTCCATAAAATCTTGGACAGGTTCGAAGTTGGGTCATGTGGGGTCAAAAAGTAGGTCAATATGAAAAATCCAACAAATGTTGCTTTTTTATAATCAGGTGAGCAATTCAGGGCCATCATGGCCCTCTTGTTACATTTTAGGGTCTTGTGACCCCTATGAGGTCATCGATAGACCAAATGTCATATGCCTTCTATATTTCATATAAATGTATGAAACCATTAATCATATTTAAAATGTTTTAATCAAATAAGTCATATTTGTTTTTGGTCTGGTATAAAGTTAAATGTTTTATCAAGTTGTTTCTGTGAAATCAGGGTCTCTGTATAGAATGAAGAGAATCAGTGAATTTAATAGAAATTAATGAAATGTATGTGAATAAGCAAATCATACTGATTGTGAAATAAAAATTTAAATTCAGTGATAAACAGAAGTTTTCAAGTGATTGGAAGTTAAAATTTTCTTAATTTGAATATGATTTTACCATTATGATTTGACGTATTCCAATACTGATATCAGCCTGTACAGTCAGGAGTTATGCCCCTTTTAATATAAAAAGAAATGCCAGATTTCAGTTTGTTTGCACTCTAGCATCGTCTTTTTCTTAAGCAATCCTCTTCAATCTTTATGACAATGTTTATTACCATAATCTCTTGGCCAGGTTTGATTATGGCTGATATCTGTCAATTAGGTCAGGAGTTATGACCCTTTTGATATTAAGAAAAACTTTATCTTTTGGCGAAGTTTGATTATGGCTGATATCAGCCCATTAGGTCTTTGATATTAATAAAAAAATTTTTTCCCTTTGAATTGGCCAATTAGGTCAAGAGTTATGCCCCTTATAATGTTTGATTTTGTGTGTTTAAAGCCATAATTTCTCAGTCAAGTTTGACTTTAAATTTCGACCACAGGCACTGTTTATAGTTCATTGAATTATAAATGATCTCCACTATGCTATAATTTAGTACCTTGTACAGGCAACTGTCTTACTGACAGCTCTTGTTGTTAGGGCTGTAAATCAAAAAGTATAAAAGCTATCAAGATGAAACTTCATATGTGGAGAGATCTCATTTAGGGGATGTGCAGTGCCCAAGAACAATAACTCTCTGTTTAATAATATTGAAGTTAATGCCCTTTGTAACATTTCATGTTTAATTTTTGTCAGGGTCATAACTCAAAAAGGGTAAAGGATTTCAATATGAAACTTCATATGTGGATAGATCTCATTGAATATAAGTGCAGTGCCAAAGAACTGTAACCCGCACTTTGCGTCATTTCAAAAATCCCTGTGACAAAGTGGCATACATATTAATCAATTTTTGTTCAGAGCATTTCTCTCTAACTATATGGAATAAGAACTTGATATTTAATACTTGAGATTTACTACACTTACACTCTAATTATTTGACATTTACAGTGGTGCTAACGTATCAGTTGTCAAAAAATACGATTGGAATACAATAGAAATACGGACGATATACGATATGTGATATACGATATGCGATGTGCGATATTTCCTTTTTTTTTTCCAATACGAATTACGATCTGCAATATACGTTATGCGATATACGATACAGGATAAGCACGGTATAAATGGCATTTTTTACAACTGTATACAACTAGATTTTACAATAAGTTCAAAAATATGAAATATCAACTAAGCTTTTAACAATATTTATCACTAGCCGTGTTTTCATCTGAAATAAACAGCAGAAATAAACAAAACGGGAAACAGGAAATGGGGACAAACTAAATTGCGGTTCCCCTAGAAATGTTACGGACTCTGTTGTCTCCGTCAATAACAACCTAAGCACGTGTAATGAAAAACTGATTTTTTCCTAATGAGGACTCATAAAAAAATGTATTAATTAGTCCCCTACCGGTGTTCACACTGGAGGGGACTATAAGTTTGCCCTCCGTCTGTCCGTCCGTCCGTCCGTCCGTCTGTCTGTCTGTCCGCTCAAATCTGGATCCCGCGATAACTTAATAACTAAGCAAGCTAACTTGATGAAACTTGGTATATGACTAGATGGCAATGTGTAGATTATGCACGTCATTTTATTTTTGTTCTTCGACTAAAATTGTGGTTGCTATGGTAACGGAAATAGTGAAAATATGGCAAAAATGGGATCCTGCGATAACTAAGCAAGCTAACTTGATGAAACTTGGTATATGACTAGATGGCAATGTGTAGATTATGCACGTCATTTTATTTTTGTTCTTCGACTAAAATTGTGGTTGCTATGGTAACGGAAATAGTGAAAATATGGCAAAAATGGGATCCCGCGATAACTAAGCAAGCTAACTTGATGAAACTTGGTATATGACTAGATGGCAATGTGTAGATTATGCACGTCATTTATTTTTGTTCTTCGACTAAAATTGTGGTTGCTATGGTAACGGAAATAGTGAAAATATGGCAAAAATGGGATCCCGCGATAACTAAGCAAGCTAACTTGATGAAACTTGGTATATGACTAGATGGCAATGTGTAGATTATGCACGTCATTTTATTTTTGTTCTTCGACTAAAATTGTGGTTGCTATGGTAACGGAAATAGTGAAAATATGGCAAAAATGGGATCCCGCGATAACTAAGCAAGCTAACTTGATGAAACTTGGTATATGACTAGATGGCAATGTGTAGATTATGCACGTCATTTTATTTTTGTTCTTCGACTAAAATCGTGGTTGCTATGGTAATGGAAATAGTGAAAATATGGCAAAAAATCGGATCCCGCGATAACTAAGCAAGCTAACTTGATGAAACTTGCTATATGACTAGATGGCAATGTGTAGATTATGCACGTCATTTTATTTTTGTTCTTCGACTAAAATTGTGGTTGCTATGGTAACGGAAATAGTGAAAATATGGCAAAAATGGGATCCCGCGATAACTAAGCAAGCTAACTTGATGAAACTTGGTATATGACTAGATGGCAATGTGTAGATTATGCACGTCATTTTATTTTTGTTCTTCGACTAAAATTGTGGTTGCTGTGGTAATGGAAATAGTGAAAATATGGCAAAAAATGGGATTGATTACCATATTGAGTCAAGGTGGAGCCGGTAGGGGACTTTATGTGTTGCATACAACACCAGTTACTTGTTATGCTTTGTTATGTGTTTTGATATTAATCACATTAAAAAAAACAAATGATACCAGTAATCATCTAATATCTAGTACGCTGTCATTTGTGCTAATTAAAACAATATCTTCGGGCATTTTTCAAACTATGCATTTAACCCATCAAACATAAATGTATATATAATTTATTGGATGTATCAATTATCAAAAGAACGCGAGTGAGTGTGGGAGAATAGCACCGTATCTATTTTCTTATTAGAATATTCGTATATATTACCAGTAGGTAACTGTCATGGGTATAGATTTAATATAAATATGTTTTCATATACTTTAACCAGAAGCTCGGAAAATCCGCTATTGTTTTAAAAAGCCCTAAGCCCGAAGAATTGTTGTTGGAAATAGACCTTGGTAATTAAACAATTAAATACATGTACATTAACATGGGTCGAAAAGCTATCTTTGTCGAAAAGATGCCATGAGTGAAGAGGCCGCCGTTTAACCGGGTATTCGTGAGAAATGTCATACGCCGCCATGCGTATACAGTTTAATATGATTTGTTTCGTTGATCGAGTACAAGAATAAAATAGTTGCCAAATCGGTTATATCTCATTTTGACTACACCCAGTTCATCTACTGTATAAAGTTATTTCACACCTTTCCAGACATGTTTCCAAATTGTCTAACACATGCAT
The DNA here is from genome assembly GCA_021229015.1 of Solen grandis. Taxonomy (NCBI): domain Eukaryota; kingdom Metazoa; phylum Mollusca; class Bivalvia; order Adapedonta; family Solenidae; genus Solen; species Solen grandis. Next base: position 16,753,156 of record CM037787.1, on the reverse strand, counting down.
TACTACATGTAAAGGATATATTACTAATTGTCTCTTATTAAGTAGGGAAATATCATCATGTGTTGGGCTTTCAATATTTTGTAATGGTATCCATGTTTTTGACCAAGTATTATTGTAAAATTATTTAAATGTAAAGTATTTAATATTTTATTAAATATTTATGATATAACATTTTTTGATTTGGGTTTCAATTTTTGTGTCTCTCATTTTTTGTGTGCATATGTATCATCCCCGCACTAATTCACTGTGTCTTCCGCATAAATATGCATTCATCTCTCCTCCTCTCTCTCTCTCTCTCTCTCTCTCTCTCTCTATCTCTCTCATCCTATATTTTGAGCTAATGGTCATTAATGTTATCATGTATGTGGTTTCGAGACACATTTTAATTTGCAGAGATTTTGATTTGTAGACACAATGGGTTTCAATCGGAAGAACAAATTAAAAAAAAAGTCTATTTAAAATCTGTGTATTTTACTCGCCGTTTTAACAATCAAAATATTTTAGAGAATACCCTATGATTTGTTCATTTGTGATATAAAAATAAGTCCATAAGTCACACACATGTGTGCCTGCACACTCCCTTACAAATGCATTTTTGATACATGTATCATCATTTTCATCGTGTACATTTAAGATTTTTTTTCTCTCTTCGAAATATATTCTGTGCCTCATACCTAGATTGGAAACAGTTTTATTATTATTATTATTCTATGAATATTGGTGTGTTTAAAATAGAATTTCAAATTATTGCTAAAAATTGTAATCTTTTAGTACCGGAAATAACATTCACTCTGTGTACATGTCAAAAGTCTTCTCCTCTGGGGGTGGTATACCGGCAGTGGCAAGACATAAAGGTGACATATCCGGTCAAAATAAACACATGCTGTGCCTGCTGATAAGAACTTATGGCACGCCTCCGGTATTGCAAAACACACTTTTTTCACTTAATTATACATAAAAGATTAGGGATATGCAAGAAAATGTTCTAACCTATTATATCTCTAGCAAACTGTAATAATATGGAAATGAGATCTTTAGCAAACTGTAGTAATATGGAAACAAGATCATTTTCTTTTAACTATTATCATGTCAGTGAACTCTGTGTTATCACGGAATAAAATACATCAGTTATTTTATAACAAATCTTCCATTCCCATGTAGGTTTTATGTTTATTTTTCTATTGTTATGGCTTGCAATAATTCCTGGTTTATCATATTAAATATTAAGACATAGCAGTGAAGCATATCACGAAAATGTGGTCCCGTTTTATCATTGTTTTTTTTTCCATATGAAAGAGACAGTTGTTGGATACAATTAAGTTCGGGTGTGATACCCATGCTAATTTAGCAAAAAAAAATGCTCTTCGAAATATACGTGCCGGAGGTATAGCACCGATATACTGTAAACATGTTCCTGTGTAGAACTAGTACTTAGAGCTCCGTGTTCTCAAAGCAATACCGATGCATCTTGTACACATCATATACGTATTAGGATTTACGCGATCATTGGAAAAAATGCTCCGGTTTGGATTTTCAGTCTCCACCTACCTGAATTTTGATTATCTCCATACTGATGAAAAAGGGGGAAAAAAGAAACATAATTTGCACTCATTCATCCATTTTTTTCGGAAGTGAGTGTGTGCGCGCGCGTGTGCGTAATGAAAGAGAGATAGAGAAACCTAAATAAAATAGGAAATAATTAAATAAATAAACTATATTCATAAATTACAATTATCTTTTGTTCACGAATTCATTAAATAATAAAAAAAAATGGGCATTCGAGTAAATACATCAGTAAAAAATGTCCAGAGAAATAAATGATTACACGAAAGCAACATTTCGGACGATCTTGCATAAGTAGGTAAGTTTTAATTTGTTAGTTTTTAGACAGGTTAATAAAGCAAACATTGATCAAACATATCGATTACACATATTTTAAAATGATTCCACTTTAATACTGATATAGTCACGAAGCTATATTAAAGGTATTTACGTCTCTGATATAGTACTTTTCACACGTGCATCAAATTATATAACATCGCATGGCGTCTGCTCCTTAAAGTCACGTAGGCCATAACACATGTATAAAATAATAAAGTAAAAGAAATATAACTATTGCAATTGGTAAAATATGAAAAAAAATGTACAGCATAATTAGATTTAATGATCCACCATTAATAAACTTAAGCAAATATTAAATTTAAAGACACAAACATTAATTATTTCTGAAATATCGATGGTGTACCGTAACTTAAACTGTCCTAAACCACTGGGTGGTTCAATATGATATACGTTATGCGATTTACGATATACGATTACCGATATACGGTTGCCTTACGATGCGATGCGATACAATCCCTTTTTTGCCTAAACGATTGAATGCGATAGAATACGATTCCATACGTTACGATGCGATTGAGTAATATATACGTTACGATAGGATGCGATACGAACGATATACGCTATTTTTGACAACTGATACGTTAGCACCACTGTAACCCATTAGAGTGGTGCCAAAGTGTATTTGTCTCCATAAAATCTTGGACAAGTTCAAATTTGGGTCATGTGGTGTTAAAAAGTAGGTCATGAGATCAAATCTTAGAGAAACCTTGTTAACACTCTAGAGGCCACATTTTTGGCCAAATCTTCATGAAACTTGTTCGGAATGTCTGTTTCCATAAAATCTTCGAAGTTGGGTCATGAGGGGTCAGAAAGTAGGTCAATATGAAAAATGCAACATGTTGCTTCTTTATAATCATGTGAGCGATTCAGGGCCATCATGGCCCACTTGTTTAGGGTTTGCACTTGATATCTTTATTGTTAAATTGATTGATTATTTTGAAATTCCTTGATTTTCCAGCCCTGTGGACAAAACGATCAAGTGTGGTCACTCAGCTGAAGTCACTCCAGGCAGAGACTGACCTCATTACAAAAATTTTCGAGGACCAAGAAGTCATGAGACAGATGCAGAGCTCTAGGTACCTCATACCATCTGATGTATAGATTATAATAGGGATTTGTTATGGTAATAGTGTCTGTCTTTCCGTCCCATATTCTTTCTGCAGCATAACTCGAAAAGTATTTAAGGTATCAACTTGATACTTCATAAGTGAATAGATCTCATTGAGGATGAGTTCAGTGTACAAGAATGATAACTCTACCTTTCATAATTTTTTGGTTATTGCCCTTTGTGATTTACTGCACTTACAAACTCTAATTATTTGACATTTAACCCATTAGAGTGGTGCCAAAGTGTGTATGGCTCAGGCGGTGGCATTGTGTTTTTTGAACGCATCTGTTTAACTCTTTAGTTGTTATCAATAAATTTTTAGCTCACCCTTCGTCCGGGGTCCGTTGTCAACAATTTGGCTTGTTAACACTCTAGAGGCCATATTTTTAGGCCAATCTTTATGAAACTTGGTCAGAATGTTTTTCTTTTTGGTTGGTTAATTGGGAAAAAGAGGTCAAATCTTAGAAAACCTTTTTAACGCTCTAGAGGCCATATTTTTGGCCCAATGTTCATGAAACCTAGTCAAAATCTTTGTTTCCATATAATCTTGGACAAGTTCAAATTTGGGACATGTTGGGTCAAAAAGTAGGTCACGAGGTCAAATCTTAGAAAAACTTTTTTAACGCTCTAGAGGCCATATTTTTGGCCCAATGTTCATGAAACCTAGTCAAAATCTTTGTTTCCATATAATCTTGGACAAGTTATTTGGCATGTGGGTCAAAAAGTAGGTCAGAGGTCAAATTTAGAAAACCTTGTTAACACTCTAGAGGCCACATTTTTGGCCCAACTTCATGAAACTTGGTCAGAATGTTTGTCTCCATAAAATCTTGGACAAGTTCGAGTTTGGGTAATGTTGGGTCAAAAAATAGGTCATGAGGTCAAATCTTAGAAAAAACCTTGTTTACACTCTAGAGGTCACATTTTTGGCCATAGCTTCATGCAACTTTGTCGGAATGTCTGTTTCCATAAAATCTTGAACAAGTTTGAAGTTGGGTCATGTGGGGTCAAAAGTAGGTTATTATGAAAAATCCAACATATGTTGCTCATTTATTATCAGGTGAGCGATTCAGGGCCATCATGGCCCTCTTGTTCAAATTAATTTTTTTCCAGAGCATAAGTCAAAAAGTATTTTAAGGTATTAACTTGAAACTTTGTAGGTGAATAGATCGTATTGAGGAGGAGTGCAGTGCACAAGAATGATAACTCTACCTTTCAAAATTTTTAACTTTTGTGATGGCCTTGTCTGTCATCCATTGTGTGTCGTATGACATGCACCGTCCGTCGTCATCAATTGCTTGTGAATACTCTAGAGGCCACAGTTTTGTCCCAATCTTCATAAAATTTATTCAGGATGTTAATCTACATGATATCTTGGATGAGTTCGAAGTTGGGTTATGTGAGATCAAAACCGGAAAAAAATTAAGGCCAAAAACCCGGAAATAGAAAAACCATGTGAACACTCTAGAGGCCACAGTTTTAGCCAAATCTTCATTAAAGTTTGTCTACATGATATCTTGGACGAGTTTGAAATCGGTTCACGTGGGGTCAAAAACTGGGTCTAGAGGCCACGGTTTCAGTCTAACCTTAATGTAACTTAGTCAGAATGTTTGTTAACATCAAATCTTGGATGAATTCAAAACTTGGCCACATGGGGGGTCAAAGAGTAGGTCACCAGGGCAAATTTTAGAAAAATCTCTAGGGGCCTACATTTTTGTACCAGTCTTCATTAAACTTGATAAGAATGATGACTACATAAATTCCCAGTTGAGTGCAAATTCAGGTAGGATCAAAATCTAGGTCACTTAGTCAGAAAGTGTTAGAAAAACACTTTAGATGCCACATTTTTTGTCATTATGCCTAACACAGCAATCTTACTCAGGTGAGCAACACAGGGCCATCTTGGCCCTCTTGTTTAGCTTACCAGAGCAGAACTTGCTCAAGGTGACCTATTGGAATCAACCTCTGCCTGTTGTCGTATGTTGTTGGTTATTTGTCATCCTTCATCAACAATTTGCTTTAGAAGACATCTCTGAAACCGCTAGGTAGAAATTGAAAAACTTGACATGAATGATCTTTGGGTAAACCTCCACAAAAATTGCTAAAAGAAACTTGGTACATGCAGAACTGTGGTTGCCATGGTAATGGAAAGAAAACAATTTAAAAACTCTAGAAATTGTCTCCTTTAAAACTTACACTGTCCATATTTCAAATTGTTTTGGTGCAGATGTTCCTTGGGTAATCATCTACCAAGATTGCTTAAATCATTCCAATCTGTTAAAAAATATGGCCGCCAGGGGCAGAGCTTATTTGGCTTATATGTATATAGTGAAACCTTTAAACGACATCTCTTCTGAAACCACTGGGCAGAATTTGATTAAACTTGGCAGATATGATCCTTGGGTGAACCTTCTGAAAAGTTGCTAAAATAAACTTGATCCATATAGGACTCTGGTTTCCATGGCAATGGAAAGAAATGAATTATGAAGACTTTAAAAATCAACTCTTTCAAAACTACTGGCCAGATCTCACAGTGTTTTGGTACAGATGTTCTTTGGGTAACCATCAACCAAGATAGCTCAAATTATTCAGATCCGTAAAAAAACATGGCCGCAATGGGGCGGGGCTAATTTGCCTTATATGTATATAGTGAAACCTTTAAACAACATTTTCTCTGAAACCCCTGAACAGAATTTGATTAAACTTGAAAGGGATGATCCTTGGGTGAACCTTCACAAAAGTTGCTAAAATAATCTGAATTCATGTAGAACTCTGGTTGCATTGGCAGTAAAGAGAAATTAGATATGAAAACTTTAAAAATCATCTCCTTCAAAACTACTGGCCAGATTTCAAAATGTTTTAGTACAGATGTTCCTTTGGTAACCCTATACTCAGGTGAGTGATTTAGGGCCTCTATGGCCCTCTTGTTTACACAAATAGTCACCTAAATATTGTTTTTTCGGAGATGTCTGTCTGTTTGTCACACTTTTTGTCTGGAGTATTACTCAGAAAGTACCAATGCTATTAACTTGACACTTCACAGGTGGATAGATCTCATGCAGGAGAAGTGCAGTGCACTAGAACCATAACTCTGCGCATCATATTTTGGAGTTATTGCTGTTTTTTAATTTTCATACTTAATATTTGTCTGGAGCATAACTCACAAAGTATCAAAGCTATTGACTTGACACTTCACAGATGAATAGATCTCATGAAGGAGAAGTGCACTGCTGCAGTGCACAAGAACATTAGCTCTGCGCATTATTTTTTTGAGTTATTGCCCTTTGTTAAATTTCATACTTAATTTTTGTTCAGAGCATCACTTAAAAAGTATCATAGCCATTAACTTGAAACTTCACAGGTGTATAGATCATATTGAGGAGAAGTGTCATGCACAAGAATCATAACTCAGCACATCATATTTTTGGAGTTACTGCCCTTTGTTAAATTTCATACTTAATTTTTGTCTTGAACGTAACTCAATAAGCATAAAAGCTTTTAACTTGAAACTAAAAATTTTATTGTGCGCCAACTGTCAGGCTGCTTAATTGTTCTCTCTGATAAAACTTGGATTTTCTAGTAGAAAGAGTGCTTGTAGGAATTTGATTTTTGTTGAGGAAACTTATGAAGATGTACTTATCATGAATATAAACTTTATTTATATAAATTGCGTTTTTTCAGTATTTGTCTTTAAAACAATTTGAATACAACAAAGAATTGAGTTGTAACTGGGTGAACACCATCTCACTGCACACAATGGTTAACCCTGAGGGCTCAGTTAGACGATCATATAGTGAAAGTGACCTGATGAGCTTTCGCTCACACCCTAGGCAATGGATTAAACCTGGTCAAGAAGTATTGGTAAGATTAAAAGGTCTGGGGATATTAAACTTAAAAAGATCACAAGCAGGGACTGTACCACACAATAGTTGCCAAAGAAGTACAAAACTTGTATAAATCTTTCAAATCTTATATATCCAAAACGATGTAATACTCTTAGCAATTTTACAGAGAATGTCACCTGCTTGACTATTAATTGCCAATCATTAGTTAAAAAAGATGTACTTGTTGGACAACTGCTTCGTGAACAGAAAGTTGACTTTGCAATTCTGACGAAAACCTGGTATTCTGATGAAAAACAATATCAATTCGAGACCTCTGATCTGAACCAGAATGGTTACAAAATCAGTGTTTCAAACCTTTAAAACAGAATTGGCGGTGGCGTTGCTCTTTCATGTCTTAGTTGTGTTAACATGCTTACACTGATTTCAGATGCAAAATCAAGCTTTGAGTACGGAGTGTGGCAATTAATCTTCAAAAATATTACAATTCACTGTATCGGTATATATATACCGCCATTTATGACAGAATTCTTTCAGTTCCTAGAAAACATAGTTCCGAAGTTTTCAAATCTTATGGTCATGGGAGATTTTAACTTACATATTCATGATGACAGTAATGCCATATCGGATTTCAATAATTCCCTGTTCGCTCTCGGGTTGCTACAGCATGTTGACTTTCCAACACACGTGCATGGCCATAGTCTTGATCTAGTGATCACTGAACTGCGTTGACTTACTCTCATGTGTACTAGGTCCATTTTTGTCAGACCACTGTGCCGTTAAAGTAAGTCTTGAGGGTAAAAAAGGAGAACATTGTGAGCAAGTCTTTTTCTTTCTGGAACTTCAAAGATATGGACAATGAAGATTTTGCTTATCAATGAAATTACAATTTGTTTAGATTCTCCTGAAATTTTTGTCAACCAATTTGATTCTGAGATACAAAAACTTTTTAATATACATGCTCCTTTGAAAGAGAAAATGCAAATATATAGAGCACCAAAACCCTGGTTCAGTGAAAGTATTATATCCCTGAAACAAGTTATGCATCCATCAGAGAGACTTTGGCACAAACATCGGCAACCCAAGGACTATGATTGCAATGGGTAACCCTCTATCAAGATCGCTAAAATTATTCCAATCCATGAAAAAACATGGCCGCCAAGGGCGGGGCTAATTTGCCTTTTATGTATATAGTGAAATTTAAAGAGACCTGTTCTCCAAAACTGATTTTATTCGCACAGGTGTTATTTGGGTAACTCTTTACAAATGTTTTTAAAATAAACTTGATCCATGTAGAACTTTTGTTTCCATGGCAACAAAATGAATATTATTAGTTTTTAGCTCACCTGAGCACAACGTGCTCATGGTGAGCTATTGTGATCGCCTTTTGTCCGTCGTCCGTCGTCCGTGCGTGCGTGCGTGCGTCCGTCGTCAACAATTTGCTTTAAACAACATCTCTCATGAACGCTGAAGGATTTTGACCAAACTCACAGGAATCATCCTATGATGCCCTCTATCAAAGTTGTACAAATTATCAGATTGATAAAAAAGTAGGTCACAGGAGCTAAAAATAGATTTTAAATTGCAAACTTTAAAAAAATCTCTTCTGCAAAACTGCTAGGCCTAGAGCTTAGATATTTGGTATGTAGCATCATCTTATGGGCCATTACCAAGATTGTACAAATCATAGCCCTACGGTGATAAATGACCCCGCACCAGGGGTCACTTGTTTTACATAGAGTTATATAGGAAAATCTTTAAAAATCTTCTTTATGAATCCATTAGGCCTAGAGCTAAGATATTTGGTATGTAGCATCATCTAATGGTTCATTACCAGATTGTTCAAATCATAGCCCTACGGTGATAAATGACCCCGCACCAGGGGTCACTTGTTTTACATAGAGTTTATAGGAAAATGTTTAAAATCTTCTTCTATGAATCCATAAGGCCTAGAGATTAGATATTTGGTATGAAGCATCATCTTATGGTCATTACCAAGATTGTACAAATCATAGCCCAATGGTGATAAATGACCCGCACCAGGGGTCACTTGTTTTACATAGAGTGATATAGGAAAAACTTTAAAAATCTTCTTCTATGAATCATTAGGCCTAGAGCTTAGAAATTTGGTATGTAGCATCATCTTATGGTTCATTACAAGATTGTTCAAAATCATAGCCTATGGTGATAAATGCCCCGCACCAGGGGTCACTTGTTTAACATAGATTTATATAGGAAAATCTTTAAAATCTTTTCTATGAATCCATAGGCTAGAGCTTTAGATATTTCATATGTAGCATCATCTAATGGTTCATTACCAAGATTGTTCAAATCATAGCCAAATGGTGATAAATGCCCCCGCAATAGGGGTCACTTGTTTTACATGAGATTATAATAAGGAAAAGCTTTAAAAATCTTTCATGAATCCATAAAGGCCAGAGATAGATTAAATATTGGTAATCTTGCAATCATCTTATTGGTTCATTACCAAGATTGTATAAATCATAGCCCTACGGTGATAAATGACCCCGCACCAGGGTCACTTGTTTTACATAGAGTTATATAGGAAAATGTTTAAAAATCTTCTTCTATGAATCCATAAGGCCTAGAGCTTAGATATTTGGTATGAAGCATCATCTATGGTTCATTACCAAGATTGTACAAATCATACCCTATGGTGATAAATGACCCGCACCATGGGTCACTTGTTTTACATAGAGTTATATAGAAAATCTTTAAAAATCTTCTTCTATGAATCCATTAGGCCTAGAGCTTAGATATTTGGTATGTAGCATCATCTTATGGGCATTACCAAGATTGTACAAATCATAGCCCTACGTGATAAATGACCCGCACCAGGGGTCACTTGTTTTACATAGAGTTATATAGGAAAATCTTTAAAAATCTTCTTCTATGAATCCATTAGGCCTAGAGCTTAGATATTTGGTATGTAGCATCATCTTACGGTTCATTACCAAGATTTTACAAATCATAGCCCTATGGTGATAAATGCCCCGCACCAGGGGTCACTTGTTTACATAGAGTTATATAGGAAAATCTTTAAAAATCTTCTTCTATGAATCCATAAGGCCTAGAGATTAGATATTTGGTATGAGCATCATCTATGGTTATTACCAAGATTTACAAATCATGACCTATGGTGATAAATGCCCCCGCACCAGGGGTCACTTGTTTAACATAGAGTTATTAGGAAATCTTTAAAAATCTTCTTCTATGAATCCATTAGGCCTAGAGCTTAGATATTTGGTATGTAGCATCATCTAATGGTTCATTATCAAGATTTTCAAAATGGTGGCCCTTTGGAGATAAATGACCCCGCACTAAGTCTTCTCCTCTGAAACCATAAGGCCCAGTGCTTATTTATTTGGTGTGTAGTATTGTCAGGGCTAAAATGTTTAAGATTGAGTTATATCAGAATTCTTGTCTGTTTAAAAACCTTGTAATCAGTTGTAGCAATGGTACTCAGGTGAGCGATCCAGGGCCATCATGGCCCTCTTGTTTTTTTATTAGCTCACCTGAGCAAAGCTCAGGGTGAACTATTGTGATCCTGTTAGTGTCCATCGTCCATCGTGCAGTGTGTGTAGTGTGACGTCAACAATTTAGTGTTTACACTCTATCACCCTCATTTCTTTAGCAATCATCTTCAAACTTTAAGACAATGTTTATGACCATAATGTCTCGATTGAGTTCGATTATTGCTGAGATCAATCAAATAGGTCAGGAGTTATGCCCCTTTTTTAGCTCACCTGAGCACAACGTGCTCAAGGTGAGCTTTTCTGATCGCCTTTTGTCCTGCGTCCGTGCGTGCGTCCGGCGTCAACAATTGTTCAAACAACATCTCCTCCTAAACGGCTTGGCCAATTTGAAAAATATTTTGCAGGAATGTTCCTTGGATAAAGCTCTACTAAAGTTGTATAAATGGTTCTGGTCCATTGCATAATTAGGTCACAGGAGCTAAAAATAGATTTTAAAAATGAAAATTTAAAAAATCTTCTCTGAAACCACAAGGCCTAGCCTTTTGATTTTTGGTATGTAGCATGATCTTATGACTCTCTACCAGGATTGTACAAATTATGACCCTGGGGTCAAAATTGGCCCAGCCCCAGGGGTCACTTGATTTCAATAGGCTAATATAGGAAAAATTGAAAAAATCTTCTTCTCCGAAACCACAAGGCCTAGCCTTTTGATTTTTGGTATGTAGCATGATTTTATGACTCTCTACCAAGATTGTTCAAATTATGACCCTGGGGTCAAAATTGGCCCTGCCCCAGGGGTCACTTGATTTAACATAGGCTAATATAGAAAAAAACTTGAAAAATCTTCTTCTCTGAAACCACAAGGCATGGAGTTAAGATATTTGGTGTGCAGCATTTCTAGTGGTCCACCAAGTTGTTCAAATATGACCCTGGGGTCAAAATTGGCCCGCCCCAGGGGTCACTTGATTTTACATAGGCTAATATAGAAAAAAACTTGAAAAATCTTCTTTTCAGAAACCACAAGGCCTCGAGTTTAGATATTTGGTATGTAGCATGGTCTTATGACTCTCTACCAAGATTGTTAAAATTATGACCCTGGGGTCAAAATTGGCCCCGCCCTAGGGGTCACTTGATTTTACATAGGCTAATATAGAAAAAAACTTGAAAAATCTTCTTCTCAGAAACCACAAGGCCTCGAGTTTAGATATTTGGTGTGTAGCATTGTCTAGTTGATCTCTACAAAGTTTGTTCAAATCATGACCCTGGGGTCAAAATTGGCCCCGCCCCAGGGGTCACTTGATTTAACATAGGCTAATATAGGAAAAACTTGAAAAATCTTCTTCTCAGAAACCACAAGGCCTGGGGTTTAGATATTTGGTGTGCAGCATTTTCTAGTTGATCTCTACCAAGTTTGTTCAAATCATGACCCTGGGGTCAAAATTGGCCCCGCCCAGGGGTCACTTGATTTTACATAGGCTAATATAGGAAAAACTTGAAAAATCTTCTTCTCTGAAACCACAAGGCCTAGCCTTTTGATTTTTAATATGTAGCATGATCTTATGACTCTCTACCAAGATTGTTCAAATTATGACCCTTGGGTCAAAATTGGCCCCGCCCCAGGGGTCACTTGATTTAACATAGAAAGCTGGGGTCAAAATTGGCCCCGCTCCAGGGATCACTTGATTTTACATAGACTTATATTGGAAAAAAAACTAGAAAAATCTTCAAGGTCTGGAGTTTATATATTTGGTATGTAACATGGGCTAATAGACCTCTACCAAGTAGAGTGTGGTAGTGTGTAGCATTGTCTAGTCGATTCTTACCAACTTTGTTCAAATCATGACCCTGGGGTCAAAATTGGCTCTGCCCCAGGGGTCACTTGATTTTACATAGCCTAATGATACCAGGTGAGCGATCCATGGCCATCATGGCCCTCTTGTATAAAAAGAAATGCCAACTTCCACTTTGTTTACTCTCTAGCATCTTCATCTTTAGAGCAATCATCTTTAACCTTAAAGACAATGTTTATGACCATTATGTCTCGATTGAGTTTGGTTATGGCTGAGATCGGTCTATTAGGTCAGGAGTTAAGCCCCTTTTAATATAAAAAAATGCCAGATTTCATTTTGTTTTCACTCTAGCATCTTCTTTTTTGAGCAATCATCTTCAAACTTTATGACAATGTTTTTGACCATAATATCTCGATTGAGTTAGAATATAGCTGAGAATTGTTGATTAGGTCAGGAGTTATGCCCCTTTTGATATCAAAATATGCCAGATTTCACTTTGTTTACTCTCTAGCATCTTCATGTTATTAAGCAATCATCTTCAAACTTTTTAACATTTTTTAAGACGATAATGTCTGAATTGAGTTCAATTGTGGCTGAGATGGGCCAATTAGGTCAGGAGTTATGCCCCTTTCAATATAAAAAATGCAAGATTTCACTTTGTTTACTCTCTACCAACTTCATTTTTAGCTCACCTGAGCACAACGTGCTCATGGTGAGCTTCTGTGATCACCTTTTGGCCGGCGTTCGGCGTCCATCTGTCAACTTTTCCTTTAAACAACTTCTCCTCCTAAACCACTGGATGGATTTTGACCAAACTTCACAGGAAGCATCCTTATCATGACCTCTATCAAAGTTGTTCAAATTATTTTGATTGGGTGAATAAGTAGGTCACAGGAGCTAAAAATAGATTTTTAAAATGCAATCTTAAAAAATCTTCTCCTGCAAAACTGTAAGGCCTAGAGCTTTAATAATTGGTATGTAGAATTGTCTTATGAACATCTACAAAAGTTGTTCAGGTCATGACCCTGGGGACAAAATTGGCCCCGCCCCAGGGGTCATTTTATTTTTCATAGGTTTATATAGTGAAAAACTTTAAAAATCGTCTTCTATGAAACAATAAGGCCTAGAGCTAAGATATTTGGCATGTAGCATTGTCTAGTGAATCTCTACAAAAGTTGTTCAAATTATGACCCTGGGGTTAGAATTGGCCCTGCCCTGGGGGTCACTTGTTTTACATAGACTTATATAGGAAAAACTTTTCCTATGAAACCATAAGGCCTAGAGCTAAGATATTTGGTATGTAGCATCACCTAATGGTTCATTACCAAGAATGTTCAAATCATAGCCCAATGGTGATAAATGACCCCGCACCAGGGGTTACTTGTTTTACATAGAGTTATTTATATATAGGAAAATCTTAAAAATCTTCTTTTATGAATCCATAAGGCCTAGAGAAAATCTCCTCCTGCAAAACTGTAAGGCCTACAGCGTGTAGAATTGTCTTATAAAACTTTACAAAAATTGTTAAAATCATGGCCCTAGGGTCAAAATTTGCCCTGCCCCAGGGGTCACTTTATTTTACATAGGCTTATATAGGGAAAACCTAGAAAAATCTTCTCATCAGAAACCATATGGATATGTCCCTTTTATTATAAAAAATGCCAGATTTCACATTGTTTACACCCTCGCGTTTTTTGAGCAATCATCTTCAAACTTTAAGACAATGTTTATGACCATAAGCTCACAATCGGGTTCAATTATAATTGATATTGGCGAGTTGATTTAGGAGTTATGCCCCTTTCACTATAAAAAAAGCCAGATTTCACTTTGTTTTTGAGGTTGGCGTACTTGACTGTTTCCTGTTGATGTAGGGTTCTGTTCACAGTCTGTCTGCTGACTGATGACAGTTGTTAGAACTATTGGTGGAGAAAAAAAGGATGGCTATCCAGAGACTGAGCCAAGCGACTGAACATGTGTCTAGCTGATTGTGGCTTAGACGTGAGAAGTGCTGGATGTAATTAACCAACACACAGTGATTTTCAATGTGGGCCCACCTGTCATGAGAGTGTTCATGGATTAAAGGACCAAAACACTCAATGACGGCGGACTCCATGCTGATGATGTTGGTTGAGGAGCAGTTTACACTGTATATCTACACATACAGTATTTTACTAGATAATATTAAAAATTAAATTAGTGGATGTTTATTGCTTTGAAAATTATATGAATAATGTTATTTTCTGGGAAAAAGATGTTTTTGTTTTTTGAAACTTTTGCATTAAATCAAAAGGTTTGGGTATCATGTAAAGATATGTTGTGAAATATCAAGCTGTATGGAAGAGTATTACAGAAGTTATAATATGACTTTCAATTTCTGGACACATACTGATACATGAAACACATTGAAAGGGAAAGTTTCTTTAAATTATTAGTTTATATTTTCAAATTTTAGAAGAAATGTTATTTTAATTTTTAATCTTTTTAATCAGCTATGTGAAATTGAAGTAAAAGACTGAATTCTGATTCTGCAACATCAAATATCATTGTTTAAGATAGTCGTTTTGGTATATAATAAACAACTCTAGCTTTGTATTGGTAAAAGCTACTCAGGACACTTTAACTCAACAAAATATGTTATGATTGTTACCATTTTCAACTGCTGTATGACTTTGTATCATTTTGGACATCTATTTAGATCTTGCATATACATGTATATTTTATTTGTCAACAGGTGATAAGAAGTAAGGGGTTTCCTTCATGAGAGGTTAATATGAATTAAGAACTAGAACTTCCAGTATCTGATATCATCAGGCCATTCTTTCCCTTTAGTTCTGATGAAATAATATCATCTTGTCTGAAGAAATATTTACATTTTAAACATTTACCAATGATGACAGAAAATGAATTTCCCCATCTATTATAATCTTCATTAGATACTTCAAATCATCTGAGGTCCACTCTCCTATATTTGTGCTGAGATGGATTCATTGAAATGTAATATTGTCTGAGCAAACAGAGTGGACCCTGATCAGACAGCTCCTTCCAGGAACTGTCTTATCTGGGTCTCCTCTATGAGCCAATGTGTCAAAATGAGTTGATATGTGATAAAAGGTTGAATCCGAAGGTAAAAAATCACAAAAAGATTTAGAATTACCCAGTCAGACCAATCTTTTTTATATTTATCTGATTTCACCTTCTTTTGAATTCTGATTACAGAATTTTCAAAGAATGCTTTGATTTAACCTGAACATTAAAATGGTCTACAGAGGAGTTATTAAAATATCCCAGAAAACATATACATGTATTTATATTGTCCTACAAATATTCACAAAAAATCATTGTTTCATTTACATAATTATTTTGAAAACAAAAATGTCTGTAAAAGTTAACGACTGGTACTGATAAATAGAACTATAGGTAATAAAATGGTGGAAGTGATTTTCAGAAAATGGCACCTTTGACCTAATGCTGGTAAGCAAGGTAAAATTGGATTGTTCAACTGTTTTGTATCCTATACCACACGGCTTTACAAATGTATACAATCAGGTAAAGTTCGGGTTCATTTCTGTGATAAAGTTTGCATTATCATCTTCTAATTTTAGCTGCTATTTAAACTTTAAAGTCTTTTTGGACTGAATAAAAAAGAATGGGTATCTCAAGGCAAAGTTTAGTTACTTTAATAGATAATGAAATTGGTTGAAATTCTCAATTTGCTTCATTGTGAGTCATAAAACACAACAATTTCACCCCCCACCCCCCCCACTCCTCTGAAAAAAAAAATAACACAAGCAAATATCATATTGAATAATAATGAATGTCCAATGACCATTGAAACAGCTAGTGAATGGTGACGATTCTGGACAATAGAGGAATGTATAAAATAGGTTGTCTTCAAGCAATGCAAAATTAAGACAATAACTAAAAATAAAATGATATATATTTAACTTTTTTTCTATTCTTTCAGATAATTATACTCGGATTATGAACTTGACTATTTGAGTTTACCGTCGCTTCTACAGTATTTCAGTCATATAGCGATGTCCAGCTAATTACAGGTGGAGGAAGACCCCGAATGCACGGAGGCATCTGGGTGGCTTCCTCACATGAAAATCCGAATGACCCTGCCGGGATTCGAACCCACGCAGTGAGGGGCTGAGTGAGTGTTAAAGTCAGCGACTTTACCCTCTCGGCCACGGAGGCTCCCCGGATTATGAACTAATTGTATAAAGTAAAAGGGTTAATAACAGAAGTATCAGATTTTAGGGCATGTATGCATTTTGACCATGCATGAGATGACCTTGAACATGACTGTTAATTGGCCATTGAAATCTGTAATTACACATACAGGCTAAAATTAATTTTCCTTCCTGTAACATTTATCAACAAAAATTTCAGTGATCAATTGAAACATATATTGAAATATTGCCACCATCATGGACTTTATCTATTTGTGAAACCAAACATATAGATACATAATCTTAATAATATTGTATAAAAAAAACCTCTTTTAGTTGAAAAAAAAATTTCTGTAACAAATGTGATCAATTTCAGCATATAAATGCATAAAAAGAGATATTAGAGAGAAAATAAGAAATATTTGGGTATTTCATGTGTTTTGACCTTGGAATGACCTTGAACTTGACTTTGAAAGGTCAGTCAAATTTGTAAGTTTTGCATACATGCTAAAATAAAGTAATTTCTTTCAAACACTTAAGATTGACCTTTATATATGGTATTTATCAATGAAACATCCAATGATCATTGATACAGCAATTGAATGGCGGCCATCTTGGATAATGTATATGTGTGTAAACTACCAAAGTTTATACATAATCTAAACACAGATATACAAAACAGTTTTAAATGAAAGAATACACACATAACAATATTTCTATCACTAAAAGTAATCCATTTGAGTATAAAAAATGCATAAAATGAGAAAAAGTAGGAAGGAGATATCAAATTTTGGAGTATTTTTTGTACTTTGACCCTGAAATGACCTTGGCCTTGACCTTGAATTTGCTATTGTTGTATATGAATTTGATGTACATTATGGAAGGAGTAATAATCATGCAAAAATTTTGAACTACCTCTGTAAATAAATCTGTAACAAACAGATAAAATATTTTCACTGAACTTGCGATTTATGGCGGCCTTCTTGGACGCCATCTTGGATTTCTGAGTCCGCACCAGGCGTTGGCAATTTATGCCGGCAGTTTCATATAGTACAGACATTGGCGAACATTTTGGTATATAACAATGCTTGTTCTACCTTTATGGCCACCCCAACTCCCAAAACCCACTGATTGTCACCCTACTACATGTATTAAGCAATTATCTTTCTCTGGTGAGCAATTTAGGACCATCGGCCCTCTTGTATATATTTTATATCTTCTTCTCTAAATATGTTGGTAAGAATTTCATTTAACAAAAATGATCACATCATTTCCTTCTACCAAAACATTTATGACTATTATCTTGCCAATGCTGACTTGGTATTCACTATTGGACCACTATCTCCTATTATGGCCCTTGAAGTATAAAAAATGTCATATTAAACTTTTTAGCTCACCTGAGTACGTGTGCTCAGGATGAGCTTTTAGGATCGATGAATGTCCGTCGTCCGTCCGTCCATCCGTCCGTCCGTCGTCCACAATTTGTTTGTTTGCACTCTAGCATCTTCATTTCATGAGCAATTATCTTCAAACTATATATCAATGTTTATAACCATAAAATCACGGCCAAGTTCGATTATGGCTGATATCGTACCATTAGGTCAGGAGTTAAGCCCCTTTAAATATTCAAAAATGCCATATTTCACTTTGTTTACACTCTAGCATCTTCATCTTTTGAGCAATCATCTTCAAACTTTATGGCAATGCTTATGACCATAATGTCTCATTGAGTTCGATTATGACTGAGATCAGTTGATTAGGTCAGGAGTTAAGCCCCTTTTATTATAAAAAAATGCCAGATTTCACGTTGTTTACACTCTAGCATCTTCATCTTTTGAGCAATCATCTTCAAACTTTATTACAATGTTTATAACCATAAGGTCTCGATTGAGTTCGATTAATGCTGAGATCCGTCAATTAGTTCAAAAGTTATGCCCCTTTTAATATTCAAAAAATGCCAAATTTGTTTACAGGGGGTTTGGTCAGGAGTTATGCCCCTTTTAATATAAAAAAAAGCCATATATCACTTTGTTTATTCTCTACCAACTTCATTTTTTTAACAATCATTTTTAAACTTTAAGACAATGTTTATGCCCATAATTTCACAATCGGGTTCAATTATAACTGATATTGACTTGTAAATTTAGGAGTTATGCCCATTTCACCATAAAAAAAAGCCAGATTTCACTTTTACACTCAAGCATCTTTATTTCTTAAGCAATCATCTTTCTCAGGTGAGCGACCAAGGGCCATCTTGGCCCTCTTGTTTATCAGATGTATACATAATGTTAATAAACCAAGGACTATTATGCTTTGTATGGGAGTTATTGTTTATAATACTTAAGGTTGCTTTTAGAGCAATGGTGAGCAATATAGGGCCATCATGGCCCTCTTTTTTTTTTTTTTTTTTTTTCTTCTTTTGTTATGAATCTTCTTTTCTAAATATATTGGTTACCAGTTAAAACCAGCTACCAGTTAAAACTGCTCATACAAGAGTAAAGCTGATCCCTTGAAAATCCAGCATCCAAGGGATTATTTAGAAAGTAAACTTACACAAACCTGATGGTAACATTAATGACTATTATCTTGCCAGGGCTGACTTGGAATTGGACCACCATCTCCAGTTATGAACTTTGATGTGTAAAAAATATTTAACTTCGTTTACATTCTAGGATTCACATTTATAAAGCAATCTTGATCAGATGTATACATAATGATAATAAACCAAGGATTATTATGTATGGGAGTTATGGTTCATAATACTAAAGGTTGCCTTTAGAGCAGTGGTACTTTGGCCACCATGGCCCTCTTGTTGTATTGTTTTACAAATACCTACTTTATACCTACTTGAGTCATGGTATTTGAATGTATTCTTTAATTTCTTGTCATCTTTATTTTAGTAAATAAAAAGAAGAACAGAGAAGAAATAAAATGATTATGCAACATGAAAATTTAAATGGAACATGACTGTGTCTTGTTCTTTTTTTATTCCCAAGAAAAATAGTGTACTGTGAATTAAATAATTATGCATTTTTATCAAAGATAGTAATACAAAACTCTATCTACCACACTAGTTAGGCTTTGTAAGTGGAGTCCCTATAATGAAGTCATCAAACAGAGTGTGACTGAAATGTCTGAGGTTAATGATAACCCTTGCAAAGGGAGAATCAGTGCAATACGCACTTGTGATTTATGATGAATAACATTATTTTTTTGCACTTTAAAGGATTTTTCTTCACTCGGTCTATACTCATCAATTGCATTTCTTGACCCAGAAAATCTAAATTATATCAGTACATATATGGGACCTTTCAGAAACCCTACTACATTATTTTGGTTACTGATATGCTATGTTATTTTCTCTCTCTCTCAAAACAAAAGAGAAAATTATGGACTGTCAGTTAATGACACTAAACAGGTGATTGACATTACACGATGAATGTATTTGCAGCCTAAAGTTATGACATTTAAGTATAATCATATAAATGCAACAACAAGCAAAGACTTTAGATAAGATTTGTGTTAAAACTTACAAATTGAAAAATATTTTGCCAAAATGTTAGTGCCAAATTTAAAAAGTTTGCTTGCTTATTATGATGTTGAATCCTGATAGTATATTAGTTATTGCGGAGTAAATATTGCAAACAAAAATAAGATAAGACTATTTTCAGTTAGAACAAAATTTGATGAATACTTTCTGTTTCTTGCAAAATCTGCCAAGATTCTAATATTTTGTAATTTTCTCTTTGCAGAGATGGAAGACAGTTATCTGAGTATCTCTACAAAGAGCATGGGGTAGGTTTTTAGCTGAACTGAGCATGTAGTGAGATAGTGAGACAGACAACATGATTATATAGGGGATCTAACCTGAGTATGTACATGTGTACATCATGATTATGTAAGGGATCTTAACTGAGTATGTAAATCATGATTATATAGGAGATCTTACCTGAGTATGTTCAACATGTTTATATAAGGGACCTTACCTGAGTATGTACACCATGAATATATGAGGGATCTTACCTGAGTATGTACAACATGTTTTTATAGAGGATCTTACCTGAGTATGTTCAGCATGTTTATATAGAGGATCTTACCAGAGTATGTTCAGCATGTTTATATAGAGGATCTTACCCGAGTATGTGCAACATGATTATATAGGGGATCTTACCTGAGTATGTACGACATGTTTATATAGAGGATCTTATCTGAGTATGTACACCATGATTATATAGGGGATCTTACCTGAGTATGTACAACATGATTATATAGGGGATCTTACCAGAGTATATACACTATGTTTATGTAGGGGATCTTATCATAGTATGTACACCATGATTATTAGAGGTGTAACAATAAGTCGACTTATCGATTTATCGCGATCTATGCAGCCCCGATGGTAATAAATCGATACCAAACTCATCCATCGATAACTATCGCGATAGTTCAGTCAACAATCGATAGTTTTATTATAATATTCGTTGAAAATGTTTGTTGACATGCCATGATTGCGTAATAGTCACGGGACGCTTACTTTGCGCACTGAAACATTTTTACAAGCGCCCAGGCGACACAGCATCAATTACAAGCCAGAGAGGGATAGGGTATTACTCGAATGCGATATCAATGTCCTGTAGTGAAAAAAAATGGCGGGTCGCGGAAAAGCAGACGACGACTTCGTCATAGTGGCTAATAAAAAAGCCAAATCAAAAGTGTGGGGGAGTTTCGGCTATATTCAAAAAGGCGAAGTGATGGACGAAAACCGGGTCGGCTGCAAAATATGCCGGACAGTACTTAAATACAGTGGGAACACGACAAATTTGCAAGTTTGTTAGTTTCCGTGCCCCTGACTTTTTAGCCTACTGTCGGATATAAACTGCGCTTTTGTTACTTTCAGTTTCTTATTAACACTGGAATAAATTTCGCACCTTGTATAAATAAAGCATAAAATGCTTTGTAGACCACATCCTGTTTATTTTTTATGCCAAATAACATCAATATATTTATTTTCGGTCTGGGTGGTTTTAATTTGGTCCGCGCGCTTACTATAAATAGCATGTCACGTTCGCAAATTTCACCGAAAAAAATGTGTTGTCTGATCATATTTCATTTATTCAAAACAGATAAATATGGATTTTATTTTTCTAATGTGTACCATTTGGCATAAAATTAACTTTATAGATCTCATACCAGATAAATATTAAAATTAAAGTAATAAGAAGAAAAAAAACAACTAGATTCTGTTCATTCTAATATTTTGATTACTGCAAGGAAACAGAAGCAGTAAGTGAATGATTCAGTATTCTACAGTTACGTATATAGAACTACTTTCTATTTGTAATATGATGGGTTAGTCATACATATGAAATAATTTCAATACTTTTAAGTAAATAACAAATTTAATATTTCACTTTTTATATAGGCTAGATCTAGATCTATAGTTTTAAATATGTTTAATATAATAATTTTTCAAATATTTGAATAATCCCCCAAGACTGAAGCATTATATATATAAACTATCGCAATGGTATCGTGATAGTAGTTGATTATTACAATAGTATCGCAATAGTGATTTCAACTATCGTGATACTATCGTGATAGTCTTTTCAGTGGCAATAGTCACCTCTAATGATTATATAGAGGATCTCACCTGAGTATGTACAACATGTTTATATAGAGGATCTTACCTGAGTATGTACAACATGTTTATATAGGGGATCTTACCTGAGTATGTACACCATGATTATATAGGGGATCTTACCAGAGTATATACACCATGATTATATAGGGGATCTTACCAGAGTATATACACCATGATTATATAGGGGATCTTACCAGAGTATGTACACCATGTTTATATAGGGGATCTTACCAGAGTATGTACACCATGATTATATAAGGGATCTTACCAGAGTATATGCACCATGATTATATGGGGATCTTACCTGAGTGTTTATTTGATATTAAAAATACAATGTACAAGTGATACTATCAAGTGTTGAGTGATTGTTGAAGTATAGAATACATAGACTTTCTGAGTTCCATTGTGAAGCAATAAACATCACAAAAACACTTTTACCCTTAAATTACTTGATCTAATTAAACCCATAAGTATGGACAAAAATGGAACCAAGAACAGATGCTTACACAGCAGGGGTGTGGAAATCCTATGCCCCACTTGTCCGACACGGGCAAATTTACTGCAGGACAAGTAACTACAGTCAAACCTGTGAACAACGGTCGGGCAGGGGAAAATGTAAAAGTGGCCGTTGTTCACAGGTGACCTTTGTTCGGAGGGTCAGTCAGTTAAGACTTGAAGTTTGATATACTATACATACATGTACATGTAGATAGACAGGAAAAACAAAAACCACTTTCGCTTTATTAATACGAAGATTGTTATTCGTATGAAGTTAAAATGTGCACAGGCAACGTATATATTTTTTTGAATTTCATTAAAGAATTAAATCAATTACACAAACTCATTTTCATGTCATCAGTGAAATTTACCTTTGCATTTCGTGTGTTAATTGTACTTTACAAATGTAAACCTTCCATGTTGCAATTTATTAAGAATCCGTGGCCATTTGTATTACGATAATAATAGAGTGATTTCCCCTTAATCATGTTTGTTTCGCCATTAATTCATTTTTAGCTCACCTGAGCACAACGTGCTCAAGGTGAGCTTTTGTGATCACCCTTCGTCCGTCGTCCGTCGTCGTGTGCGTCGTCAACAATTTGCTTTAAACGACATCTCTGAAACCGCTGGACAGAATTTAATGAAACTTGGCAGGAAAGTTCCTTGGGTGAGTCTCTACAAAAGTTGCTAAAATTATTCCAATCCGTAAAAAAACATGGCCGCCAGGGGCGGGGCTTATTTGCATTATATGTATATTGGGAAAACTTTAATCAACATCTCCTCTGAAACCACTGGACAGAATTTGATTAAACTTGGCAGGGATGATCCTTGGGTCAACCTCCACAAAAGTTGCTAAAATAAACTTGATCCATGTAGAACTCTGGTTGCCATGGCTACAAAAAGAAAAATAATTTGAAAACTTTAAAAATCATCTCCTTCAAAACTACTGGCCAGATTTGAAAATAATTTGGTACAGATGTTCCTTGGGTCAACCTCTACCAAAGTTGCTAAAATTATTCCAATCCGTAAAAAAACATGGCCTTATATGTATATTGGGAAAACTTTAATCAACATCTCCTCTGAAACCACTGGACAGAATTTGATTAAACTTGGCAGGGATGATCCTTGGGTCAACCTCCACAAAAGTTGCTAAAATAAACTTGATCCATGTAGAACTCTGGTTGCCATGGCAACAAAAAAAAAAAAATGAAAACTTTAAAAATCATCTCCTTCAAAACTACTGGCCAGATTTTAAAATAAATTGGTACAGATGTTCCTTGGGTCAACCTCTACCAAAGTTGCTAAAAAATTTCCGATCCGTAAAAAACATGGCTGCCAGGGGCGGGGCTTATTTGCCTTATATGTATATTGGGAAAACTTTAATCAACATCTCCTCTGAAACCACTGGACAGAATTTGATTAAACTTGGCAGGGATGATCCTTGGGTCAACCTCCACAAAAGTTGCTAAAATAAACTTGATCCATGTAGAACTCTGGTTGCCATGGCTACAAAAAGAAAAATAATTTGAAAACTTTAAAAATCATCTCCTTCAAAACTACTGGCCAGATTTGAAAATAATTTGGTACAGATGTTCCTTGGGTCAACCTCTACCAAAGTTGCTAAAATTATTCCAATCCGTAAAAAAACATGGCCGCCAGGGGCGGGGCTTATTTGCCTTATATGTATATTGGGAAAACTTTAATCAACATCTCCTCTGAAACCACTGGACAGAATTTGATTAAACTTGGCAGGGATGATCCTTGGGTCAACCTCCACAAAAGTTGCTAAAATAAACTTGATCCATGTAGAACTCTGGTTGCCATGGCAACAAAAAAAAAAAAATGAAAACTTTAAAAATCATCTCCTTCAAAACTACTGGCCAGATTTTAAAATAAATTGGTACAGATGTTCCTTGGGTCAACCTCTACCAAAGTTGCTAAAAAATTTCCGATCCGTAAAAAACATGGCTGCCAGGGGCGGGGCTTATTTGCCTTATATGTATATTGGGAAAACTTTAATCAACATTTCCTCTGTAACCACTGGACAGAATTTGATTAGATTTGGCACGAATGATTCTTGGGTCAACCTTCACAAAAGTTCCTAAAATAAACTTGATCCATATAGAAATCTGGTTGCCATGGCAACAAAAAGAAAAAAAAAATGAAAACTTTAAACATCATCTTCTTCAAAACTACTGGCCAGATTTTAAAATAAATTGGTACAGATGTTCCTTGGGTCAACCTATTTATCTCAGGTGAGCGATTTAGGGCCTCATGGGCCTCTTGTCTTATAATTCTCTCTCTCTTAACCAAAAATTAAATAAATAAATAAATAAAAATACCTAATAGATTGTTCTGCGTATTAAAACTATCACGCTTGTTTTATTTTTCTAACTGGGTGACAAATTAATGATATCAATCATCCATTGATAACAGATGGGGAATAATTGTAGCCATTCATGATTGTAAGAGGTGCTAAAACAATTAATCAAACAGGCCTATTTCAGCTTATGGCGAATAAGTAGTTTTGCTCAATTCTCAGGACTATGATCCTGAAGTTGCTTAGTATCTGGTACCAGTTAACCAATGAGAAATCACCTCTCAGAGTATTACCATAATCCCACCCCTGTGTAATGAGATGTCTGCTGACACGTTCACATCCCCAGGTGTTTCCGGAAACTAGCGACACGTGCCCCACCTGCGAGGCAGTAAGGCTGTCGGGTTGCCTAGCGACCATTGTTTGAAGGGCTTATAGCACAGCGGGGATATGATATTACTGACCGTTGACCGTTATAGGCAGGAAAAAAATGCATGGGGGGAATCTGATGTGACCGTTGTTGTCAGGTGACCGTTGTTCCAAGGTGACCGTTGGTACAGGTTTGACTGTATTTAAGCTTAACTTGTCCTCGGACAAGTAAGCTTAACTTGGTCGGGGACAAGTAAACATTTCCATTTTAAACTGATCTAAGTAAAGTAATTTCAATCCATGATAATATCCAGTATCACGCACTGCAGACGAGAGCGCTCGATTGTCAAACAGAATATGTCTGTGCTGAAATCGGGTTCTGGCTTTTGTATTTTATTTGTTAAATGTCTAATTGTTTGACTAATACATGAGTATGATACCCTATATTTTCATTAAAAGGTTCTGAGTAAGTATACGGTCTGGTATGCAGAAAGACAGCAGCATTCAAACGGTCTTTTTACATATAACTTACCTAGCCGAAACACACAGAGCAAATCGATCGCGTTAGTTGTACTTCGTAAGTGGCGGTGTGTCTGTTTGTCTAATATTAAATGGATCGATTTGTAATTAGAAGCAGTTAGTCTGGGAAAGCCCAGCCCAGCAATATCCAAAATAAACGTATATAAATCTAAGGATGAAAGAGATTATGAATATGACCAGGGCTTTTTTTCCGAAATTTGGGAAGGGGCCTTAGCCTTCTATTTTGGGAAATTGAAACACGATTTCGGGGTATTTTGGGAAAAAGGTAGACTCAATTCACATGTATACACAGTAATATTCTAACAGTCTTATGAATCTTAAAGAATCAAAACGAATTGATATAACAACTAGACATAAAACAGAGCTGTCTTTGGTTCAAATCGCTGCACTATTTAAAATGGTACTAATGTCCATAAACAATCTTCCTCCTTGGTGTCAACACCAAGACTAGCACTAGCTGCAAAAATGTTTTGGCATTCACCAGATAGAGCCAAATCTCTTAAGTTGGAGGCAGATTTTTTAACAAGTGGCTCCAATATATTTTTGTGTTTATATAATTATGCTTTAGTTGAAACGTCAAATGCACATTCATTTGGTACATTATATTTAAAAAAATTTTGAAATAAAGACATTACAACTTTCTTTCACAATATTTCAATTGAAAATTAGATTAATGAAATTAACTCCCAAGTTTTTTATAGAAAATTGTTAAAATATTTTGTCAAATTTTCAAAATAAATCATTCAAAATAAATGGTGATATAATTATTATATAAAATACTTTTAAAAAAATTAATATCAATATGTTTAAATATTACATGTATAAAAGACTAATAATAAATCAAAAGTGAAATTTAAAAAAAAAAAAATTGAGTATGTTATGTTTGGGGGACGTTTCATTTTGGCTACGTTTTTGACTTTTTCCTTAGCAATAAGGAATTGGTTATTTATACATCAAGGTAAATAACTGATGTGTTTATGTATTGAAAACTTACTTGGTGAACCGAACAACTGATCTGAATGTTTTAAAAAGATAAACAAGCAATAAAAATGCTAATGTATCTTCGCAAACAGCCGCCATTGACTGAGATGATTGCGCAACTTCAGGGTTCTAAATGAAGGTAAAAAAAGTTGACAAATGATAGTCGTCCAATAAAATCCGAGTATTCCACATTGAGCCTTAGAATGCGTGTTGATTGGGTCATCGAACAGCAGGTGCTTTACTTTAAGTAGAATGCAGTGTAGAGTGACGTATAATTTTGTGCACTACGGAAACAACTGCATTACTGGTTTTTTTTCTCTGTATTAATGAATATTTGCTTATAGGTTTAAGGAGAAAAATAGTTGGAACATATTGGGAATTTTATCATTAGATTTTGGGTATTCTTTTGGCCAAAATTGGGAAAAATATAGCCTTTTTACGATTTGGAAGTCACCGAAGATCGGCCTCTAATATAGAAGGAAAAAAAGCCCTGATATGACAAAGGAAAAATGCAAGCGATCCTTTCAAACAAAATGGCTAATGCAGACGACACTGATGCAATTTTCTGTACAGTATTTAGGCAGCTGAGCTTCCCCAAATTGCTGATCAATCTTCAGCATTGTTCATCGAAAGGAAAGATACCCTTATTACACATCAGCTAAACACATAGTGTGTTTATCAAAAGTTGAGATTCAAAACCCAAAACTATGACTAGATCTAATGGCAAACATTTGCTAAAGTTGAACGTGCGGAGGTTGACAGATATGCTCGGCTCTTTAACATGGCCTATGCTATTGCCAAACACAACTGGCCCTTTTCTGATATCGCATTTTTATGTTTAATCCAAGAAAAAAAAAGGTGTCAATTTGGGCAAGGACCATCCTGGAGGGGATACATGTACTGACTATAAAATCAATGTTATTGACTTGACTTGATTATTTGAGTTTACCGTCACTTCGACAGTATTTCAGCGATGTCCAGCTAATTACAGGTTGAGGAAGACCCTGAATGCATGGAGGCATCCGGATAGAACCACCAACCTATCAGTGTTATTGAATGATCTGAACTGTAAGCTATGAATAACAAGAAAAAAATATGCTTAAGCATTGTTTATTGTGGCACTATAAATGTTACTTTTAGGGTAAAAAGATCAATTTAAACACAATTTTATTGGGACAAGTGAACATTTCTGGCGGACAAGTACATTTTTAGCTCGACTATTCGAAGAATATGAAAGCTATTGTAGTCACCCTGGCATCGGCGTCGGAATGTTGGCATTGCAGCTTTTGATGAAAGTTTTGCATGCAAGTTACTATCAACCTTATATCTCAATAACCATTTATGGTATTGACTTGAAAGTTTATAAATATGTTCAGGGGCATCAGGCAACCAAGGTAGATAACTCTGGACTGAATTTAATATGAATTATGGCCCCTTTTTAACTTAGAAATTTTGGTTAAAGTTTTGCATGCAATAGAAAATTGGTTAAATTTTTACGTGCAAGCTACTATCCAGTTTGTATCTCAATAACCATTCATGATATTTATGAATATGTTCAGACAACCAAGGAAGCTAACTCTTGAAGGAATATATTACAAATTATGGCCCCGTTTAAACTTAGAAATTTTGGTTAAAGTTTTGCATGCAAGGTACTTTCATGCTTATATCTCAGAGTCCAGGCATGGGATATATATGAAACATCTTTAATGTGTTTAGGGGTATCATACTATAAAGGAAGATAACACTTGATGGAATATATTCGAAATTATGGCCCCCTTTTTTTACTTAGAATTTTGGTTAGATTTTTGCATTCAAGCTTCTATCCAGCTTATATCTCAGAAATTGCTTGTGGAATTGACTAGAAAGTTAAGGAGTGTCTTCAGGGGCATCAGAAAACCAAGGAGGATAACTTTTGGACTGAATTTTATGTAAATTGTGGCCCTTTTCTTGCTTGGATTTTTGGTTAAAGTTTTGCATGCACAGTGTTATTATGCTTATGTCTCAGTAACTAGGCATGGGATTGATTTTAAGCTTCATAAAAATATTAAGGGGTATCAGACTATCAAGGTATATCATTTTTGACCATTATTATGTACAGGGTATATGAAGGGCAAGAATTGAAATACATTTCATTTCATTTACCAACAAGCATTTTGAATAGTCGAGCGTGCTGTCCTCTGACAGCTCTTGTTTCAGTATACTTGTCCAGGGACAAGTAGAAAATTTAGAAATTTCCACACCCCTGCACAGAATGCCACAAATGTATTTTATTTTAGTGAGTCCATCCGTCCGTCCTGTTTCTTAGCTGCATCGATAATAACTTGGTAACTATTAGGTATGCTGTCTTCATACTTAGTAGGGAAGTTGGCCATGGCCAGTTGATGACTCCTATGGATTTTGAAGTCATTAGGTCAAAGGTCAAGGTCACATTGTCACTTAGTGTAAAATCCTTGTCTGATCAATAACTTGTTCTTGTTGTTTTCTTTTAGCTATTAGGATCAATGACTGTCCGTCGTCCACAATTATTTCAAATGACATCTCCTCCAAAAGCACTTGGCCAAATTTGAAGAAAATTGCCTGTCATGTTCTTTGCATGTTGTTCAAATGGTTCCGGTCCATTGCATATCTGGATCACAGGAGCTAAAAATAGATTTTTAAAGTGAAATCTGTAATAATCTTCTTCTCTGAAACCACAAGGCCTAGAGCTTAGATATTTGGTGTGTTGCATTGTCTTATTGACCATTACCAAGCTTGTTCAAGTCCTGACCCTGGGGTTGTTTGGGGAAAAAAACTAGACAAATCTTCTTGTCTGAAACCACAAGGCCTAAAGTTTAGATATTTGGTGTGTAACATGGCCAAGAAGACCTCTACCAATTTTGTTCAAATCATGGCCCTTGGGTCAAAATTGGCCCCAATTCAGAAGTCACTTTATTTTACATAGACTTACATAGGAAAATCTAGAAAAATCTTGTCAGAAACCACAAGGCCTCCCCCCCTTTTTTTTAAAGGAATATCTAGAAAAATCTTCTTGTCATGAACCACAGGGTCTGGAGTTTACTAATTTGTTGTGTAACATGGCCTAGTAGACCTCTACCAAGTTTGTTCAAATCGTGGCCCAGGGATAAAATTGGCCTCACCCTTGGGGGTCACTTGATTTTACATGGACTTGTATAGGAAAACCCTCAAAAGATCTTCTCAGAAACCAAAAAGCCTTGAGTTAAGATGTTTTCTAGTGGACCTCAATGAAGTCTGTTCAAATCATGGCCTAGTGTCAAAATTGACCCCACCTCAGGGGTCACTGGATTTTATATAGACTTGTTAGAGCTATGACCTTCAAAATTTGGATGGCAGATACAGTTTCTAGACTGGCGGCCAGTGGCCGCCATTCCTCTGCTGCAAAGCAAAATCGGGCCTATCTGATTTGCATATTTTCCACAACATTTTTAATTGTAGCACTCTGCGCTTTGTACAGATCCATACAATGCAAGCTGAGCTAACGAAAGTGAGTGGAGTATGTTACGTAGATGTGTTGCAACGATGTTTAAATGACATTTAGAAACTCTTTTTAATGTGTAAAGTTTGTGAGTCCACTCTTCTTTTACAAATTCCTCAAGCTAAATACAACCAGTGTCAGCGTGAACAATTAAGAAAAATAGTGCTTCGCATAAGTACGTAATTAACCCAAAATAGTTCAGCAGCGTTTTGCACAATAATGATATATTTCGTTGCTTTTCTGTCTTCTCATAAACTCAATAGCCACGCAAAAGCTAGAAAAAAGCAAAAAGCGGTCATAATTTAGTAGAATGAAAGATCACATGACCCAATGTTTTGAAGCGGTAGGCCTAAAACACGCAATGAAAATTTTATGGAGTAATGGATGCAGTGAAATATTACTGAGCAATGGATTTTTTTCTTCAGAATAGCAGTTTTAAATGCCATAAAGCTACTTTTAAACCATCTATAAGTGTTTAATTATATATAACATTAATTTTAAGACAATAACATGTGAATTAACTTAAGAGTTATTTGTTTGAGATAATACATATATGGAGCAATGGAAATGATTACGGAGCAATGGAAATTCTGTTTTTAGAAAAGCATTATTCAATTTAGAACTGTTAACTGTGCGTATTTGTGTGTGTGTGGTATTGACACATGCCATTAAGGGCCTTCTTCACACCTTTTCAACTGGGAAGGACGATACCCGTCTATAGATATTCCATGGTATTCCACGGTGTGCCATGGAAATCCATGGGAAAATATGCCACGGAGTATTTGGACTATCAACTTTTCCAATTACAATTAAAAAAATTTGAAGAAAAAAAGGAATACCATGGAGAACTTACGTTTGCCACGGAAATCTGCAGTTTTCCGTGGAAAGCCATGGCTTTCCATGGAAATCTGCAGTTTTCCAGGGAAATTTCAATTTTGCCGTGGAATTCCATGGCTTTCCGTGAAATGCCATGGAGTATTCGGACAGATATCCTCGACAATGTCCGTGGAATTCCGCGGCAAAATGCAATGTAGATGGAAATCTGCGGCAAAATTTAGATTTCCATGGAAAAAAAAAGGGCTGAAAAATAAAAAAAAATCTGGCTTGAAAAATCAAAGATTATGTAATAAATGGCAACTTCTATAACAAGTTTGTCTATAAATCATATTAAACAGTAATTTGAATATCAAGACAAGAACATATATACATAATCATTGCATACCACAGAATGGGTCTTCTTTTTGCATAAAGGGTTTCTCGGCAACATAAGCATTAGTTTTTCATCACTTGATGAAAACTCCAAATTCTGCTTTTAATCCTTATATTTACATTATATTTTCCATCTATTTTAGATAAAATTATTACAGCAATTATTACAGCATATTTTTCATTTTGATATTTAAAAAATAAACTACATCAACATACTGAATAATTGCATACATTTGTATAGTAACTTATTGCAAACCTCACATGGACCTAATGACAATGCAACGTCTCATTAGCGAAACAAAATTATGCAACCAATGAAATGCAAACTGTCCTTTTTAGCTCTGTTAAGCTGCTAATATTTTTATTATAGGATTCATTTTTTCTGGTCTTTATGCATGTGTAAAGAATGTCAAATCGTGCACAAATCTGACAAAAAGTCAAATAAGCGTGGAACCGTTGTGAACTTCATTCAAGTTCGCATATTGTTAAACCGACCTTTAAAATGTTGATGCTTCTTTGTTTACCCGAGAAACGTAAAAGTAGTCCCGCTCCAGGGTTTTATCGAAAAATAAAAGTCTTTAAAAAAAAAATTGATGTTGTCCAATGAAAATGTTTTAAATACAAAATTATATGATTATTGGGAAATGAAATGCAGTTAACCTATATAGTTCATTTAAAGACGATTTCTAGATTTTCTTCCCTCCCATAGACTTTTTTCATTTTTTAGCTCACCTGAGCATAGCTCAGGGTGAGCTTTTGGGATATTTGATTGTCCGTCGGCCGTCGTCCGTCGTCCGTCAACAATTTGATGTTTACACACTAGAGGCCACAATTTTGATCCAATCTTCCTCAAACTTGGTCAGAATGTTTGTCTTGATGATATCTTGAACCCTTTCGAAAATGGGTCAGGTTGGATCAAAAAGTAGGTCAGTAGGTCAAATCTTAGAAAAATCTTGTAGTCCGTCAACAATTTTGATGTTTACACACTAGAGGCCACAATTTTGATCCAATCTTCCTCAAACTTGGTCAGAATGTTAG
Source organism: Solen grandis (assembly GCA_021229015.1). Taxonomy (NCBI): domain Eukaryota; kingdom Metazoa; phylum Mollusca; class Bivalvia; order Adapedonta; family Solenidae; genus Solen; species Solen grandis. Next base: position 16,720,759 of record CM037787.1, on the reverse strand, counting down.
TCTTGATGATATCTTGAACCCTTTCGAAAATGGGTCAGGTCGGACCAAATTGTTTACACACTAGAGGCCACAATTTTGATCCATCTTCCTCAAACTTGGTCAGAATGTTTGTCTTGATGATATCTTGAACCCTTTCGAAAATGGGTCAGGTTGGATCAAAAAGTAGGTCAGTAGGTCAAATCTGAGAAAAATCTTGTTTACACACTAGAGGCCACAATTTTGATCCAATCTTCCTCAAACTTGGTCAGAATGTTTGTCTTGATGATATCTTGAACCCTTTCGAAAATGGGTCAGGTTGGATCAAAAAGTAGGTCAGTAGGTCAAATCTTAGAAAAATCTTGTTTACACACTAGAGGCTACAATTTTAATCCAATCTTCCTCAAACTTGGTCAGAATGTCTGTCTTGATGATATCTTGAACCCTTTCGAAAATGGGCTGGGCCGGACCGAAAAGTAGGTCAATAGGTCAAATCTTAGAAAAATCTTGTTTACACACTAAAGGCCACAGTTTTGATACAATCTTCCTAAACTTGGTCAGAATGTTTGTCATGATGATATCTTTTGTGGATGGGGTCAGAAAATTCCTGAACATTGTTTCACCTCATCATCTTAATTCTAAAGCAATCTGTTTTGTACAGGCAATGAATGATACTTTTCTCAGGTGAGCGATCTAGGGCCATCTTGGCCCTCTTGTTTTATATTTTGTAGAAATAAGTTTGAGAAATTCAGAAATGCAAAGAAGAAAAGGGGTCACCGAACTCGTTTTTGAGATATAGCTCGATTTCATAGTAGGTGTAGATGTCATTTCTGGAACTGATTCAGCATCAAATACAGTACATACTGATATGTACATACTGATATGTAATAAATGTTGGTTAAAAAGACAAAACATAACTGAGTGCATTATCTTTTCACCTATAAAATTTAATGATATTTATTTCATTGATATAAATGCTTATACAGTGTCTGTGGTGGTATCTAATATCAAAACTACATTTCATAGTGGTGGGCTAGTGTGAAAAATAGTCCCACAAGTTCAACAACTTTTTACACTAAATCTTCAATTACAAAAAAACTGTTCCATAGAAATTTCTTAAATTTATATATATCATTGAATAATATCTACTGAAGACATACATATGTAAAAAACAATGGGTCATTATGTAAACCACGACATTTGATAAAATATTAAAAAAAGTTGTCATTATCAGTAACCATCATAATGTAACTGGTATTGTTTTCTTATTTACAGTATTTTATCAATAATAGTGAAAATAATTTTTAAAAAGATGTACTAGATCTATAAATACCAAAGGATCACAAAATGAGATGCTCTCTGTGTCCTTGACCTTGTTTTTAAAGCTCAATGATAATTGGAAAAATGTCAAATTTTGACACATTATAGTTAATATCTTTAGAAATGCCACATGCAAACTAAAACCATGATATCTATTTATTAATTATTTCTATGAAGAATTTTTAATATTTAGAACCACTTTCTAAAATTTCATAAATACAGCATAAATTTGGATGTGTTTTAAAAATACACATTCTTTGGTTTCAAACTATAAATTACTTCGGTTCATTCAGATAACATAATGATAATTAAACATGATATATCATTATTGCATACAGTAGATTTTAAAAATGTGCTTTACACAGAAATATTAAAAATATACATACATGTACCAGGGCTGTCCCAAAATAGCACACTTATTCATGATTTACTTTTGCTATCCATTACAGCATAAAAACTTT
>CM037787.1:16668902-16718902 GCA_021229015.1 Solen grandis | reverse complement strand
TGTTTACATGTTTAACCATTCATTTGCAATATTGTGATATACTAAATCGATAAGGGTAAATCTAATCCATTTTCAATCAATGTATTTTCTGAACTCAGCGTCAAGTTCTAAGCTGTTTGCCAATCAAACACAAATTTTTTGGCATTTAGCATTCTGAAACAAGAACGTGTTTCAGGGCGTTCGCTTGACCCGAGCTCCCGGGTTTTGACCCGTGAAAATCTCGAAAAACCCTTATTTGACCCGCAGAATAAATTACTGAAGAGTCACTTTGACCCGTGAGAATTTCCGGCCGTGTGTCATAAAATTGTAAATGTCAATAAAAAAAATCATACATCATTAACAATTGATGATGATAAGCTAAAAATACCGATAGGCGGAGCACGCATATTAATGAGCAGCCTTATATTCGTTATTAACCAATCAGAGACGAAGGTGCATCGGCTAGTGGCGTGATTGCGGCAAATGGGTGTCGTTTATAGAAGTGTTAATTGGTAAACAATCAAAATATGATCGGCATCGATTTACTCTGTAAAGGGAGTCATTAGCACCCTGCTGAGAATGGTGTCATCATATATGTATGTCATTATGTGCGCGGTTTAATAACTGGCACGGCGGCAGTTACTGTAAATGGAAAACCTGAAGCGGGGTCGTCGAGTAATGTTAATTGGAGGTAAGATGCAAACACACAAAACAATACAAGAAAAAAAAAATATATATGAAACACTTATAAGTATTCAATGCTCCAGATAGGCCGCTATCCACGTAAAATACGCGGCAAAAATATGCAGAACGCTAGAAATTTCAAAATCCATCGTACCAAATACGTGGGAAAATCCGTGTACGCAACAAATTTCAGTTCTGTCAGTACCGATATTCTGTAGCTGTTACGTCGAGTGCATAAAAAACGAGTTTTATCGGCTTTTATTAATGGAAACCATAGGTATGTACCGATATAGCGCGGACAATGCCGAGTACCGTAGTTACGATTGAATGTATCATTCAAGGGCAGTCACTCTCAAATGCGCAAATATGGCGAAGCAATCAGAAATTACTAATTATTTTCACTAGTCACCGCCTGATGTGCTGCACAAACAGGCAAATGAATTCGTTGCAGCGTTACTGGAAGATATCATCAAATCAGTTGTAGCACCAAAAACACACAACCACACAAATAAGTTGGCATAATACGCGCCCGAAAATGTGATAAACTAAAATCGCTGACATCGAGGTGATTGATAACCACGTGCAGGTAGAAATGTTGTACATGTGTACTTATACTTAAATGTTTTCAGTGTCAACAAATTGTAATTTAACTTGTTACTTGCTTGTTTTTTTAAGAAAGAAGTATGATTTAAAACTATAATTTAGAAATAGAGATCGATTATTGTATCATAGTTTGACGAGATATAATTTTGGAGATTTCCTTGTGAAAACAGAACAAAAGGGACAGAACAAAAGTGCTAAAAATGAATTTATTCACTTTTTAGTTTATTCGTAGTAAATCCTTTGCTTGCACTTTTTTTTTGTCAAACTAAAGCTTACTCTCTGAGGACAAATTTAACAAGAAATGTATATAAGTCTGCTCTTTCCGAATACATTGACTTATTTTCAACACTTGATTACATAGAACACATATGACAGTCATGTGACCTCTTCATGCAGATGAAGGATTGTTCATAAACTTTTGCAAAATATATTTAAAGATACAGATTTTTATAAAATGAAAAAAAAAAAAATACTATTTTCATTATAAAAAAGTGTAACATGTTTGTCTTTAGAATATGAAATTAAAAGTGTTTGTGATTAACATTGTGTTCTCTCTATTGTACAAGTGGTACTGATGGAAGTCGGTCGGTACTGATATGTTTTGATTTTAATCAGTACCGTACTGATTGGATAAAAAATTATCTGGAGCACTGCAGTATTAATATTTGACTCATGAAAAATGAAATTGACCCTTGAAAATTTGAATTTGACCCTTGAAAATTTTGGCTGAAGAGTCAATGACCCTTGAGTCTCGGAGTCTACTGAACACCCTGTGTTTGGTAAACACAAATGCTCCCGGCTCAAAATCTTGTCAGTAACAATATTTAAAAAAATGTTTACGCATTCACTCAGTTATGGACAGAAAAATTGCCAAAAGAAATTGTAAACACAGTTATATAACTTGACAGAGTCATGGCATTTTGTAGTTGTGAAAAATATAAGTTGGCAAGACATTGCTATGACTTGTAATGAAGTTGAAAAATATTCAACTTTATCAAAAATATATAAATGCAAGACTTTACCATGAACCCAGAGACCCCAAACTCCATCCAAACTTAAAGGATCACCTATTGTATGTTCCTTGTAAATATGAGACATTGGTAAAAAATACAAAGGCTATAAAAAAGTGTAAAAAGATCTATTGTCATCAAATTCTCCCTTCCCTTATTGAAATGAAATGGCTTGAAACACCATTGTATTACCATTTCTCTTTGCAGAACCAAATGTAGCACAACCCTTGAAGGACCATTGAAAGTCTTTATATACTAAATAGTGCAACCATTGAAACTCCATCAAAACACCATTGAAATTCAATTGAAACACCACTGAAACTCCATTGAAATGAGCTGAAATATGCAAATGAGCTCTCCCTAAAAAAATGAAAAATAAATTATTTTCAATGGTATCCAATGAGGGATTTTAATGGAATAAAATGGTTTTTCAATGGTATTTTGGTGGTGTCATTTTACATAAAATAATGGTGCATCAATGATTTAAAATGAAATATCAATAACCTTCAATGGTAATTAATGTAAATTCAATGGTGCCAAATAATACTCATGCAGTGAGTATGGTGGACCAGGGGATTTAAATTGGCAACATGGCTGGATACAAAAATAATTTTTATTCATGTCATCACATCCGTATCAACAGTCTAAACAATCTTTTTTTTTCCAAACAAATTACAGTGACCAACATGGATATTGATTCCCCATGCTTAAGAGCAGTGTCCGGTTTCATCCTTTATTAATGTTTTTTGTTTTTTCATAATGCACTATAGCCTATTTTCCAAGTCCTGAACAACCTCCTCTTTCTCCACCTATTGTATTAAAAACACTTATAACGTTTTTAAAACTTATTATGCCACCTGTTGGATGCCTTGAATTCACTGAAGTCCAAGTTCCAAAGCGATTTTCCTTGAATTCACTTAGATCAGTGGTCCTGATGATCCAATGCGCCATGGGTCAGAGATCAGTTTCCACTTTGAAAGAGGAATGTCCAAGTCCTTGTTGACATTCCTGAACATATGCTGATGTTACACATAAATTTACATTGAAATTCTGCTCATATTCTGCAAGGACTTCAGCTTTCTTCCTCCCACATGTCTGAAACTTAAAAAAAAAAAAAAAAAAAAAAAAAAAAAAGTGAAATGATTTTAAAGTAAAATAACTAAGAAGCGCAAAGCCTATAGCCTGCCTTTGTATTTAAACATTTAGTGTTTACTCAGATTTGATCATTGATCCTTATTCCCATTCAAACCACTATTAATAATAAAGATGAAGTTCTGACTGTGCATGCAAATGTGTAAAACCAAAAATTTGTCATCATTATAAATTCCAAAATATTTTTCCATCTTACAATGTCAGTTAACTTATAGGAGAAATTGAGTTCAGCCACAATCAAACTCAGTTGCAATAGAAGTATGACAGCTATTATTTGAAAACTAAGTTTGAGAGATATAGTGCTGTTACACTGCAGCATCACGCCATAGATAGTTGGCATGACACCACTCCCAAGTTGCATTATCCCCAACACCACGACTGGGACCTATTCTAATATGCTGAGCACCAAACAAGGGAGATACAGTGCCATTTTCCTTTTACAACTTTCATACGTTGCTGCTAGGGACAGGAACCCATGGCTTCCAGTTCCAGACGCAGACATTCTTACCACTGGGGACAGTGTTATGTAAGGTAAACTGCCTGTCTAATAAACTACCATGAAAAAGGTAAAGGCAGTAGCATTGTGGATGTCTCAAGTTGTTCTTTGATATGTGACACTTCAGTTTTCAAGGATCATAGAAACTTTTCTTTTTCTCAAAAAATGTATTCATTTCTAGAATAAGAGTCTATTTACCTTTTGTTAATCACTATGATCCAAAGACTGTGTTGTTTACAAAGTGGACAAGAGGAGGCATCATCCTTGTTGAAAACATGGCTGGACATGTTGCTAAAATAAAAACAAAAAAGTTGTGTTAAATCAATCAGATTTCATTTTATTACAGCAATGACAATCGACATAATATAGCTGAATTTTATTCAGCATTCAATGTTGAAAAATTACAAGTCACTGCCAGCAGTTGGTCATGAACAAATATTCCAACAGAAATTCTTAAACATCTAAACAAGTAAAACAATAATGTTTTTTTCCTTAAATTTTTATAGATCTACATGTAAGATAACCAAGCGATGATTAAGTGTAAACCAAAATGAGTTTTATTGCGGATCGCACGTTTGTTAACAGACTTATTGTATATACAATGATTTTTCACCAAGGCCTTCCTTTTTTAAAAATTAAGTACGATGCTAACCGTGGACGATATGACCTGCGATCGATTTTTTTAAAAATTTCCTGAAAGGTTAATTTGCACATGTTGAACACAAATATATATATATTCTGGAAAGCAAATAAAAGAAATGCGATTCAACTAAACATTGTATGGATTGTGTTATACATCGACGGGCAGAAAATAATCTCATGGCCATTTGCAGACGAAACAAAGTCACTTATTTTTTTTATCGATAAATGGAAAGTAATTTCATTACAAACATAATTATAATACTCATAACTATATTGAATATTCTTACCTTCGTCATAAAATGGATGTCATCTGCGAAAATATTGCGAATCAATAACGTTATCACCTATTGTTTACACTGTTTGTTGTTTGTCGTTCTTTTCAAAATGGCGGATTGATGCACCGCTGCATTATTTTCGGTTTTCAAATTTAAAAGAGGGAAAGTTAAGATCAGTTACGAAACAAAAACTGGGTTTCGAAATAAGACTTAAAGAGTGGGTTGTCCAAAATAAAATATAAAATATAAGTAAAAATCATTGATCTACGTAGAAATTAGCGTCAATTTTTCGGCACTACTTTTCCTCGTAGGATTGTCCTACAACATTGCAACAACTTCTGAACTTTTATTCGGGGCGCAGTTAATTCGAACGAAAACCATTCGTAACCTTTTTATACGCCCGAAGGGCTGTATTATGTTATGCCGCTGGTCGTCCGTCCGTCTGTCCGTCCGTCCGTCCGTCCGTCTGTCCGTCCGTCCGTTAGCAATTTCGTGTCCGCTCTGTATCTTTTGAACCACTTAATATAAATGAAAACTATTTGGCAGAAGTATCACCCAGAGTGAGAGGATGTGCAGAACATAGGTTTCAGATGGCTAGGTTCAAGGTCAAGGTCACAATTCAAGGTCAAATATCTTAACTGGTGCAAAATTAGTATTTTTGTGTCCGCTCTGTATCTTTTGACCTGCTGGATGTAAATGGAAACTATTTGGCAGAAGTATCACCCACAGTAAGAGGATGTGCAGAACATAGGTTTCAGATGGCTAGGTTCAAGGTCAAGGTCACAATTCAAGGTCAAATATCTTAACTGGAGCAAAGTAAGTATATTTGTGTCCGCTCTGTATCTTTTGACCCGCTGGATGTAAATGGAAACTATTTGGCAGAAGTATCACCCACAGTAAGAGGATGTGCAGAACATAGGTTTCAGATGGCTAGGTTCAAGGTCAAGGTCACAATTCAAGGTCAAATATCTTAACTGGTGCAAAATTAGTATTTTTGTGTCCGCTCTGTATCTTTTGACCTGCTGGATGTAAATGGAAACTATTTGGCAGAAGTATCACCCACAGTAAGAGGATGTGCAGAACATAGGTTTCAGATGGCTAGGTTCAAGGTCAAGGTCACAATTCAAGGTCAAATATCTTAACTGGAGCAAAGTAAGTATATTTGTGTCCGCTGGAAACTATTTGGCAGAAGTATCACCCACAGTAAGAGGATGTGCAGAACATAGGTTTCAGATGGCTAGGTTCAAGGTCAAGGTCACAATTCAAGGTCAAATATCTTAACTGGTGCAAAATTAGTATTTTTGTGTCCGCTCTGTATCTTTTGACCTGCTGGATGTAAATGGAAACTATTTGGCAGAAGTATCACCCACAGTAAGAGGATGTGCAGAACATAGGTTTCAGATGGCTAGGTTCAAGGTCAAGGTCACAATTCAAGGTCAAATATCTTAACTGGAGCAAAGTAAGTATATTTGTGTCCGCTCTGTATCTTTTGACCCGCTGGATGTAAATGGAAACTATTTGGCAGAAGTATCACCCACAGTAAGAGGATGTGCAGAACATAGGTTTCAGATGGCTAGGTTTAAGGTCAAGGTCACAATTTAAGGTCAAATATCTTAACTGGTGCTAAGTTAGTATTTTTGTTTGTGTCCGCTCTGTATCTTTTGACCTGCTAGATGTAAATGGAAACTATTTGGCAGAAGTATCACCCACAGTAAGAGGATGTGCAGAACATAGCTTTCAGATGGCTAGGTTCAAGGTCAAGGTCACACTTCAAGGTCAAATATCTTAAGATTAACATTGCCAATCCTTCTTGTTGAAATAATACTTTATATATACATGTTTGTGCTTATCCTTTTTGTCTTAGGATATTCCCTGACAATACATACCTTCGGGTGTATATTGCCCCGCTGTCAGCGGAGCTTTTGTTTTCAATGCGTAACAGTTTTCAAAAAAAAAAAAAAGAAAAAAAAGAAAAGAAAAGTGAATCACCTAAGATTTCTGTTAAAACATCAGTTAAAAGGTCATAGTAATACGTGCAGTTATATGTAGTTAGATTTAATCGTTTTTGTTTCAATCTAATATTCAATAAGCTTTTAAGCTTTCGATTTAATTCTATTTTGACCTCTACAAAATTTGTTCAAATTGTTCTGGTTAGATAAATAAAAAGGTCACAAAATCAAAAGGGTTGTTTTAATGTAAATCTTTGAATTTCTGTACACTTGTAAAACCATGTCTTTATCACAGTGTTGGTAATGTTTTATTATGACCTACAATGCTGATCAGCCATGGTTGACCATGGTGTCTTTTTTAAACCCATTTAATTTTTCCTGGTACCATGTTTGCCGGTTATATCAGATGGCAATGATTCATGTTATTTGATGGGCAACCATGATTTAACATGGATGATCATCAAAATGAATGAAATACAATGGTGACCATGGTCATAATTTCGCTTGGGATTTGAATTTACCGTCACTGCGACAGTATTTCAGTCATATAGTGATTACATGATTATATTGTTTTCTTTATAGTCCAGAAATATAGAAAAAAAATCAAGTTCAAATTTTCCATTGATCAAAAACATCTAAGTTATTTTCCATCCCAAAAATTATCTAAGTTATTTTCCATGCTATTATCCATCCCAAAATTTGACTAAGTCCAACTTTCCGTGGCATAATTTGAAGATTCCGTGGAAATCTATTGATGGTTTTACTGTGTCCGCGGAAATCCATGGCAAAATTTGACGGCAAATAATGTTATCAACAAATTTCCGTGGAAGATTTTGATATTCCGTGGATTTCCATCAATTTCCATCCAAGTTTCCATGGATTTCCATGGAAGTCCATGGAAAATGTCTAATGACCATGGCACATGTAGAGACCGGTGGGACGTTAAACCCAACAAAGAAACAAACAACTGGTAAGGGTGTGCTCGAGTCAATATTCTAGATTACGTTAGTCATTGCTTCTGTTCATCATCATCATCATCATCACCATAAGCATGGGATTGATTTTAGACTTCATAAATATAAAGGGTCAGAGTATCAAGGTTTATTATTTTTAGTTCACCTGAGCACGTAGTGCTCATTGTGAGCTTTAAGGATCAATGGTTGTCCGGCGTCCGGCTTCCACAATTATTTCAAATGACATCTCCTCTGAAACCATTGGGCCAAATTTGATGAAAATTGCGTGTGATGTTCCTTGCATGAAGCTCTACCAAAGTTGTTCAATTGGTTCCGGTCCATTGCATATCTGGGTCACATGAGCTAAAAATAGATTTTAAAAGTGAAATCTCCGAAACCGCAAGGCCAAGAGCTTAGACATTTGGTGAGTGGCATGGTCTTATGGACCATTACCAAGTTTGTTCAAATCTTGACCCTGGGGTCGAAATTGGCCCCGCCCCAGGGGTCACATGATATTACATAGACTTATATAAGAAAAGCTAGAAAAATCTTCTTGTCAGAAACCACAATGCCTGGAGTTAAGATATTTGGTGTGTGGCATTGTCTTAAGGTCATTACCAAGTTTGTTCAAATCATGACCCTGGGGTCGAATTGGCCCTGCCCCAGGGATTATTTGATTTTACATAGATTTATATAAGAAAAACTAGAAAAATCTTCTTTTCAGAAACCACAAGGCCTGGAAGTTAGATATTTAGTGTGTGGCATTGTCTTATGGCCCATTACCAACTTTGTTCAAATCATGAACCTAGGGTCGAAATTGGCCCAGCCCATAGGATCACTTTATTTTACATAGACTTATGTAAGAAAAAATAGAAAAATCTTCTTGTCTGAAACCACAAGGCCTGGAATTTAGATATTTGGAGTGTAACATGGCCTAGTAGACCTCAATCAAGTCTGTTCAATCTATGGCCCTGGGGTCAAATTTGCCACGCCCCAGGAGTCACTTGATGTAACATAAACTTATTTAGGAAAAAAAATTAGAAAAATCTTCTTATCAGAAACCACAAGGTCTAGAGTTAAGATATTAGGTGAGTATAAGTTTGAACATGGCCTAGTGATCATCTACCAGTTTTGATCAAATCATGGCCCTTGGGTCAAAATTGGCTCAGTCCTAGGGGTCACTTGATTTTGTATAGACTTATTAGAGCAATGACCTTCAAAGTTTGGATGGTAGGTACAGTTTTTGTGTTGAATTTAGATGATCTTGCTGTACTCAGAGGAACAAATAAGCTGCGTATCGGCGTATTTTACGAAAATAAAAAAGATCAATACGCCAAACATTTCAATTCTGAGTGTATCGTTTAGCATGAAAAAACAGCTATACTCTATTCTTTTAGATTTTTGGCGTATCGAATATTTCATTGCTGCCAATGTATTTTAACTAACAGCTGATTGTCACTTCCTATTTTCAAAGCCAGACTGTGTTGCCTTCAAAACAGTTGATCATTCAACGCTTGCACGTTCAAAATCTCAAGAGCATCTGGTGCCCCTTGATTACTTCAACAGGTTTGTCGATCGTATCCCAGTCAATCAATAATGGCGTGGGCTAAATTGCGCAATATCGTCTTTGTTCCGTTATCTGTATTTTACGTTAATGCAACTTAGAATTCATTATACGCAAAGCATAGGAAAAATGTAAAGTATTTATCACATGTGAGTATATTTTTTTTATAAAAGAAGTATAATTGTTTTAGTTTCTATAATGTCACATTTGTCTCGTGAATTAGTCCTTACCATTTTTACCTTCTAGCCAGAAAAAAAAAAGTCAATTCGAGATAGGAAACCATGTTCAAGGAAATCATCCTTTACAAGTGACCAAAACACTATTATCAGGTATTGTAGGTCGGAAATCTTCCCTTCTCCTACATCCATCGTAAGGCCAATTATTATTGACATAGCAAATTCAGTCGTAGATCGAGCCATGGCATCTACGAAACCAAAAAGGCATGATGGAAATAAAGAGTCAGCAGAAATCGTTGCCACTAAGGATATTAATGACAATGTTCGCCTTCGTTGCAGTTTCTGCTCAAAAGCTAAGTGCAAGAACGTTTGGTCAGAGGATGGAACTGGAAATATTCAGCGCTCAACTCTACAACATCATAATGATTCCAAAGACCACATTCAGGCAGTGAGTAGGTGTATGCATGCAGACAGTGAAATTGAATGTGAGAATTTAGCTGAGAAAGAAACTTCTGTGAATGAAGATGAAATATACTTATTGAGAACAGTGTATTAAGTTGCCAAAAATGAGCTACCCTCAGAATCTGTCAATTCCATGCTTGAGTTACAAAGAATGAATGGTTGTGATATCCCATATCAAAATTTATGCTGGTTAATAATCACTGAGCTGCAGAAGTGCATAGCTAAAAGTCTAAAAAAAAAAGTCATAGAGGAATTAAATCAGTCAGAACTGTTTGCAATTATTCTTGATTAGAGCACCGACATTACTGTGGACAAACATTTATCTATTTGTGTCAGGTATGTTGTAAATGGAGAGCTTGTTGCAAAATTCCTGGCTAACGTTACTCTATCTGATGGTTGTGCACATACCATTGTTAATGCCACCTATGAAAGTTTCCATGCACTGGGTATAGACTTATCAAAATGTGTATCCTTAGGAACAGATGGAGCCTCTGTAATGTTAGGCAAAAAGGGCAGTGTAGGTGTCCAAATGCAGGCAAAGTATTCTTCTTTTGCTATTCAAACCCACTGTCTTGCACACAGGCTTAATCTGGCCATCACAGATTCTATCAAAAGTGACCAAAGCCTGATTAAACTGAGAGACAAATTTGGATCACTGTATAACTTTATGAGTGCCTCTTCAAAGAGAACAGCCACACTTAGAGCAATACAGGAAATTCTTGATGAACCAGAGCTGTCTATAAGGATGCCCCACTCAATTCGCTGGCTTGGACTCAAGGATACTGTTTATGCAGTGTACATGTGCTACAGGTCAGCACTAGCAACATTGTCTAAACTTGCAAGTGAAAAAGATGCTGTGGCGAAAGTGCTTTACAAGTATTTCAGTACCTACAAAGTGTCCCTATTTATTGGCATGATGTTTGACATCCATAGTGAGTTGGCTGTCTTAAGTAAGAATCATTAAAAACAAGATCTCCTCTTTCGTGAGGTACCTGCTGAAGTTGACAGTCTGCTTGGAAAGTTAGAACACTTGAAATTTTATGATGGAAACTACTTGAAACAAATGAAAGATGAGATCTCAGTTGAGATCTCAGAAGGCAGATTTTCATGGTGAGCAGCTGTCTTGTTTCAGCAAGGATGTACTTATCCAGTTTAATAACATCATCAAAAACATGCACAAAAGGTTTAGGAAATAAACTACACAGCATCTTGAGAATATGGGTAATATTTTTGAACCATTTACAATTCAAACATCAGAGCCAAAACAGCAGACTGAATCAGTTAAAGCCCTAGCACTGTTTTTTGGAGAAGAGAAGACAACCAGAGTAACAGAAGGAAACTCAACATATGGTTGCAATGAAACTGTGAGAAACATACCACCTTTGCTTGACAAAGAGGGACTGATCAAAGAAAGCACTAGCTTTTTATCAATGGTGAAAGGATTCTATGCAACTCTATCTTTGAGACAGTTTTGCAGGAGAATATTACTTCCTCACAGAAATGATTATCCAAATATTGCTATCCTTGCCAAAATAGCCCTCCACATGATGGTTACTAGTGTTGAATGTGAGAGAACCTTCAGTTCTCAAAACCGATTGAAGCACAAATTTAGATCATCACTGAAGGTTGAAAAGTTGGACATTCTATTGACTATCTTACTCTGTGGACCATCTGTGAAGGACTTTGACCCAAGACCAGCATGTAGAGTGTGGTTGGCAAAGAAAAGGAGAAAGGGGAGGTTGATCCAAGAATTCATCCAGAGAAAGAAAAGCAAGGAAATGTAAAAACATTTGAAAGACAGAATATTGACTTCAAAGACTAAAGTTAGTGTTAAATGCATTATTTTAGTTTTAAGTGTCAGCTACAAGTAGTAGAAATAAGTTCTGTGATGTGGGAATCAATCAAAAACACTGAAGTAAAAATTAATGAGCACTGAACAGACTCTTAACTTAAACACAGAAAATTATGAGAAGTTTAAAGGCTGAAATAGTGATTGCCAAACAGTCCCTTTAACCTTGGCTTAAAGAGTAGGTAGCAGGGAGATGTATAGAAAATGAAAAGTGTTGTATTAAAGGTATGAAAAATGCTGTATTAAAGCTTAAAGTTTCACTCAAAATATTAAGACTGGCAGCGAAAAGTACTCATTAAAACCAGGTTTCACTCAATTAGTACAAAAACAGGGAGTGGTCACTCAATTGAAACCATTTTTTACCTGTTCCTGTGTATACTTCTGCATAGATTATGTATTCACTATGACTCGTAATACAATAATTGGCATTGATGGCAATGTCTCTCAGGTGAGCGATTCAGGGCCATCATGGCCCTCTTGTTTTACTATTTTATTTATAGGGCTTTTGAAATCAATTAATTCCATAGTCAGCATTCTGTTCTCTGACAGCTCTTGTTCAATATTTATTTTAGATGTATGTATTTAATTTTGATTATCATGTTCTAACGTTTAAAAAAAAGAAAGAAAAACTATCTCTTCTTGTTTCTTATTTGACAACTAAAAACCTGGCCACATACCCCCTTCATAAACAGATAAGGATCCAGCATATAGCCTATTTGGATTACAATCTAGCGCTCTTGCTGCTCACCACGACCAACCCACCAACAGTTTACCTGAGTGCCTTCGGCGCTTGTGTGGTCTTACTGTACTTCTGCATGGATTATGTATTCAGTATGACTCATAAAACAATAATTTGCAATGAAGGCAATGTTTCTCAGGTGAGCGATTCAGGGCCATCTTGGCCCTCTTGTTTCCCTCTAAGGAGTGCTTTGCATGCTTTATTGCTTATTACTGAAGAATTGAAGCCCTATTTCAATGCATTTTTTTAGCTCACCTGAGCACAAAGTGCTCAAGGTGAGCTTTTGTGATCGCCCTTCGTCCGGCGTCCGGCGTCGTGCGTCGTCAACAATTTGCTTTAAACGACATCTCCTCTGAAACCGCTGGACAGAATTTAATGAAACTTGGCAGGAATATTCCTTGGGTGAGGCTCTACAAAAGTTGCTAAAATAAAGTTGATCCATGAAGAACTCTGGTTGCCATGGCTACAAAAAGAAAAATGATTTGAAAACTTTAAAAATCATCTCCTTCAAAACTACTGGCCAGATTTTAAAATAAATTGGTACAGATGTTCCTTGGGTCAACCTCTACCAAAGTTGCTAAAATTATTCCGATCCGTAAAAAAACATGGCCACCATTTTAAAATAAATTGGGGGCGGGGCGGGGCTTATTTGCCTTAAGTGTATATAGAGAAACCTTTAAACAACATCTCCTCTGAAACCACTGGACAGAATTTGATTAAACTTGGCAGGGATGATCCTTGGGTCAACCTTCATAAAAGTTGCTAAAATAAACTTGATCGATGTAGAACTCTGGTTGCCATGGCAACAAAAAGAAAAAAAAATGAAAACTTTTAAAAATCATCTTCTTCAAAACAACTGGCCAGATTTTAAAATAAATTGGTACAGATGTTCCTTGGGTCAACCTCTACCAAAGTTGCTAAAATTATTCCAATCCGTAAAAAAACATGGCTGCCAGGGGCGGGGCTTATTTGCCGTATATGTATATTGGGAAACCTTTAAACAACATTTCCTCTGAAACCACTAGACAGAATTTGATTAAACTTGGCAGGGATGATCCTTGGGTCAACCTTTACAAAAGTTCCTAAAATAAACTTGATCCATGTAGAACTCTGGTTGCCATGGCAACAAAAAATAATAATATGAAAACTTTAAAAGTCATCTTCTTCAAAACTACTGGCCAGATTTTAAAATAAATTGGTACAGATGTTCCTTGGGTCAACTTCTACCAAAGTTGCTAAAAAAAATTCCGATCTGTAAAAAACATGGCCGCCAGGGGCGGGGTTTATTTGCCTTATATGTATATAGGGAAAACTTTAATCAACATTTCCTCTGAAACCACTGGACAGAATTTGATTAAACTTGACAGGAATGATCCTAGGGTCAAACTTCACAAAAGTTCCTAAAATAAACTTGATCCATATAGAACTGGTTGCCATGGCAACAAAAAGAAAAAAAAATGAAAACTTTAAAAATCATCTTCTTCAAAACTACTGGCCAGATTTTAAAATAAATTGACACAGATGTTCCTTGGGTCAACCTTTTTATCTCAGGTGAGCGATTTAGGGCCATCATGGGCCTCTTGTTTTTTTTTGTTTATAAAGTTTTTGAACTGATCAACCGAGATGCCACTTGGCTGTTCTAGTTTCCTTATAATTATACCCTATATAGAACATTTTAAAATTCTTCTTTTGTGAAACCAATGGTCAGAATCTAATTTCATTTGGCATTAATAATCACCTCATGAATGTTTACCATAATTACTAAAATAAAGTTGATCCCTTGGAAAATGAGGCCCTTAGGTGGTTGCCTAATTTCCTTATATACTCTCTATAGACATTTTCAAAATTCTTCTTCTATGAAACCAGCTGTCAGAACTTAATTTTATTTTTCAGAAATGGTCACCTCATGATTGTCTACCATAATTGCTAAAATAAAGTTGAAAAATAAGGCCCCTTTGGGGTCAGCTAATTTAACCTTGTGGGTTAGGGTCCCAGCAGGGTCATTCAGATTTTCATGTGAGAAAGCCTTCCAGCTGGCTTGCAGTAGTTCTACCACCTGTATTCCTCCACCTGTAATTGGCTGGACGTTGCTATATGTTAAAAATTTGCACAAGCAGTCCTGTCCAAGTTATATCTTTGTTGTTTATAGACATGTTTTGAAATAACTTGCCACAAGGAATCCTTAAGAATGTGTTGAGAAGAAGTACCAGGTTGTTAGCTTGCTGGTCAGGGTCACACTACCTGATTGAGCTCAGGGTCACAGAGCTCATTATCCCCGTCGAAGGAGGTGGGGGATATGGTAATAGTCTCCGTCCGTCTGTCTGTCTGTCCGTCTATGGATAGGTCTCATTGAAGTGGAGTGCAGTGCACAAGAATGATAACTCTACCTTTCATAATTTTTAGTTATTGCCCTTTGTTGTTTTTCAGACTTGATTTTTGTCCGGAGCATAAATTGAAAAGGATTTGAGGTATCAACTTAGAATTTCATAAATGGATAGATTTTTTTGAGGTGGAGTGCAGTGCATAAGAATGATAACTCTACCTTTCATAATGTTTTGAGTTCTTGCCCTTGGTTATTTTTCAGGCTTAATTTTTGTCACAGTGACCTTGACATTTTACCTGTAGACCTCAAAATAGGGGAATTAGTAGGTCTTAACATGGTTTTGATATCTATAATCACTTCAAACATCAGTCTTCATACCAAAAGTTTTCTTTTAAAAATGAAATATTCCACTCTCCAACACAACTTCTAAAGAGCAAGCATTCGGCGGGGGATGGCCATGTCAGCATGGCTCTTGTTTGATTTTAAATTTTCTTCTATTATTTTTTCTGTTTCTCATCATATTCACTTACAAAAATATCAATCAAATTAAACAAAATGATGAGGACATCTGTGTCTTATGGACACATTTCTAGTCTTTGAGTTATGCATTCCTTGCCATATTTCTTGAATATATTTTATCTACTCTTTTTCTCAGCTACTATTGGTCAGATTTTGATATAACTTCACAGCATTTATATCAACACTAGTTAGTCCCCTACCGGTGTTCACACCGGAGGGGACTATAGGTTTGCCCTCAGTCTGTCTGTCCGTCCGTCTGTCCGCCTGTCCGCTCAAATCTGGATCCCGCGATAACTTAATAACTAAGCAAGCTCACTTGATGAAACTTGGTATATGACTAGATGGCAATGTGTAGATTATGCACGTCATTTTATTTTTGTTCTTCGACTAAAATTGTGGTTGCTATGGTAATGGAAATAGTGAAAATATGGCAAAAATGGGATCCCGCGATAACTAAGCAAGCTAACTTGATGAAACTTGGTATATGACTAGATGGCAATGTGTAGATTATGCACGTCATTTTATTTTTGTTCTTCGACTAAAATTGTGGTTGCTATGGTAACGGAAATAGTGAAAATATGGCAAAAATGGGATCCCGCGATAACTAAGCAAGCTAACTTGATGAAACTTGCTATATGACTAGATGGCAATGTGTAGATTATGCACGTCATTTTATTTTTGTTCTTCAACTAAAATTGTGGTTGCTATGGTAACGGAAATAGTGAAAATATGGCAAAAATGGGATTTCGCGATAACTAAGCAAGCTAACTTGATGAAACTTGCTATATGACTAGATGGCAATGTGTAGATTATGCACGTCATTTTATTTTTGTTCTTCGACTAAAATTGTGGTTGCTATGGTAACGGAAATAGTGAAAATATGGCAAAAAATGGGATTGATTACCATATTGAGTCAAGGTGGAGCCGGTAGGGGACTTTATGTGTTGCATACAACACCAGTTACTTGTTCATATATCCTTGGCATGTCATGATCAGCGTAATTTTTTGTAGACGACATTTATAAATTTATCATAGCTCTATCTGTTTTTTGTTTTTTTAGCTCACCTGAGCACAATGTGCTCATGGTGAGCTTTTGTGATCGCCTTTTGTCCGTCATCCGTCGTGCGTGCGTACGTCCGTCCGTCCGTCCGTCGTCAACAATTTGCTTTAAACAACATCTCCCCATGAACTGCTGAAGGGATTTTGACCAAACTTCACAGGAATCATCCTTATGACGCCCTCTATCAAAGTTGTACAAATTATTCAGATTGGTTAAAAAAGTAGGTCACAGGAGCTAAAAATAGATTTTAAAAATGCAAACTTTGAAAATCTTCGTCTGCAAAACTGCAAGGCCTAGAGCTTAGATATTTGGTATGTAGCATCATCTTATGGGCCATTACCAAGATTGTACAAATCATAGCCCTACGGTGATAAATGCCCCCGCACCAGGGGTCAATTGTTTTACATAGAGTTATATAGGAAAATGTTTAAAAATCTTCTTCTATGAATCCATAAGGCCTAGAGACTAGATATTTGGTATGTAGCATCATCTTATGGTTCATTACCAAGATTGTACAAATCATGACCCTTTGGTGATAAATGCCCCGCACCAGGGGTCACTTTAACATAGAGTTATATAGGAAAATCTTTAAAAATCTTCTTCTATGAATCCATAAGGCCTAGAGTTAGATATTTCATATGTAGCATCATCTAATGGTTCATTACCAAGATTGTTCAAATCATGACCTATGGTACACCAGGGGTCATTGTTTTACATAGATTTATATAGGAAAACTTTAAAAATCTTCTTCTATGAATCCATAAGGCCTAGAGCTTAGATATTTTATGTAGCATCATCTATGGTTCATTACCAAGATTGTTCAAATCATGCCAGGTGATAAATGCCCCCCACCAGGGGTCACTTGTTTTACATAGATTATATGGAAAACTTTAAAAATCTTCTTCTATGAATCCATAAGGCCTAGAGATTAGATATTTGGTATGTAGCATCATCTTATGGTTCATTACCAAGATTGTACAAATCATGACCTTATGGTGATAAATGCCCCCGCACCAGGGGTCACTTGTTTTATATAGAGTTATATAGGAAAATCTTTTAAAAATCTTCTTCTATGAATCCATAAGGCTTATTGCTTAGATTTTTTTGTATGTAGTATCATCTAATGGTTCATTATCAAGATTTTCAAAATGGTGGCCCTTTGGAGATAAATGACCCCGCACTAAGTCTTCTCCTCTGAAACCATAAAGCCCAGTGCTTATATATTTGGTGTGTAGTATTGTCAGGGCTAAAATGTTTAAGATTGAGTTATATCAGAATTATTGTCTGTTTAAAAACCTTGTAATCAGTTGTAGCAATCCTACTCAGGTGAGCGTTTCAGGGCCATCATGGCCCTCTTGTTTATTTTTACCCTTCAACTTAATCAAAACTGTCTGACATGGTAACAGTAACTGTGACAAAGTGGTATCTGGGGGTATTCCTCATCTTCAATAGTAGCTTTTGTTTCTTAAGGATAAAGGAATAGTTTCATTTTTCAGGGTTTCTCTCCATGACTTAAGGTCTTAGCAAGGTCCCTTACAGGTGGATATACTTACCTTACTTTGGAACAAATGTTAGTGAAAAAGTGACAAACTCAAAATTAATGTCTTTTATTTTGACTTTAACACTCACTCAGCCCCTCATCGCGTGAGTTCGAATCCCGGCAGGATCATTCGGATATTCATGTAAGGAAGCCTTCCAGCTGGCTTGCAGTAGGTTGGTGGTTCTACCCAGATGCCTCCGTGAATTTTGGGTCTTCCTCCATCTGTAATTAGCTGGACATCCTAATATGACTGAAATACTGTCGAGGCAACGGTAAACTCAAATAGTCAAGTCTCTAACTTTTCTACCAGGGTTATCAAAATGGGTTAAGAGTAGGTGATTGTACTTGAAAAGTAACAAATTATGCTGGAGGTCAATTGGGTCGGTTTGGCCCCTTGTGGGTCCAGGACAACGCCTTGGTAGGGGGACCAAAGCAGAAAAAGAAATTGAACATTTTAAGGTACTTTGGAAGCCTCTCCATGCATGATTTTCTTTCATTCTGTTAAACAAAATAAGCTGTAAAATATTTTAATATCTGGAAATATGAGGAAAATAATTTGCTAAATTTGAAATCCACAATAAAATAAATTAGTTCCTTTCTTACCAATTGTAATATGCCCTAGAATATGGCCTAGAAGTGCTAAAATATCACATTCAGGGGCAGATAACTCTAAAAGCCCCTTTTTTTCCCAAAATTTTCTATAATACAAAGTTAAAAAAAAAATCTATGGAACAGTTTAAATTTTCCTTCTTTGTCTATATAGAAAATGTAGCAAACTGTAACATACACCCATAACATGCATTGATCAAAAGGTTGTAGGTGGTGTATCTTTTATCAATAAACAACTTAATTAACAGCTTAATTATCATGTATAAAGAACAGGTTTTATAATACATCCTTCATGTTTTTTGAATGCTTTTCTGTCTTTCAGCATTTTGATTGATTATGCGGGAACACCAATGACCAATTTCTGCCTATAGCATATTCGATGAGAGTAAAAAAAAATGTCTTTTAAAATGTTAAATATTTTTATTTGCATGTAAACAGAACATAATATTCTTCCAGTAAAGACACAAATAGAATTTACTGAATCTGTCCGTCTTAGTTTTAGATTGGTAATGGGTGAGCCATGTTTGTATTTACCAGTGTACCTAAGAATACATTTGATTTGGTACCATTTGTTGATAATTACACGTGTGTGAGATCAAAAAATATTACACAGCTGTATTAACACAAAGACAACCTGGGTTATGTGATAAATGATGTGTATGTATGTAATGTCTCCATGGTTTGTTGATAGTTACCTCATATAATTTTAAATAATATGTAGATGACTCAAGGTTCTCACTAGAAACATACAGAGTTCATTTCCAAAATGTTGATAGAGTGTTATATTTTTATGCCCCCACCAAAAATTGGGGAGGGGGCGGGGGGGATATAGATTTGCCTTTGTCCATCCGTATGTACGTATGTCTGTCTGTCCCTAAACTTTGTGATGCACATAACTCTGAAAGTATTCGTACGGCAGATTTGAAACTTTATGGATATATTAATCAGGGCATGAACTTGGAAGCCTGGTATTTTCATCAAACCACCATTGACAGAGTTATGGGCCTATGTTTTTGAAAAATATGGAATTTTATGTTTGTGATGCACAAAACTCTGAAAGTATTTCTACTACAGACTGAAAACTGCATGAATATACTATTTAGGACATGAACTTGTGTACTTGGTTATTCAAAGACATAAACCCAAAAATAAGAAACTCGGCGAAATACTGTATATTCTCGTGCCAGAACTAGAGGTGGGCAGATGTATTCCGCAGAAAATCCAGTTCTGTGTTACTAAGCAGTAGCAAAACACCGCTCAATACCACGAATCGTCACTTTTGTCTGGTTGTATAATATGTAACTAAGAAAAAATACTATGGTGGTTTTTGTCCTATCCTTTGGTCCTTTTAACATTTATTTTATGCCACCACATCGTTAGATTATAAGATAGGTGCATATTGTTTTGGCCTGTCTGTCTGTTTGTCTGACGTCTGTCTGTCACATAACCTTGACCATAAGATGGAAATCCTTCCACATACAGCCTTCAAACTTTACAGGTGCAGGCATCTTGATAAGCTCTACCAACCAGGTACCCTGACCTTCATCAAATGACCTTGACCCCTAAAGTCTCAGGCCCTTGCGGAGCATTCGAATGTAGGGCTTGTTCAAAATATAAAGATAACCATTGCTATAGAAAAATACCGTAACTCACATGGGTAAAAGCGTGGCTGAAATAAATAATAGTTAAACTTGTAAAGTACTTGATGATTGCAGTCACATGTAAACAGCTAAAAATGACAATGTCAAAAACATTGCGCAAAAAAAAAAAAAAAAAAAAAAATGATTCTAACTAGAGTTGACAATTGTATGGATCATCAAAATCCAGTAACATTGTCAAATTAAAAGACTAAAATGGACATCCTGTTAAAATAAAATGACACACCAACACTGTAAAATCAGGGGAGAGGGGAGAGATTCATTCGAATGTAGCATTTGTTACACAAAATAATCCAATAAGATTATTAGATGTACTAGCGTGTGGGGATAATTATATGCTAGTTTGTTTGATTGGTGGATCTAATGTCCCACCAACGGTATTTAAGTAGATGCAGTGCTGTCACACTGTAGCATCACGCCGTATACACCTAGTCACATTATTCTGACACTGGGTAATACCTTTATATGAAGGGATCTCAATTTTTTACAACTTTGGTATGTCGCGGCCGGGGATCGAACCCACAACTGTTCGATGCTCTAACCATTTAAATACTAGTAAATAAATAAAAAAAACTCCCTACAAAAATTATTGCCTTTATGAAGAGGAAAAATACAGTTAAAAAACATTGCTGCTGTACAAACAGAAATGCTGGAGCATTATTTTCACGTTTTCATCATAAAGGCAATATTTGCCGAAATATTAGCAAAGATTATCTTTTTTCATTAATTGAACGATTTCCTTCCTGAAATAGTTCCCTTCCAGTCCTTTATCAATCATTAAGACCTTTCATGATTACTCTCGGATTTAAAGAGTCATTATTTTACTTAATGTAACAGCTGTATGGATCTGAAGTTTACCATGTTCTTCACCTGCACCTTATGCTGTAGATGATCATCGTAGGCTTTCGAATGGTGTCGGAACACAACTCCATGCAGTAGTTACTTCAGTACAAGCGCACTGGCTTTTTCTCACAATATCGTGGTGGCACCGAGGGTATATGAGATTTCCTTCACACGCTTGTATGAGTTTCTTATCTTTGGGTTTAGGTCTTTGGTTATTTTTATCCCCCCCCCCCCCACCCCTTTGACACAGGTAACTATGAAGTTAAACTTTAAACTTTAGAACTTTAAAACACATGTCTAGTTTCAAGTGAGTGCCTTCTGGGCCCTCTTGGCCCTCTTGTTTGTTTGACTTGATTTTACATGATTTTATTCAATTGTGATTTATTTTTGGTCAGTCGTGCAGTCTGATACTACCACATGTTATCAACCTTTGCTGCACAGGGTCCACATGCAAAATCACTAAATTTGGTCTTTATCAAAAGGGCATGGTTTACTACTGATTAAACTTAGGTCAACAGGTGCTCCAGCAATTACATGCTCATCGAACATATGAAAATAATGCGCAATAATACTTTAAACTGAGGAAAGAAACCCTCATACAACAAAATCCTCTGAAACCTGCACACCCCTTAATACTGGAACCTTTGGCTGGTCTGGACATCGTGTGGTTTTGAGGACTTACACTGAAATTTCATCATTCATTTTGATTCACATGACTGTGCTGTTGAGGGTTATGATTAGTTGACTTTCATTTTCAGTTTAAGGCAGAAATGGTGGACACCCTTTACAACTATGCCAAGTTCCAGTATGAATGTGGAAACTACTCTGGGTCAGCAGAGTACCTGTACTTCGTCAGAATCCTGGTATTTACTATGCTTATACATGTATTTCATGTTACCATTTAAGTCTACAATACAGTTTATTAAAAGCTGCTTTGCAGATTTGTATGCCTTCTCAAATGATAAAAAATACGAGCTTGTTTGGAAATAATTAAGACAACATGAATATTTAAGGGACTGAAAGGAATACAAATTTAAGAGTTACACCACAAAATAGCCCAACATAATTTCTATCTGTATGCAAAATATCTATTTCTTAAAGACGTCCATATGATTTCAGCACCCGTTTGAATTGTGATTGCCTTTTGTCATGCATCCGTGTCTCTGTGAATCCGGCATCAACAATTTCCTTTAAACATCTCCTCCTAAACCGCTGAACGCTGAATTGATTTTGACCAAACTTCACAGGAATCATCCTTATGATGCTCTCTATCAAGATTGTTCAAATTATTTTGATTGGTTGAAAAAGTAGGTCACAGGAGCAAAAATAGATTTTAAAAATGCAAACTTTGAAAATCTACTTCTCAGAAACTACAAAGCCTGGAGTTAAGATATTTGGTGAGAAGCATTGTCTAGTGGATCTCTACCAAGTTTTTTTCAAATCATGGACCTGAGGTTAAAATTGGGCCCACCCCATGGGTCACTTGAATTTACATAGGCTTATATTGGGAAAAAAATTAGAAAAATCTTCTTCTCAGAAATGACAAGGCCTGGAATTTAGATATTTAGTGTGTAACATTGTCTTATGAACATCTATCAGGTTTGTTCAAATCATGGCCTTTGGGTCAAAATTGACACCGCCCCAGAGGTCACTTGATTTTACAAGGGCTTAAATAGGAAAATCTAGAAAAATCTTCTCATCAGAAACTACAAGGCCAGGAGTTTAGATATTTGATGTGTAACATTGCCTTGTGGACTTCAACAAAGTTTGTTCAAATCATGGCCCAGGGGTCAAAATTGGCCCCGCCCCAGGAGTCACTTTAATTTATATAGGCTTAGATATTTAGGCTTAGAGTTTAGATATTTGGTGTGTAACATTGCCTTCTGTACATCTACAATGTTTGTTCAAATCATAGCCCTGGTGTCAAAATTTACATAGTCTTATATAGAAAAAAACTAGAAAAATCTTCTTAACAGAAACCACAAGGCCTAGAGTTTAGATATTTGGTGAGTAACATAGCCTAGTGAACATCTACCAGTTTTGATCAAATCCAGAATTTCCCACCATCATGCACAATACATGTATATTGGATAGGGGGGAAAAAACTGACTAGGCCAGAATTTCTCCACCATCACGAACAATAAATAGGATAGGGGAGAAAAAACTGACTAGGCCAGAATTTTCCCACCATCATGAACAATATATAGGATAGGGGGGAAAAAACTGACTGGTCCAGAATTTCCCCACCATCACGCACAATATATTGGATAGGGGAGAAAAAACTGACTGGTCCAGAATTTCCCCCAACATCACGAACAATATATAGGATAGGGGGGGAAAAATTGACTAGGCCAGAATTTCCCCACCATCACGAACAATATATAGGATAGGGGGGAAAAAACTGACTGGTCCAGAATTTCCCCCAACATCACGAACAATATATAGGATAGGGGGGGAAAAATTGACTAGGCCAGAATTTCCCCACCATCACGAACAATATATAGGATAGGGGGGAAAAAACTGACTGGTCCAGAATTTCCCCACCTCAGAAACCTTAAAAAATTAAAAAAAGAGGGGGGAAAAAACTGACTGGGTGGGGAAAAACCTGACTAGTCAGTTTCTTCCCCGGGGAAAAACTTGACCAGTCAGTTTCTTCCCCGGGGAAAAACCTGACCAGTCAGTTTCTTCCCCGGGGAAAAACCTGACCGGTCAGTTTTTTCCCCGGGGAAGAAACTGACTGGGGAAAAACCTGACTGTTACACCGGGGGTCAAAATTGGCTCTGTCCAAGGGGTCACTTGTTTTTATTTAGACTTATTAGAGCAATGACCTTCAAAGTTGGATGGCAGGTACTGTTTTTGTGTTGAATTTAGATGATCTTGTTGTACTTCTGCATAGATTATGTATTCACCATGACTCATAATACAATAATTGACATTGAGGGCAATGTTTCTCAGGTGAGCGATTCAGGGCCATCATGGCCCTCTTGTTTCCATTTTTAGCTCACCTGAGCACAACGTGCTCATGGTGAGCTATTGTGATCGCCTTTTGTCCGTCGTCCATCGTGCGTGCGTCCGTCGTCAACAATTTACTTTAAACAACATCTCCTCATGAACCGCTGAAGGGATTTTGACCAAACTTCACAGGAAATATCCTTATGATGCCCTCTATCAAAGTTGTACAAATTATTCAGATTGGTTAAAAAAGTAGGTCACAGGAGCTAAAAATAGATTTTAAAAATGCAAACTTTGAAAATCTTCTTCTGCAAAACTTCAAGGCCTAGAGCTTAGATATTTGGTATGTAGCATCATCTTATGGGCCATTACCAAGATTGTACAAATCATAGCCCTACGGTGATAAATGACCCCGCACCAGGGGTCACTTATTTTACATAGAGTTATATAGGAAAATCTTTAAAAATCTTCTTCTATGAATCCATTAGGCCTAGAGCTTAGATACTTGGTATGTAGCATCATCTAATGGTTCATTACCAAGATTGTTCAAATCATAGCCCTACGGTGATAAATGCCCCCGCACCAGGGGTCACTTGTTTTACATAGAGTTATAGCGGAAAATCTTTAAAAATCTTCTTCTATGAATCCATAAGGCCTAGAGATTAGATATTTGGTATGAAGCATCATCTTATGGTTCATTACCAAGATTGTACAAATCATAGCCCTACGGTGATAAATGCCCCCACACCAGGGGTCACTTGTTTTACATAGAGTTATATAAGAAAATGTTTAAAAATCTTCTTCTATGAATCCATAAGGCCTAGAGATTAGATATTTGGTATGAAGCATCATCTTATGGTTCATTACCAAGATTGTACAAATCATGACCCTATGGTGATAAATGACCCTGCACCATGGTCACTTGTTTTACATAGAGTTATATAGGAAAATCTTTAAAAATCTTCTTCTATGAATCCATAAGGCCTAGAGATTAGATATTTGGTATGAAGCATCATCTTATGGTTTATTACCAAGATTGTACAAATCATGACCCTATGGTGATAAATGCCCCCGCACCAGGGGTCACTTGTTTTACATAGAGTTATATAGGAAAATCTTTAAAAATCTTCTTCTAATTTGAATCCATAAGGCCTAGAGATTAGATATTTGGTATGTAGCATCATCTTATGGTTCATTACCAAGATTGTACAAATCATAGCCCTACGGTGATAAATGCCCCCGCACCAGGGGTCACTTGTTTTACATAGAGTTATATAGGAAAATGTTTAAAAATCTTCTTCTATGAATCCATTAGGCCTAGAGCTTAGATATTTGGTATGAAGCATCATTTTATGGTTCATTACCAAGATTGTACAAATCATAGCCCTATGGTGATAAATGCCCCCGCACCAGGGGTCACTTGTTTAACATAGAGTTATATAGGAAAATCTTTAAAAATCTTCTTCTGTGAATCCATTAGGCCTTGAGCTTAGATATTTGGTATGTAGCATCATCTAATGGTTCATTATCAAGATTTTCAAAATGGTGGCCCTTTGGAGATAAATGACCCCACCATAAGGCCCAGTGCTTATATATTTGGTGTGTAGTATTGTCAGGGCTAAAATGTTTAAGATTGAGTTATATCAGAATTCTTGTCTGTTTAAAAACCTTGTAATCAGTTGTAGCAATGGTACTCAGGTGAGCGATCCAGGGCCATCATGGCCCTCTTGTTACTTTATTTATGAGAAATTGTCGAAAAATAGTGTTTTCAAACCATGATAGCCCGATAACTATGAAATGTGTTATGGACATCTACCAAGTCAAACCATGGCCCTTTGGTCAAAATTGGCCCTGCCCCAGGGGTCACTTGATTAAACAGAGACTTACATAGGAATATGCTAGAGCCTTTTATGATAGCTGTTGTACTGCTTTGATGTCAAAATCCAAATAGAGTCTGCAATAAAGGCTTATGTCTTGCGTATTTTTAGCTCACGTTGTGCTCAGGGTGAGCTGTTGTGACCGATGAATGTCTGGCGTCAACATTTTAACTTAAAACGACATCACCTCTAAACCACTGGGCCAATTTTAATGAAACTTCACAGGAATGTTCCTTGGATGAAGCCCTTTCATAGTTGTTCAAAGAATTTGATTCCATGAAAAAGTCTCTGGTTGCCATGGCAATGGAAAGAAAAAACATATGAACATTTTGAAAATCTTCTCCTCCAAAACTACTGGCAAGATTTCAAAGTTATTTGGCACAGATGTTCCTTGGGTCACTCTCTACCAAGATTGTTCAAATTATTTTGATCCTTTGAAAAACATGGCTGCCAGGGGCGGAGCCCGTTTTCCATATATGTATATAGTAAAAACTTAAAATATCTTCTTCACCTAAAGTACTGGCTGGATTTCAAAGTTATTTGGCACAGATGTTCCTTAAGTCACTCTCTACTAAGATTGTTCAAATTATTTTGATCTGTTGAAAAACATGGCCGCCAGGGGGCTGAGCCCGTTTTCCTTATATGTATAAAGTGCAAATTTAAAAAATCTTCTCCTCCAAAAGTACTGACTGGATTTTCAAAGTTATTTGGCACAGATGTTTCTTAGGTCACTCTCTACCAAGATTGTTCAAATTATTATACCCCCCCGCAACGAAGTTAGGGGGGGGTATACTGGAATCAGGTTGTCCGTCCGTCCGTCCGTCCGTCTGTCCGTCCGTCCGTCCGTCTGTCCGTCCGTCCGTCTATAGACACAAAATTCTGCGGACTACTCCTCCTAAACTTCTGGAAGGATTTTGATGAAACTTGCTGGCAATGATCCTTAGACATTGTATTAGCGCGTTATCTATATAGCATTGTTCCCCCCTTTACCAAGTTACCCCTTTTGATTTTTGCTTAAATTTCGGACTACTCCGCCTAAACTACTGGAAGGATTTTATGATACTTGCTGTCAATGATCCTTAGACATTGTAGCAGCGCGTTATCTATATAGCATTGAGTTACCTCCCCTATTTACCAAGTTATGCCCCTTTGATGATTTTTGCATTACAAACTTCTGCGGACTACTCCTTCTAAACTACTGGAAGGATTTTGATGAAACTTGCTGGCAATGATCCTTAGACATTGTATAAGCGCGTTATCTATATATCATTTGGTTACCTCCCCTATTTACCAATTTATGCCCCTTTGATGATTTTTGCATTACAAAATCTGCGGACTACTCCGCCTAAACTACTGGAAGGATTTTAATGATACTTGCTGTCAATGATCCTTAGACATTGTAGCAGCGCGTTATCTATATAGCATTGAGTTACCTCCCCTATTTACCATGATTTTTGCATTACAAACTTCTGCGGACTACTCCTTCTAAACTACTGGAAGGATTTTGATGAAACTTGCTGGCAGTGATCCTTAGACATTGTATAAGCGCGTTATCTATATATCATTTGGTTACCTCCCCTATTTTCCAAGTTATGCCCCTTTGATGATTTTTGCATTACAAACTTCTGCGGACTACTCCCTAAACTACTGGAAGGATTTTGATGAAACTTGCTGCCATTATCCTTAGACATTGTAAAGCGTGTTAGTTATATAACATTGGATTACCTCCCTTTTTAAAGATATGTCCCTTTGATGGTATTTGTTTTACAATTTTCTTCCATTGATAGATTTCAGTGAATCTTAATGATATTTATCCATAGACATAGGTATATCCATAGGTATGTGTTACAAAGGATCACTAGATTTCCATGTAGTTGGCACATATGTCCTCTGTATATTAAGATGGAGTGTTGCATACAAGAATTCTGATTTCATGCTCCAAAGCCATGTTTGACAAAAACACTTGCGGGGGGGTATTAGTAAGCCCTTAGGCGACAGTTCTAGTTTTGATCTGTTGAAAAACATGGCTGCCATGTGGCGGAGCCTGTTTTCCTCATATGTATATAGTAAAAACTTCAAAAATCTTCTCCTCCAAAAGTACTGACTGGATTTCAAAGTTATTTGGTACAGATGTTCCTTAGATTACTCTCTACCAAGATTGTTCAAATTATTTTGATCTGTTGAAACACATGTCTGCCAGGGGGCGAAGCCCGTTTTCCTAATATATATATATATAAAAACCAAACCCCTCGATTTATGGCTGGCAGAGGGCAGAGCCCATTTTCCACAATATCATAAGATATTTGCTGTTTCTTTTCCTCCCACTATTACCTTGTTCTCAGGTGAGTGACCCAGGGCCCATCATGGCCCTCTTGTTTAAGAGAATTATTTCAAACTTCACCAGGTTGATGTCAACATCGTATCGTTACCATGACATCAGTTAAATCAACGTCTTTTGCTTTTTCTACATTATTGTAACACATATGCACTGAAGTACTTCTGTACTTTCCATATTAACGGCTTGCTCCAGGTAACCAAACTTAACAGTAGCTTACATTAATTATCAATTTACTGTCTGTATTTTGTTATACAGTAGAACCTCATTAAATCGAAGTCCTTGGGACCAAGCTGAAAACTTTGAAATAACGATTATTCGGATTAAAAATCCGATGGAAATTTCAGTTTGTGAGCGTGCATGTCTGCGTTTTCATTACTGGTGCATATTGTGGAAATTGTTATGCCATGGAAACCACATATTAGGTGTACGTATATACTGTTTGCAAGTTATGAAAAGTAATGAAAATATATCATGATCTACTAAGATGCTTCTGATGAACATAATCATTCTACCATGTCAAACAATGATACATATTTTTACCGTCGATCTGCTGCTTCAGGTAGCGTCCCATGCCGGTGATGAACGCTATGATATGGAATGTACTAAAGATCTGACACCTGGGTTTATCTTCTGGCATGTGCATATTATGCAACCTGTCAGACATCGATTAGCAATAATCAACATTTCCGGTGGGACACACGTTGCCCAACCCAATCTCGAAAAAAGGTGTGAAAAACTTGCCTGCGCCATCACTCCAATTGCCTCCGCAAAATAAACTGGGTTACTGACCCGGATACGAATGATAATAAGAACAATAATTAGTTCACGAAAATTTATGAAATTTGACTTCAAAATAAAAATTGAAAAATGTACATTAATTGCGACCTCGGGACCGGAATTTTACTTTGAAATAGCAAAAAAATTGAAATAGCGAAATTCGGATTAAACATTTTATTTTTAGTTAAAATAAGAAGGGAAGAAATCGGGACCAAAAATAAACTTCGAAATGGCGAGGAATTCAGTTTAACGATGTTCGGTTTGGCAAGGTTCTACTGTATTTGTTCTATTAGCATGATCCATCAGAGATTAATTAATGTTTATTGAAAGTTTGAAAGTAAAGCGTTACTTATTTTTTGAAAAATCGGCCTTGTCTCAATAACTTCGAACAAGCCTCGTAAAACTCTAGTGACATTTTATTCTCAGCATTGAAAGTATTATCCATTAAAAATCTAATCAACACCTTTGTTTAAGTGGTAAGAACATATGTTCATGGCTAACCTAACACGGGTAGCTTTAGGTCATGTTTAGCAACCTAGTGTTTGGATAATTTGACTTGCAAAATTGTAACCAGAAAATAATCCAATATGATCTGCATTAGAAAAGTATGTTGTGTGATGTCACAATACCAAAAGATACTGGGATACAACAAAAACTTTTTAAAGCAGATACTGACAGGGTCATTTGAAATTTGAGGTGGTTTTGAAATAGAATGAATTTTTAGCTCACCTGAGCACAGTGTGCGCATGGTGAGCTATTGTGATCGCCTTTTGTCTGTTGTCTGTCAATGCATCTGGCATTAACAATTTTCTCTAAATGACATTTCCTCCTAAACCACTTGGCCAAATTTGATGAAAATTTCCTGTGATGTTCCTTGCATGAGGCTCTACCAAAGATGTTCAAATGTTTCAGGTATGTTGCATATCTGGGTCACAGGAGCTAAAAATAAATTTTTTTAAAGTGAAATTTCTCTGAAACCGCATGGCCTAGGGTTTAGGTATTTGGTGTGCGGTATTGTCTTATGAACCTTTACCAAGTTGGTTAAAATCAAGACCCTGGGGTCAAAAATGGCTCCGCCGCCCAGGGGTCACTTGATTTTACATAGAATTGCATAGAAAAACTTGAAAAACCTTCTTGTCAGAAACTAAAAGGCCTGGCGTTTAGATATTTTGGTATGTAACATGGCCCAAAGAACATCTATAAAGTTTGTTCACATCATGACCCTAGCGTCGAAATTGGCTCCGCCCCAGGTGTCACGTGATTTTTACACAGACTTCACTTATATAGGAGAGTCCCCAGGTCCTGTGTTCTCGAAAATAAGGGATTTCAGGATGATAGTCAAATTTGAGCCTTAAATTGTACAAGTATTGTCAGGTATTGGGCCAGGAGTCACTTGATTTTATATAGACTTATTAGAGCTATGACCTTCAAAATTTATATCTTGCTGTACTTCTGCATTGTTTATGTATTCAGTATGACGTATAATACCATTATAGGCAATGAAGGCAATGTTTCTCAGGTGAGCTATTCAGGGCCATCTTGGCCCTCTTGTTATTGTATAACCTCTAGTGTCTTGTTGGTTGCAGCTGCCACCCAATGACAGGAACTACCTGAATGCTCTGTGGGGTAAGCTGGCCTCTGAGATTCTGATGCAGAACTGGGACACAGCTCTGGAGGATTTGAACAGACTCAAGGAGGTCATAGAGGCAAATGTAAGAGACTGGCAGGATGTTGTGGATGATAGATTTCATTTGTTTTCTTATGTATTATACTTCTTCAAGTAAGATACTTTCAATAAGATGACATGAGTTGCCCCTGTACTTGCCTCCAAAGGGAGAGCATATGGTTGGAGCTTTGTCCTTCAGTCCGCCCCGTTTGTTTGTCTGTCCATCCTAATTTTGTCTAGAGCATAACACAGAAAAACTATAAGAGGTATCAACTTGAAACTTCATCGGTAGATCTCATTAACCCTTTACCACACAGTACATATACCTGTACAGCATCCTTTACAGAACACTGATAAGATTACATCACTAATCTCTTACCTATATGGTCAGCTGATAAGGCTGATATCTGATCTGAACAGGGGTTTTCACACTAATGTGTGATTACACACACATTACACACACTAGTGTTAAAAATATGATTTTTTTAGTGTTTTCGTAAGTTTTTTAAATCTTTACTATATACATTTTATGCCTTTGTTTAGCAGTAATAAAGTGTTAAAGTAGGTGATATATATATATATATATATATATATATATATATATATATATTTTTTTTTTTATATATTTCAGATTCACATTGGCTAGAATTTACTTATTTTTAAAAGTTGTATAATACCTAAAGTATTTATATCTATTATTTAGTACTTTGAAGTAAATTTGGAAGTAGTAAGGAATGAAGTAAAGACAGAAAAATCATATATTTTCATATATATATTTATTTGGTCGAAATCGTCAGGCAAGTTGGGTCCAGGGTTGACTGTGAATGGTTCAATCTGAAATGAAAAGAGGAAAAACTTTTTCAACTTTCATGTTTTTTTTTCTTATTCATAGCATATAATTTATTTTTCAGTGAAATAAAATTGAAAAAAAAAGAATAAGTTGTTTTATTTATTTTTATACAATTTATTTTTCAGATCAATGATGAAAAATACTTTGTATTTTTTTCTCCATAATTTTATTATAATAAAGTATTTTTTATAAATACAAATAATATAATACTATGCTTTTTTTTTTAATTGCTTTATTTAATCTTAAGTTATATTTTATTCTTGTTATTTTATTATATTTTATTTTGTTATTTATTATGTTGCATGTTTTTCTGAGAAAAAAAAGAGTCTCAGGTTGGTTTTGAACCTGCAACCCTTGGCTTCATAGACCAACGCACTAACCACTACACCACGAAGGAAAGTTGAAAAAGAGCATGTAATTTTATCTTATATCACAATCAATTTCTTGTATTCAGTAAATTAAAACGCACCGTCGGTGGTGAAAAGTTACGGCCCCAATCAGAAATGGGTTCCTGATCATCAAGAATCGGACTCGGAAGAGTCATCAAAGGAAGAAAACCCAGAAAACTCAGACTCGCTAGTATCAAAATCAAACTCAAAAGCAAAGCTTTCAGAATCAGAGTCAGACGTTGTAAATCTAATTACGCAAGATGGTAGATTAGAAATTTTGATGCGATTAGGCAAGTGTTCTCATACGAACTGATTTGATCATTTTTTTCTGACATATTCATAGAAGATCTAAGCTAATTAATATTCATAAATATTGAAATAAGCTTTCACATTGGCAAAAACAATTGACCAATGCAAAACTGTCTGTCCACCTGTGGTTTTATTGCAGACTAGAGTATCCCTTATCAGCGTCTGCAGACCAGTACTGTCCACGGATTAGCCATAAGTTACGCATTGTTGCGTAATTGACTGGTGATCAGTGGCCAGTAGACCATGCTTGATTTCCGCTCCAATTACTCCAAAGGCCATAAATCGTTTAAAGTTAGCACTTCTGTATTAATCAGGGGGTCATAAAACAATAACGGTTTCTTTTGTACTCTTTTTTGTACCTCATTTAGCACTAAGCCGACAAAAATATATACAGTACCATACCAAACACCTCACAAAATTATTTTAGGTCAAATCACGCTTGACCTTCATGATCTCTATTTTCAGAAAATCTGAATCTGGTTTTTTAATTTTAGAATGAGAAAAGCCCAGATAATTTGCACTCACACTCTACGTATATAGGAAAAGTATGACGTGAGTTAGATGAAACCCAGCTAACTTTAGGTACAATTTACTAAAAAACTATTAATAGTAACCCTATACGATTTTCTGAAAATAACAATGATGAAATCCCATACTTACCGGAAGTAAACATCTGGAAGCCATTTTTTGATGAAAAATGCGAAAATAAAGCGATTTATTTTGACACACGGGGAAATACGGGTCTGTTCAAATGGCCGTAACACGGGAATATACGTATCGATACGGCTACCGATAGACACTGGAATATACGGGTCTGTTAGGTAATCGATAGACACGGGAATATACGGGTCTGTGTGGTAAAGGGTTAAAGAGAAGTGCAGTGTACAAGAACCATAACTCTGTTTTGTATACCGTATACACCGGCAGATTAGGCACACTTTTTTTTCCAGATAAATCAGGTTTATAGAGGGGGTGCGCCTTATATGATGATATACAGCTTTTCAGGTTTCTTTTTTCAATCACCAAGAAGTGAAATTTACCGGTATATGATCTCAGAAAATGGATATACTGAAAGCCAATGAATACGATAATATGCCACAAAGTCTATACGAAACAATGATAAACAATACCAGGTTATTGCTTTTGTTCTTATTAGTTATCCTACTGGTATATTTCATGATAAAATGATCGTGAGAAACTGAAGCAACTTGATGGAAGCCATTTTCAATATAAACAAATAAGTTTATTTTACGGGACCTCATGATGTACAGGAGAAACTTGACAGGTGGCATTTGTTACGTAATGTTTGTTAGTTGGGAGAATTTTGACAGGTGACAATGGTCCCAAGTGTTATTTAGAATGCGGGGACACGGTTGAGTAATATCATGTTATGAAAATGTGTCACCTTTATCTTATCCCCTTGTTAATGTAACGGTCTAACGGAAAACTTATGCCAAGTGTAAATAAAACGGTTCACCGTATGATTAGCCAGGTGACCCACGGATAGCTTTCCGTATGTCAAAATGTACAAAGACACAAAATTCTAAACAAGATTTCGCCGCATACAATACGATAAGTGTTTGTTTTTTTTCAAATAAGTTACCCTGAAAATTAGGATGCGCCTTATACGTAGGTGCGCCTAATCTGCCCGTGTGTACGCTAATTTAGGAGTTATTGCCCTTTGTTATTTTTTCATACTAAAATTTTGACCTGATGGCAGTATGGAGATTCTGCATGTCACCTTCTTGTTGTTGTTTTTTGTCAGACAACAATTCTGGTTGCTCTAGTAACAGAAAAATTATGCACCTCACTGGTTGGGGATTAATGTGTTGCGTGCAACACCAATTACTTGTTTTATTTTTAAAAAAATAGATAAGATAATGTAATTTTTTGCGCATTCCATGCTGTTATTTTATCAAAAATTCTTCTGAAAATAAGAGGCATAAATCAATAAATATTTTTTAGAAAATTGTATATTTTAAAATAGATTTACATCATCATAACATAAATAATAGTTCATGTCAAAACTCATTACATATTAAATAACTTACACCAAGATGTTATTGCTCTATAATTTTTCTTTAATGATAAAAAGATAAATACTGCTTTCATAATGTCTGTAATAGCATTTTGCAAAATTTATATAATTATAGATTCATTATATTTTTCATAAGTCAGAATTTTATAACATAATAGGATGTTAATTCTTGATATGTGTGTAGGGTGTTAAGTGTTTATGTATTACTGCTGATAACCTAGGCCCGTTAACAGTAACTGTTGGTACTACCTCTTGATAGCTGTAAGCCTCATGTTCTGTAGTGTATATTGGGGAAGGCTTCTAGGATGTTAACCTGTTTCAGTCACCTGATACGGTGTATAGAGATAGGTCTACCTTATTTTGTATTCCACATGTGTGTCAGATGATCCCTTGAAATATAGGGCCCTTAGGTTTCCTTATAATTATACTCTATATAAAAATTTCAAAACTCTTCATTTATGACACCAATGGTTAGAAATGAATTTCTTTTGGCATGTATGGTCACATCAGGGCTGTCTACCATATTTGATAAAACAAGTTGATCTCTTTAAAAATAACCCCCCAAGGGGTCAGCTAGTTTTCTTATTATACTCTATATAGAAAATTTAAAAAGTCTTCTCCTATGAAGCCAATAGCCAGAAATTAATTTCATTCAACATAGAATTAATGGTCATCTCATGACAGACTGTTTACCATTATTGCTAAAATAAAGCTGATCATTTGAATAATGTGGCCCCTAAGGGATTGGCTAATTTTATATTCTTAAATTTCAAAATTCTTCATCTATTAAATCAATGCTTAGAATTTAATTTCATTTATCATAAATGGTCACCTCATGGCTGTGTACCATGATTGTACCATGATTGTCAGTTCTGTTCTGCAGTTATATTAATGTGCTTAAATAAATGAAATTGTCAAAGAAAAAATCTTAAATTTGGTGTGCTAATGACATTTTGTTATTGCATTTCTCTTGTTTTCCTCTCTGTACTGGTATTTATGTACTTCAGACTTTTGGCAGTGCCCTGTTATCACTGCAGCAGCGTACATGGTTGATACACTGGAGCTTGTTTGTTTTCTTCAACCACCCGAAGGGACGAGATCTGATCATCGACATGTTTCTGTACCAACAGCTGTAAGTAATAGTTGCAATGTTAAACTCGCAAAACTTACTCCATTTTAATTCCCCCCTCCCCCTTATCAAGGTTTATCACACCCTATATCCAAAATATATGTGCTGCTATGTCAGTAATAAAGAGAATTGTTCAGTATTTGTAGACCTGTGTAGATTTAAATATTACTGGCAGATACTGAATGTCTGAATTTCTGACTTGACTTGACTATTTGAGTTTACTGTCGCTGCGACAGTATTTCAGTCATATAGCGATGTCCAGCTAATTATAGTAGGAGGAAGACCCTGAATGCACAGAGGCATCCGAGTAGAACCACCGACCTACCGCAAGCCAGCTGGAAGGCTTCCTTACATGAAAATCCAAATGACTCTGTCGGGATTCGAACCCACGCGCTGAGGGGTTGAGTGAGTGTTAAAGTCAGCAACTTTACCCTCTCAGCCAAGGAGGCCCCGTCTGAATTTCTATGTTTTTGTTATGAATGGTAGTAAGCTTTGACAATGGATTTATTAGGACTTTCTGCCTACTGGCAGAAAGTCCTATTGGGTTTGTACTGTTTATTCTTCTTCTTCTTCTTATTAGGGCTTTCTGCCTCAGGTAGAAAGACCTATTGGGTTTGTTATGTTTTTTTCTTATTAGGGCTTTCTGCCTCAAGCAGAAAGACCTATTGGGTTTGTTATGTTTTTAGCTCACATGAGCACAACGTGCTCAAGGTGAGCTTTTCTGATCGCCTTTTGTCCGTCGTCCGTGCGTCCGGCGTCAACAATTGCTTCAAACAACATCTCCTCCTAAACGGCTTGGCCAATTTGAAAAATATTTTGCAGGAATGTTCCTTGGATGAAGCTCTACTAAAGTTGTATAAATGGTTCTGGTCCATTG
Organism: Solen grandis; assembly: GCA_021229015.1. Lineage (NCBI taxonomy): Eukaryota > Metazoa > Mollusca > Bivalvia > Adapedonta > Solenidae > Solen > Solen grandis. The sequence continues at coordinate 16,682,615 of CM037787.1, read as the reverse complement.
CATAATTAGGTCACAGGAGCTAAAAATAGATTATAAAAATGCAAACTTTAAAAATCTTCTTCTGCAAAACTGCAGGGTCTAGAGCTTAGATATTTAATGTGAAGCATTGTCTAGTGGATGCCTACCAAGATTGTACAAATCATAGCCCTACGGTTATAAATGACCCCGCACCAGGGGTCACTTGTTTCACATAGAGTTATATAGGAAAATCTTAAAAAATCTTCTTCTATGAATCCATTAGGCCTAGAGCTTAGATATTTGGTATGTAGCATCATCTTATGGGCCACTACCAAGATTGTACAAATCATAGCCCTATGGTGATAAATGACCCCGCACAAGGGGTCACTTGTTTACATAGAGTTATATAGGAAAATCTTAAAAAATCTTCTTCCATGAATTCATAAGGCCTAGAGCTTATATATTTGGTATGAAGCATCATCTAATGGGCCACCACCAAGATTGTACAAATCATAGCCCTACGGTTATAAATGACCCCGCACCAGGGGTCACTTGTTTTACATTGAGTTATATAGGAAAATCTTAAAAAATCTTCTTCTATGAATCCATTAGGCCTAGAGATTAGATATTTGGTATGAAGCATCATCTTATGGGCCACTACCAAGATTGTACAAATCATAGCCCTATGGTGATAAATGACCCCGCACCAGGGGTCACTTGTTTTACATAGAGTTATATAGGAAAATCTTAAAAAATCTTCTTCCATGAATCCATAAGGCCTAGAGCTTAGATATTTGGTATGAAGCATCATCTTATGGGCCACCACCAAGATTGTACAAATCATAGCCCTAGGTATAAATGACCCCGCACCAGGGGTCACTTGTTTTACATAGAGTTAAATAGGAAAATCTTAAAAAATCTTCTTCTATGAATCAATAAGGCCTAGAGCTAAGATTTTTGGTATGTAGTAGCATCTAATGGTTCATTACAAAGATTTTCAAAGTCTTGGCCCTACGGTGATAAATGACCCTGCGCCCAAGTCTTCTCTGAAACCATATGGCCCATTGCTTAGATATTTGGTGTGTAGTATTGTCAGGGGTAAAATGTTTTAGATTAAGTTATATCAGAATCCTTGTCTGTTTAAAAACCTTGATATCAGTTGAAGCAATGGTACTCAGGTGAGCGATTCAGGGCCATCATGGCCCTCTTGTTTCTTATTATTATTAGGGCTTTCTGCTTTCCGCAGAAAGACCTATTGGGTTTGTTCTGTCTTTTATTAGGACTTTCTGCTATAGCAGAAAGTCCTATTCGGTTTCTACTGTTTATTAGGGCTTTCTGCCTCAAGCAGAAGGACCTATTGGGTTTGTTATGTTTTTTCTTATTAGGGCTTTCTGCCTCAAGCAGAAAGACCTATTGGGTTTGTTATGTTTTTTCTTATTAGGACTTTCTGCCTACTGGCAGAAAGTCCTATTGGGTTTGTACTGTTTTTAGCTCACCTGAGCACAAAGTGCTCAAGGTGAGCTTTTGTGATCGCCCTTCGTCCGTCGTCGTGCGTCGTTAGTCGTGCGTCGTCCGTCGTGCGTCGTCCGTCGTCAACAATTTTGCTTTAAACGACATCTCCTCTGAAACCGCTGGACAGAATTTAATGAAACTTGGCAGGAATGTTCCTTGGGTGAGGCTCTACAAAAGTTGCTAAAATAAAGTTGATCCATGAAGAACTCTGGTTGCCATGGCTACAAAAAGAAAAATAATTTGAAAACTTTAAAAATCATCTCCTTCAAAACTACTGGCCAGATTTCAAAATTATCTGGTACAGATGTTCCTTGCGTCAACCTCTACCAAAGTTGCTAAAATTATTCTGATCCGTAAAAAAACATGGCCGCCAGGGGCGGGGCTTATTTGCCTTATATGTATATAGAGAAACCTTTAAACAACATCTCCTCTTAAACCACTGGACAGAATTTGATTAAACTTGGCAGGAATGATCCTTGGGATAACCTTCACAAAAGTTCCTAAAATAAACTTGATCCATGTAGAACTCTGGTTGCCATGGCAACAAAAAGAAAAAAAATATGAAAACTTTAAAAATCATCTTCTTCAAAACTACTAGCCAGATTTTAAAATAAATTGGTACAGATGTTCCTTGGGTCAACCTCTACCAAAGTTGCTAAAATTATTCCGATCCGTAAAAAAACATGGCCGCCAGGGGCGGGGCTTATTTGCCATATATGTATATAGAGAAACCTTTAAACAACATCTCCTCTGAAACCACTGGACAGAATTTGATTAAACTTGGCAGGGATGATCCTTGAGTCAACCTTCACAAAAGTTGCTAAAATAAACTTGATCGATGTAGAACTCTGGTTGCCATGGCAACAAAAAGAAAAAAAAATGAAAACTTTAAAAATCATCTTCTTCAAAACTACTAGCCAGATTTTAAAATAAATTGGTACAGATGTTCCTTGGGTCAACCTCTACCAAAGTTGCTAAAATTATTCCGATCCGTAAAAAAAAACATGGCCGCCAGGGGCGGGGCTTATTTGCCTTATATGTATATAGAGAAACCTTTAAACAACATCTCCTCTGAAACCACTGGACAGAATTTGATTAAACTTGGCAGGGATGATCCTTGGGTCAACCTTCACAAAAGTTCCTAAAATAAACTTGATCTATATAGAACTCTGGTTGCCATGGCAACAAAAAGAAAGAAAAAAAATGAAAACTTTAAAAATCATCTTCTTCAAAACTACTAACCAGATTTTAAAATAAATTGGTACAGATGTTCCTTGGGTCAACCTCTACCAAAGTTGCTAAAATTATTCCGATCCGTAAAAAAACATGGCCGCCAGGGGCGGGGCTTATTTGCCTTATATGTATATAGGGAAAACTTTAATCAACATTTCCTCTGAAACCACTGGACAGAATTTGATTAAACTTGGCAGGAATGATCCTTGGGTCAACTTTCACAAAAGTTCCTAAAATAAACTTGATCTATATAGAACTCTGGTTGCCATGGCAACAAAAAGAAAAAAAAATGAAAACTTTAAAAATCATCTTCTTCAAAACTACTGGCCAGATTTTAAAATAAATTGGTTCAGATGTTCCTTGGGTCAACCTATTTATCTCAGGTGAGCGATTTAGGGCCATCATGGGCCTCTTGTTTATTCTTCTTCTTATTATTCTTTTTTTCTTCCTCTTATATTTATGTTAATTTCGAGGTGTTGCCATTGACTCAGAACAATGAAAATTTTATGGCATATATTTCAAACCATGAGCTTTCGGATGCAATGAATTTCATATTCATATGACGTCACATAACGTCAGATTTGACGTCAGGTGAAAAAGTTTGTTCGCGGTCTACAGCCATTATTTCTGGACCGATTTTCATCAAAATTTCACAGAATGTGTATGTTAGGCTCTAGTTGTGCATCCCTGTGTCCGTTTTTCAAAATTCGAAAAGTCCATGGTTCTATAGCGAATCCAAGATTCGAACCAAGGTCGTAAATTTTTAAATGCTTATAAAATCTGTCCTATTTAAGATAGAAAGTTGATATTTAGTCAGTATATAGGTCTCTAGAAGTTTTAAACATTTTGTGAAAATAAATGTCATATGACGTCACGTGACGTCATTATATAATAATGTATTTCTAATATTAACAAGAATATTTCTATATGTTGAAATTGTCGAAGGGCAATGAAAATTTAAAGACACATGCTTCAAACGCTGAAATTTCGATTTCTATGATTTTCATATGCCTATGACGTCATATGACGTCACACTTGAAATATGCAACAAAAGTTTGTACGCGGTCTGCAGCCATTGTTTATGAACCGATTTTCATCAAATTTTCACAGAATGTGTATATTAAGTTCTAGTTGTGCATCTCGGTGTCCGTTTTTCAAAATTCGAAAAGTCCATGGTTCTATAGCGAATCCAAGATTCGAACCAAGGTCGTAAATTTTTAAATGCTTATAAAATCGGTCCTATTTGAGATAGAAAAGTGATATTTGGTCAGTATATAGGTCTCTGGGAGTCTTAAACATTTTGTGAAAATAAACGTCATATGACGTCACGTGTTGTCATTATATGATAATGTATTTCTAATATTAACAAGGGTATTTCTATATGTTGAAATTGTCGAAGGGCAATAAAAATTTAGTGACACATGATTCAGACGCTGAAATTTTGATTTCAATGATTTTCAGATTTAAAAAATTTGTAACGGTCCAGAGCCATTATTAATGAGCAGATTTTTATCAAATTTTCACAGAATGTGTATATTACGTTCTTATTGTGTATACCGGTGTCCGTTTTTCAAAATTTGAAAAGTCCAAGCATCTATGGCGGATCCAAGATTCGAACCAAGGACGTCAATTTTTAAATGCTTATAAAAACTGTCCTATTTGAGATAGAAAGTTGAAATTTTATCAGTAAGTAGGTCTCTGGGTGTCTAAAAATTATGTGAAAATAAACGTCATATGACGTCACGTGACGTCATTTTTTTATTATTATTATTCTTTTCTTCTTCCTAACTAAACGCTTATTTTAATATGTTGTAATAGTCCTAGGACGATGAAATTTTTATGGGTTATTAGTCACGTGAGGAAATTTTGATTACAATGATTATCAGCAGCCTATGACGTCACATGACGTCACAGCTAAAAATAGTTAAAAAATGGTGTTCGCGCTCTACAGCCGTCATTTATGGTCGGATTGTCTTCAAATTTTCACAGATGGTACATCTTGAAACTAAGGTGTACATATCCTGTAAGCTAACCGAAATTCTGAAAGACCGAAGTTCTGTGGCTGAAATAAGATTCGAACATAGGACCGAAAATTTCATTTTAGGATTAAAGAGCTTCAGGATGAGATAGAAAGTTGAAACTTACACAGTTTGCAGTTCTGCAGAATTTCTACATATATTTTGAGTCGTGACGTCATATGACATTATGTGACTTCATAAGCATACTTCTTAATTTTTATTTTAGGGCAATGATTTCGACATGATGCCAGTTGTTCAGAATAATGAATATTTCAGAGTTATAACAGTAAAGTATGCGCTTTTAAACAAAAGCATCTTCAGCACCCTATGACGTCATATGACGTCAGAGCTAAAAATAGTGAAAAATGGTGTTCACGCTCTACAGCCGTCATTTATGGTCGGATTTTCTTCAAATTTTCACAGATGGTACATCTTGAAACTAAGGTGTGCATATCCTGTAAGCTTACTGAAATTCCGAAAGACCGAAGTTCTGTGGCTGAAATAAGATTCGAACATAGGACCAAAAATTTCATTTTAGGATTGAAGAGCGCCAGGATGAGATAGAAAGTTGAAACTTGCACAGTTTGCAGTTCTGCATTATTTCTACAAATATTTTGAATCGCTCTACTGCCGCCATTTATGGTCGGATTTTCTTGTAATTTTCACAGATGGTACACCTTGAAACTAAGGTGTACATATCCTGCCAGCTTACCGAAAGACCGAAGTTCTGTGGCTAAAATAAGATTCGAACATAGGACCGAAAATTTCATTTTAGGATTAAAGAGCATCAGGATGAGATAGAAAGTTGAAACTTACACAGTTTACAGTTCTGCAGAATTTCTTAATATATTTTGAGTCGTGACGTCAAATGTCGTCATTTGATGTCATAAGCATACTTCTTAATTTTCATTTTAGGGCAATGATTTCGACATGATGCCAGTTGTTCAGAATAATGAAGATTTTAGAGTTATGACTGTAAAGTATGCGTTTTTGAACAAAAGCATCTTCAGCACCCTATGACGTCATGTGACGTCAGAGCTAAAAATATTGAACAATGGTGTTCGCGCTCTACTGCCGCCATTTATGGTCGGATTTTCTTGTAATTTTCACAGATGGTACACCTTGAAACTAAGGTGTACATATCCTGCCAGCTTACCGAAATTCCGAAAAACCGAAGTTCTGTGGCTGAGGTAAAATTTGAACATAGGACCAAAAATTTCATTTTAGGATTGAAGAGCGCCAGGATGAGATAGAAAGTTGAAACTTGCACAGTTTGCAGTTCTGCATTATTTCTACAAATATTTTGAATCGTGACGTCAGAGGACGTCATAAGCATACCACTTATTTTTAATCTGGGGCAATGATTTCGACATGATGCCAATTGTTCAGAATAATGAAAATTTCAGAGTTATTGCAGTAAAGTATGCGCTTTTAAGCAACAGCATTTTCAGCACCCTATGACGTCACGTGACGTCAGAGCTAAAAATAGTGAAAAATGGTGTTCGCGCTCTACAGCCGCCATTTATGATCAGATTTTCTTCAAATTTTTACAGATGGTACATCTTGAAACTAAGGTGTGAATATTTTGTCAGCTAACCTTAATTCCGAAAAACCGAAGTATTGTGGCTGAAGTAAGATTCGAACATAGGACCAAAAATTTCATTTTAAGGCTAAAGAACTTTGGGATGAGATAGAAAGTTGAAACTTACACAGTTGGCAGTTCTGCAGAATTTCTTAATATATTTTGAGTCCTGATATCATATGACGTCTTAAGCATACTACTACTACTGCTACTGATTTTTTTTCTTCGTAACTAAACGCTTATTTATAATATAATGTCAATTAATCAGCATGAACATGAAATACTACCAGAGGTGAGTCATTACATGAAACTTCTATCTCCTGCTTTTTGCATTAACACAGGTTACAGAAAGTCCTATTATTCGTTTAGACGAATGACATCTAGTTGTTGATGCTTTAACTTTAAAATGATATGATTTAAATCTTTGTTGTTTAAATGAAAAACATTATATTTAATGTTTTTTGGTGTATAATAGGGAAATATCAGTGAATTAAAAATGGTAATTTCACTGTTTGAAACAGTTAATATTACCATTTTTATAATTTTCACTTTGGAACTTGAACCAGACCCTACACTATAAAATGATCGGAGCGTCATTCCTGCGGGGTTTTACGCAAGAAATGACATCATATAATAAAAGTCAAGCATGCAAGGTAATCCGGCTTAATTTTTTCGTCTTTTGTGAATTCCACAGCTAATTTCTGGCCTTTAAAGCATTAAATAAAAATTGTTTGTTTTGGTGAAAGATCGATGTATAATTTCATTTGTGAACATAAAAAGATGTATTTTCACTCGTGGCTTTGCCACTTGTTCATATGACCCTGGGGTTAAAAATTGGCTCCGCCCAGGGGTCACTTGGTTTTGTATACACTTTTACAGGAAGAACTTGAAAAAAACTTCTTGTCAGTAAATTGCGAAGCCTAGAGTTTAGATATGTGGTGTGTGGCATTGTCTAGTGAATCTATACCAAGTTTATTGGTGTGTAACAAAGTCATGGCCTAGTGGACCTCTTCAAAGGTTGTCCAAGTCATGGTTTTGGTGTCAAACTTGGCTCCACCCCTGGGACTTATAGAGGGCTTTTGATAAGGTTGTGGACAAGGCATGTATTTAAGGAAAATGACAAAATACATAGATAAAAATCATATGTGTTGTTTCCTTGATTCACTACAAATAAGATACATAAAACCCTGTAAATTTATAATGTATGATATGCTCATAACAATATAAAATGGATGGTACATAAACATTCCACAGAGCACGACGTGGTAAATATCAATGTTCGTCAACGTTAGAAAGCAAATGTCAGTTCACTTCTCGACATAGTCACCTGACTGATGCAACGCATTTTTTGTGACAAATCCACTGGCAATAAACAAGCATATCAGGTCTCAGGAAAAGATTAAATCATCAAACAAACCTTCAAACTGAGTTCACTCCCGGAATCGAATCGCAGTCCTCGCAACTGATGCTTCAGTTCAGGAAAAATTCTGAAGTTGATATAGATCTAGGTCTTCTGGATTTGTCATTATCTTCTAAACTCTTGTGTCCATTACTAAATCTTTCATACCACTTGAACACAATACTTCTGTAGCATGGTGTTGTCCAAGTTTTCTGTATCAATTTGAATGTTTCCATCAGTTTATGGCCCAGATTAACACAAAACTTAATATTTGCTGTCAAAAAGTTCAGTCATGATTTTCTGTATCACATAGAAAAAACTTCTCTGAACGGTGAATATAAACAAGATGTGTCGTCGTGCTTTCTCAACAATTTGGCTTGTTGACACTCTAGAGGTCACATTTTTCTCTCAAACTTCATGAAACTTAGTCAGAATGTTTGTGTCCATAAAATCTTGGACAGGTTCGAAATTGGGTCATGTGGGGTCAAAAAGTAGGTCACAAGGTCAAATCTTATAAAAACCTTGTTAACACTAGAGGCCACATTTTTGGCTAAATCTTCATAAAACTTAGTCAGAATATTTTTCACCATAAAATCTTGGTTAAGTTTGAATTTGGGTCATGTAGGGTCAAAAAGTAGGTCACAAGGTCAAATCTTAGTAAAACCTTGTTAACACTCTCTAGAGGCCACATTTTTGTCCCAATCTTCATGAGACTTGGTCAGAATGTTTTTCTCCATAAAATCTTGGACAAGTTTGAATATGTCATGTGGGGTCAAAAAGTAGGTCAATACAGTACAACGCCACTATATCGCGGACTGCTGTTTCGCGTTGACCAATATATTGCGGTTGATCTATGGACCCCAAAAACATATCGCGTTATTTGCATAGGCTTACTGCGAAACTAATCTATCTCCTTCTTTTTCTATTTGTATTTAAAAGAGTTTTGGAAGTGATAACAATTAAACACACAAGGTGGTAAGCTATTGTGTTTGGGGGCAGTTGACGATTACGCAATCGAGTGTTAATGATCGGCAACAATGCAGGTTTGTCAGTATAATTATCCAACCACAGTAATCAGCATTTAATTGGTATGGACATTCAATACCAAGCAGATATTTGGTAAAATACTCAAACATTGTCTAAAATCCACTGCGTAAACCTTAATAATGGTATTTTTGTTTATTATGCTAGCGTGCATAATTTTACCATGGATTAAAAATCCCGGAAAATAGCCAATCTTTTTCACCGGAAGTAAACAATAAATGATAATTAGATCAGCGTTACCTGGTAATTTGTTTCATTAATAAGGCTCCTCATATCAATACATCATAATAAGTACACCTTAGCTTAATTTCAAATAGCGATAAATCGTAGTGGAATGGCAATTTTCACATTGTTTGGATAAACAATGGACGGTGTATAATTTATTATAATGAGATATGCTGAAGAGTTACGTAACCACTTCACATCACCATACCTTACACACTACTCTCTGAATCTGAATCATCGGCAATTACAGTACAAAAAAAAAAAATACAGAAGAAAACCCAGAATCAATGATAATGGTATTATTTAAAATAACTCGATAAATAAAATAATGTTTATTGCTTTATAATTAATAGGGTTTTCAACAATTTACGACTATCACAAAGACACATATAGTATTCTCAAACCTACTACACGGTCCGCTATATTGCGGTATTTGGGCTAGGACCCCAAGAACCGCGATATAGCAGCATTGTACTGTATGAAAAATCCAACATATGTTGCTCATTTACAATCAGGTGAGTGATTCAGGGCCATCATTGCCATCTTGTTTTTAGCTCACCTGAGCACAAAATGCTCATGATGAGCTATTAGGATCACCCTTCATCCCTTGTCGTGCGTCGTCAACAATTTGCTTTAAACAACATCTCCTCTGAAACCACAGGACAGAATTTGATTTAACTAGGCAGGAATGATCCTTGGGTGAATTTTCACAAAAGTTGCCAAAATAAACCTGATCCATGTGGAACTCTGGTTACATTGGCAATGAAAAAAAATGAATTATGAAAACTTTAAAAATCATCTCCTTCAAAACTACTGGCCAGATTTGAAATGTTTTAGTACAGATGTTCCTTGGGTATCCCTATACTCAGGTGAGCGATATAGTCCCTCTTGTTTTTTTTACTCATGCACTATGAGACATATAACCTTAAAACTTCATAGGTGAAAAGACCTCCCAATGGAGAATCCCATTGCACAAGAACCTTAATTCTGCAAGTCATATTTTTTGAGTTAAAGTTTTGTCCAGAGCATAACTCATGCACTATGAGACAAATTACCTTGAAGGTTCATAGGTGGGTAGACATGGAAAAAAAAAAATGCAGTACACTAGATCATAATCCATTTTCAATGTTTCTTGTTGGCGTTTTTCCTCTTTTATACAATTTTGTGTCCTTAAGATAACTCCTATTCAACTCATGCTATTGAAATTAAATTTAATTCATGGAAAGAAATAAATGAGAGAAAGTTTCATGCACAAGGTTCATAACTCTGTCCTCATGTTTACGTATGTCACTGTGTTCCTTAGTGTATATGTTTGTGTGAGGGGAAAGGGTGGGTGGAGACATCAATTTCTATAAAACTTGATAAGAATGTTTTCTGCATGAAATCCCAGATGAGTGCAATTTTAGGTAGGATTGAAATTGAGGTCACTTAGTCAAATGTTAGAAAAACATTGCAATTACATCAGATACCACATTTTTTGGAAATCATGCCTAAAACAGCAATCTTACTCAGGTGAGTGACACAGGGCCATCTTGGCCCTCTTGTTTCATTATATAAAAACAAGGTACCCTATAGAACATCTTTAAATTAAAAATGAGAGAAGCTTACTGATCATTATGAGGTTGCATTGGTAGCAGTAAAGTATCTCTGCAAGTTATGTCTCCTTGCAGGTACCTGAATGCTATCCAGACTATGTGTCCCCACATCCTGCGCTACCTGACCACAGCTGTCATCACAAACAAGGGACGTCGCCGTACTGTGCTGAAAGATCTTGTTAAGGTCATCCAACAGGTTGGGACGCCACTGGACTCTGAAACCATCGCCATGTCAAAATGTCAATTATCACTTTCTCTGTCTCTCTGACCCATACCTACAATCTCTTTTCCACTTTAGTTATTGTATGTTTTTGTATGTCAAAGTAAGTGGCCATATCTTTAATTCTTAGAAACACTATGTTATAGAAACTTACTCCTTTCATAACTCAATGATCCTTGACGTTTTGTACAATGCACAGTAGAAGGTCCTTATAGGTTTATAGAGTTCACTTCAAGATCACAAGGTTATGATCCTTGGGTATAAACCATCACAAAAGCTTAAATAAACAAGATCCATGTAGAACTGTGGTTGCTATGGCAATGGAAAGAAAACAATTGTGAAAACTTGTTGTTGAAAAAAAGTTGATAAAATAAACGAAATTCATGTAGAAATCTTGCTGCCATGGCAGAAGAAAAAAATTATGAAAACTTTTAAAAGTCATTTCCTTCAAAACTACTGGCCAGATTTCAAAATTGAGACACGGTCCAGGACTACGAATTTGTTTTGTTTCCGGCTGTCAAAAATGTCAAAGCAACTGTTGATAAAGACAATTTTTGATGGCGGAGATGACGAAAAGAAACAGGAAAGGTGTGAGATAAAATGTTTATTGTAAATGATCCTCACAGGCGGATTTTTTTTTTTATAAAAATAGAAACACACAACAGTTTCCTGTTCTTTATCTTATCAATTACTGTTATTATTGGTATACAACTTTATGGGAAGCAAAATTTAGCAAAATTGAAATTGTGTAAGGACAAAAAAAACTTTGTATATGGACGAATTAGATTTTTAGCTCACCTGAGGACTTGTGCTCAGAGTGAGCTTTTGTGACCACCTTTTGTCTGTCGTCTGTTGTCAACAATTGCTTGTGAACACTCTAGAGGCCAGTTTTAGCCCAATCTTCATTAGTTTTGGTCAGGATGTTTTTCTATATAATATCTTGGATGAGTTTGAAACTGGGTCATGTGGAGTCAAAAACTACGTCACCAGGTCAAATCTTAGAAAAACCTTGTGAACACTGTAGGGGCCACATTTTCAGCCCAATCTTCATAAAATTTGGTCAGGATGTTTGTCTCCATTATATTTCAAATACGTTAGAAAATGGGTCAAAAACTAGGTCACCAGGTCAAATATAAAAAAAAATTGTGAACATGCTTAAGGCCACATTTTTTGCCCAATCCTCATGAAACTTTGTCAGGATGTTTGTCTTTATGCTATTTCAGTTGAGTTTGAAATTGGGTCATGTTGGGTCAGAAATTAAATCACTAGGTCAAATCTTAGGAAATCTTTGAAAAACCTTGTGAACATTTTAGAGGCCACAGGTTTGACCCAATCTTCATGAAATTGGTCAGGATGTTTGTCAACATGATATCTTGGATGAGTTTGAAATTGGGTCATGTGGGGTCAAAAGTAAGGTCACCAGGTCAGATCTTAGAAAAAACTTGTGAAAACTCTAGAAGCCACAGTTTTAGCCTAACCTTAATGTTACTTGGTCAGAATGTTAGTTTAAATCAAATCTTGGATGAATTCAAAACTTGGCCACATGGGGTCAAACAGTAGGTCACTGGGGAAAATATTAGAAAAATCTTGTGAACACTCTAAAGGCCTAAATTTTTGTCCCGGTCTCTATTAAACTTGATAAGAATGATAACTGCATGAATTCCCAGTTGGGTGCAAATTCAGGTAGGATCAAAATCTAGGTCACTTAGTCAAATGTTAGAAAAACACTTTAGATGCCACATTTTTTGTCATCATGCCTAACACATTTATCTTATTCAGGTGAGTGACAAAGGGCCATCTTGGCCCTCTTGTTTTATTTGATGTTTGTTTCAGGAATCCTACACATACAAGGATCCTATTACAGAGTTTGTGGAGTGTCTGTATGTGCATTTTGACTTTGATGGAGCACAGAAGAAGCTTAGGGAATGTGAGACGGTGAGTTGAGAATATTTTGTGACCTCCATTACCTGGATTGAGAGCAGTGTCTTGTATTGAAATTACACAAAAAATTATTATATTATAATTAGTTCTATTTATAGGTTTGTTTCTGCTCCTACTGGGTTGGTTATGTTTTTCCTTCTTCTTGATATACCCCAGATACAAAGTAGGTAGAACTTAATGAAGCATGGTATGAATGATCCTTAGGTAGCCTTTCACAATAGAAACTAAAATAAACTTTATCCATGCAGAACTCTGGTTGCCATGACAATCAACATGATATTATTTTTAAATCTTTAAAAATCTCTGAATCCTTGGTCAGTATTTAATTTCATTTTGCACAAATGGTCACCTCATGGCAATCTACCGGAATTGCTAAAATAAAGTTGATCCTTTGAAAAATAAGGCCCCAAGGGAGTAGACTAGTTACATATTATACACTTATATCATGGCTGCCTTACGGAATTCAATAAAAAAAAGTTGGTCAAATGACCTGAATAGTTTTAAATAAGCTTACATACTCTGGTTTTCGATCTAGGGCCATATGGCCCTCTTCTTCATTGAGGTTTGCCCCCCTTGTCATTCTTAAATATATTTTATAAATCTGCTGTATTTATCAGCTATTATTTGTCAGAATTTTATTTAACTTCACAGCATTTATAAGTACCAATGGTAGTTGCACATATTTTTGGCATGTCCTGATCAGCTTAGTTTTATTTGAGTTATTGGCCTTTTTAGCTTACCAGAGCACAATGTGCTCATGGTAAGCTATTGTGATTGCCTTTTGTCTGGCATCCGTGCGTGCGTCCGTCTGCATGTGTCCAGCGTCAACAATTTCCTTTAAACAACATCTCCTTTACCAAATTTCACAGGATTGATCCTTATGATGCCCTCTATCAAAATTGTTCAAATTATTTTGATTAGTTAAAAAAGTAGGTCACAGGAGCTAAAAAATAGATTTTAAAAATGCAATCTTTGAAAATCTTCTT
>CM037787.1:16652962-16668802 GCA_021229015.1 Solen grandis | reverse complement strand
AGCAATAGTGATGTGCCACCAAAACCGCAGGACCAAAAGCAACAAGTTACGGTGAAGCAAATTATAAATAATTATGAAAACGTAGGAGTGGAAACAATGGTGTATAACAATGAAAAAGGCCGGATGTCAGTTGGAAAAATGATCAAAACAGACCAGGAAATGGCAGTGCCGGTAAACGAAACATATGCGAATGATTTGTCATATCCACAAAATACAACTAATGGAGTTCTGGCTATTCGAAAGATGTACGACACTGTTAAAGAAAAATCAGGTGAAAGAACAAGCAGAGATTTAGAAAACAGTTCTGAAAATGAAGACACTGTCGTGAAACACCCCGTTCAATTTGACGATACATCAAGTGATCAAGGCGGAACAGAAAAGGGAGCAGTACAAGCTGGAATTGTCTTGCAAACCACCACCTCGGGTGTCTCAGCAGACAGTGAAGATGCTTCTGACCATTATGAAATTCCTGTACGGAGGATTGGTGGTGATTATGTCAACATCAGACCGCAATCGGAACAAATGGTTGAACATGTGGCTGCAAATAAAGGTGATATATCACAACTATTTCTTGTTTACCTAGCACTATTTTAAGCTTCTAGGCCTACATTTCACGAAACCTCTCAACATGACATTTTCCTTAGCTCAAAACGTTGAAGATCTTTAAAAGTTTGTAATGTAAGTAAAAAGCAGTAAATAAAAAGGTTTAAAGAAAACATATCTTTCGTCGAATTTGTTCTTCAGTATCTTAAATAGTTCATAGAATGTTCATGATGCAGAATTTGATTTCTTATGTTGAGGAAAATTTCAATCTGAGACTTTTCATGAAGTGTAGGTCTGTAGATAGTAACGAGTATCTTGCGCTAGTTCATACAAAGGTTTGACCCTAGCTAGATTTGACTACACGTCCTCCTGATTCTGACTCTCCTTGAAATTTTTATTCGGAAAATATTGTTCATGGATCTATATCTTTTTCCAGATCAAACTTGTTTTAGTGGTCACTTGTATAACGCAACCAATATATTTTCAGCCAGTTTTCGCATAATCATAGTGCCATTAACTGGTAAATTTTCAAAATGCCACATTCATCCCAGAAAACTCACTTAAACCAAAGACTTATTAAACTAAATATGAAATTATGTCCTCCCGATTTTCAAACAATCATGGTTATTCGAGAAGTTCGTGTCCCAAATTATCGCAGCTACCTTTTTAGAAAAATCATATTATTCTTTGGGCTGGCTGCTGATGGCATAAATATAACTATTTATAGGTATATGATATACTATCTTTTCTTTAACCAAAATAAATAAAATGATAAGTAAACTTTTATTATCATACAATACAATATCAACATACATGTATACGTTTAATCCAATCTCATTTAAATCAGCTTCCCATTTTCGTTCCGATACCTAGCTAGCGTCAGTTAGGATATGCTTCTAATGAGATTGAGGTTTAATCTGATATACAATATATATAACAAACAATCTTTATTTAAAAGCCATTTTTTATTTAAAGATATGATTAACATAACTGAGATCATGTTACACAGAAGCCGACCGACACTAGCTACAACGAATACCAAGCGAACATACGCAAACAAATGAAAGTCAGTTTTAATTTATTCGCCAGTATGTAGTTAGGGCTGACCTTTGTCGCTAACTAACTATAAATAAGCTTCCAACGCTGTAGGTTCGAGTCTCGGCAGGGTCACTCAGATCATTCAAGTGAGGCCTGTCCCAGTGATTAGCCTTGGCAATCTCATTGAAATCAGACTGATTATGCTAACTGGATCTAACCACATCGTATAGAGGGTCGTCTCAGATTGACCTTTGTATAAGCCAATCAAATCGGCGGCTACAGAATCGTTCGGTATAACCATAGGAAGTAACCGCATTTATCTCACAATAGGGTAGAAATATGTGTAAGCAGCCGGGTAGCTCATTCGGTAAAGTATTCGCTCTGTAAGCCAAAAGCCTCTGGTTCGAGTCCCGGTCAAGATGCACATTTTTCTCAACCTGTGACAAATGTTTTATCGAAGTCAGTTAGAAATGCGTTAAAACGATCATTTGTTTTTGCATATAAATTCCTTTAAATGTCAACCCCTAATGCGATTTTGTCAGATCCTAATCGCGGATAGTAGAGGAGAGCAAATTAGGATATGATTTTAATGATATTGTTGCCTTGGTTAATTCTGATTTACAAGTTAGTATTTTATTACAAAATCAGTCATAGCTCAACTTTAAGTAGGGCAATAGGCAGCTCGCGAAACATACTAAACATTCCTCTACAGTTCAAGATGAAAATATTTCTATAAAACAATGACTTTACTTCATTTCATCCCTTCAAAGTAAGACATTGTTGCATTTAGTTCCGTTCTCAGATATATTCCCAAATTAAGGCCTCTAATATATTACTTGGCTAATAATGATGCAAATTCAATTACTCCCCCTACCGTGGCCGTGCTCCATTACGGGTACCAAAAGTACCTAGCCCTTTCATTGACCATTGATAAGCATAACTTCATTGTTCTTTACAGGAACACTACCGGATGACATTCTGGAAATATTTCAAGGCGTCCGTGTGTCCCAGTCTGAATTATCTGAAAAGATCGGTATATCTGGACAAGATGGCCACTTGACTGTATATCCAAAATGGCTAAAATTTAGCTGGGGAGACAGGTCTATTGACATGGCTTTTGCGTGGATCAGACGGTTTGGAATGTTTAAAGGAAATACCCCAGTATTTAAAGTAGAGCTCGGAAGGAGATTTAGTCATGGAGAAGGATTATTGTACTTCGAAACAACCGAAGCTTCGAAAATTAAATATTTGATACAAAAACAAATAGTGTCTTTGTTGCCTAAGTGCTAGTGTTTTGTTATGTTGTAATCTGCCCTTGCAATTACAGATCATGCAAGATAAAGACGTGTATTATACCAAAGAGTGAGACTTTCGATTAAATTTTATGTGACGTTAAAGAGTATGGAGGCTATTCGTTGCCAAAAATCCAGCCTTGTAATCATGACAATTTATATTTCGGTTCAACTAAACAGATTTGTAAAAGTATAAACGTTTATCCGAGAGGTACATATTGTGCTCGTAGTGTGCGTTTTGATTATCTCGATTTAACTAGTAACGTTTTTACTTCTAGAATGTAATTTGGTAACATGCAGCTAAGATAAAATGCAAATAATATTTATATTTTTCAAACTCAAATTTACGAAATGTACAACGACAAACACGACACGTTTTACGCCGTACATCACGACGTTCGAGAAAGGAGCCGCATTAGATAACACTCTCAGGTTTACAACTGCATACTTGACTTTTACATTTCTACGCGATTAACATTTGTAGACGATTTTGCAACTTCCATATATGGCAGTATCATTCCGCGATTAACATTTGTAGACGATTTTGCAACTTCCATATATGGTAGTATCACGGAAATAGGTGAAGATTTAAAGGCGGAGCCAAATTTCACGAGCGGAAAATAAATAGAGGTAACTCTTACACCAGTACAGAAAGATTTCGTATTTACCCGAGCCTGAACATGATACTTTGTAGATACAATAATTTTATATACATCAATTGTTAATCATTATACTTACCTTTGGACTCTTTTAATGTATGCATGGTAAAATGAAAACGAAAAAAAAATATGGTTGAAAAAATGTTATGTAGATCTATGAAAGGGAAGTTGCTATGTACAGAAATTTAAGCTTCATAATTTTGGTTTTAATTTTACTAACGTTATAAGTGAATATTAAGAAATGAAAGCTTTACATAAGAAACTGCATAGATTTTTTTTCTCTTTTTTCTTATCCAGTCATACCCTAGTGTTAAGGTTATATTTGTGATATAGTAATTAAATGTAAATTAATATTACTGGGAAAGGCAGCAGCCAGAATTTGGCCTGTAAAAATTATTGTATAGATCTATCTGTAGCAAATCTTCCATCTGTTTTGACTTGAAAATTGGACAATAGTAAAGCAGCAACTTAACTGAACCTTAAATATCAATTTGACTTATTCCTTCTATAAATATATTCGTTTTGCATAAAAAATCTTGATTTATAGTCAAGCAGTAATCTTTACTGTCTGGAAAAAACCCATTAAGAGTTGGATTAAGACACAGACAGTTGATGGCATGTAACTTTTGTGTGTTTTCTTAAAGAAATTAATCAATCTGCAGGTATGTATATAAACAAACACAGAGATTCAAAATAATATTGGAAGTCAGACACTTTTTTTTTGCATTTAAAACATTAATATACTAGGTGACAAGCAAAGGATCAATCTTTATTAAGGCAGGAGATATCTTATATCTTTATAGAACATCTCCTGATTAAAGACATAATGAATACATCAATTTTAACTTTATACTGCCAGTAGTCAATATTGACTACTTTAGGCACCTTAATTTTGGATGTGTTCTTGAATTGTTATTCAAAAAATTGAGTCCGGTACACCTCAGCTCTGTTTGTGAAAATTATGCATTGTTTTTCTGAAAATTGTGAATAAAAAATCGACTTTTTTTATGAAAGTGGCATTGAGCGCGAATTCACAACACCAGTAATGGCAGTGGCTAGATATTAAATTTTGAAAAAAGCTCAATTGTGGTGAAGTGGGTTCTCATATCATGTGGCTTTGGTGGCTCGACTAAAAAAACAACATCAAAATTAAAATCCTGTCCAGGGATATAAAAATCTAAATATAAATTTACGCCATGCTGCGCTTATATTGCTGGCTTTACAATGTAGGTGGGGTACGTTTCAAAAACTAATCTTTTTTATATCTTCTGATGTTAATTCAATACCTTCAAACAATGGCACGCATGCAACTGAAACACGTTATGCTTAGTAAATAATTGTGATACTGTTTAATTCTCATAATGCATTTACCTTGAATGTGTAGACCTACACGCTGCAACACTTCCCTTATTCGTACATGGGAGATAACTGCGTGGAGATTTGCCAGTCGTTGTCGGAAAATACCGAAAGCGAGCGGACAATTACGTTTATTTACGATGATGTAGTGGGCGGGGAAATGGGCGGAGCTTATTTATCAACATTGCAAACGTGTAAACCTAGATTAAGTTGAGCCGAATCATGATGGTCGGACAATGTAAAGTTGCGAGCGTTAAAGTAAGAAGGCGTTTTGTAGTTTATCAAAATGCATTTTGTTGAAATACGTATTTACAATGTTGCATCGACAAATTCAGTCCAAGAATGTAACTCTGGAGTTTAAATACTAAGAAATTCAAATGCATTGTGTATTTGTCGGAAAATAAACTGATCAACTCAGATCAACAAGGCTGGATTTTTGGCAACGAATAGCCCCCATAAAAGAGGTCACATTTTAAAACTGTTTTCAGCATCCGTATTTGTTTAGGGCATGTATATCCCATACGACCAATCCTGAAATACTATGATTTAAAGAACTATTTACGATTAAACAGAAACTGTTTCATTGTCTAAAATATAAATTTGAGATGTAATCTAGACATATTTTATACTAATAACTGTAATTTTGATCAGAGCAGAATATACAAATCTAACTGACGTCAAAGTCGTAATCGTTAATGAAGGTCTAAAGAATTTTTGAGAAACAAAACTGTACTCGGAAATTCAATTCTGTTTATTTTTCCGAGTTACTTTCCTTAACAACAGGAACATCTCTTCTGCTATCGGTGTCCGCATAAGCAAACTTCCTTCCCCATAATGAAAGCGTCTGCCGAACTCGATCCTAAGGTGCGTGTTGTGAGGACTCTTGCTGTACTTCCGGACCACAGTGTACCCACATCCAACCATGTTGTGAGATTGATTGCAGATATACAAAATGGTCGGAGTGATACTCAATGTGCAGGTTTGGCTATTAATAGAGATCTTCCTGGCCAACAAGGTGTCCTCCATGTATACTTCAAATCGCTGAACGTCGCCGTCCTCTATAAACAGGAAGAAATAGATATATTTGCCGTTTCAGTGTATGCGACCCATGTTACCCCCAAAAAGGTTATTGGATCTTCCATATTTCTTTTCTGTCTTTAGCATAATGGAATTTGTGTCATTATTTATTTTTTCTTCTCTTCTATTAAGATAATGGAAAATGCCATAACACTAACTTTGAAGACATATTGTTAACATTTCCTTATCATGACATCGTAATTAGAGCGAAGGAGACTGTGAAAGCGCAACATGGAAGAGCCTCCTCTCCCTACACTCACTAAAACTTGCGCCTGTTGGGTTGACAATTCTTTATAAATTATATTTTATCAGCAATCAATGCAAATAGGCTGATGATATTTTGATAGGAATATTAAATAGGGCAGGGCTAGTAGATCAGTCTCATTCAAGATTCGTACACTCCATTTTTAACTCATCATAGACTCAACATATTTAGACTATTTTAGTACACTTGAATTTAAATAATTAAAGCCAGGTTAATTTTTTCAGCAAAACCTGATTTTTTTACACAATATGGCCCCTTTTCAGCTTAGAATGTGTTAGAAATAACCTTTTTGATCACAAAGGCTCCAGTATTGTGTTTCGTTTTTGTTTAACTTCCAAAATAGCTCAAATATTTTACCGCTTAGAGACTGGTCGTTATGTAAACGAACGGGTAGAGGATCGTTTGTATTTATTTTGTAAAAACGGTGATATTGAAACAGAGATTCATTTTATACTTGAATGTGATAGATTTAAACATATAAGAGATTTATTTTCAAAGTTTTATATGTACTCCTTCATTTATTCGGAAATCTGTTGCTGAGAAGATAGCCTTCCTTTTAGACGAACATACAAGAAAAGCTGCCAAGTTTCTTGTGTGTGCATTTGACTTTAGAAGTAAGCTACTTTATGCATAAACCGAAATTCTGAAATATTTTTATGTAGGTATCAATTCAATTTCAAAAATCAGTGTCCATCTTATCTTTTATATATACATGTGATATTTTCTGTTGAATTTATTATGTTTGTATGTCCCAACAGTGACTTATAGGCCCATGGGGCCGGGTATTTGAATTGCTGCTTTTTTTCCATCAATATGTATATTGTATAACACATGTCACTTTAATAAAACACTTACTTACTTATTGCATTATGATGTTTTGTTTGGAATATATTTATCGAGCTCGTCATTAGACGCCATTTTGACATGGGAATGTACTCCAGTTGCATAGAAAAAGTACCCATGATGACCAGCCTACATACCAAATTTGAGGAAGCGTGTTATAATCGGTAAATGACAGGTGCTACTGTTCTTTTCTTTATCAAACACAAAGGTATCCGGTACATTGCTTTGTTGCTTTGACCGAAAAACTGCCGCATTTACAAAAAAAAAAAAAAAAAAAAAGATCAACAACCTTATATATAAGAAGGTAGGCAATTTTTACATTTAAATCGTACATCATGTACTCATTCGATCGTTGATACATTTTCATAAAATTGGTCTTATTTTGCGTGGAAGGGATGACTAAAGACCTACAATGACATGATGTTTCAATGGAAAAAGTTACCTACCTTCTTATTATATTTAAGGTTGTTGAATTTTTTAATGCGGCAGTTTTTCGGTCAAAGCAACGTACCGGGTACCTTTGATCAAACTGCTGAAAAGGTTCTGTTCCATTATGCATATTAGGCTAACTCTGCTTTACCACGCAGGTGCGACAGCGCAGTCCGCATATTTTAGTTATGCCACTTTTGTAACACTATAACTATCAGTGGGACATGTTGAAATGTTTGCTTAATGTTAAATATAAAACCCTAACTTCTTATTCGTAAAATGCTCTTAACGTGCTTGAATATAAAATGGAATTTTAAATAGAAAAAAGATAAAAATTTGTCCTTCATACATGCACATTTTTAACGAAGTAACAATAACAATATGGCGGCTTCATCGTTTTGTTATTGGTATATATTAGCTGTACGAACGGCTTTAAAATACTTTTTTGTTTTTGTCTTTGACAAGTTCTGCTGAATATCACAGCTTCTCCACCTTGTATAATATAATACTGAGAAAGTTAATGTGATTTGCATACAATAATCTACTCAAGATTCATTTTAACATCAAGATATAAATTGAAGAAAAAAAACATACTTGATTTTTATTACATGTATTAGTATGCTGCTATTTCAATATGTGCGATTTCTGTTTTGTATTGCTGATAATTCTTTGTTTACTCATTCACATCATATTATCAAAGATAAGAAATAAACATGAACTTCAGTACTTGTGTTATTGTGCTACTATTTCAAAACGTGCTATTTCTGTTTGTATTACTGATATATTCTTGTTTATTAATTCCAATCTGACTAAAGTACAGATCTTCCTACGGTAAAGTAGCGTGGCGTATATATAGGAGATGACTTTAGTCAGATTGTATTAATTCATATTTAATATAGAAAATAATGTAACATCGAAATCATTCTGCCCTATTTTAGCCTTTCTAATAATTCAGATATTCCTTGATTCAATACTATGATTATATCTTCTTTAGAAAAAGAAAACTTTAAAAAAGTTGAAGTTCACTTCAGAAAATTGATGATATCCCAAGACGGCCCCTTAATTGCCTTAATTAGATGTTAATTTTGCGAGTAAAATTTTAGGGAATAAACCAGCTAACAACGGATGGGCAAAGACCTTGATTACAAAAGGGACGTCCAGGTGGAATCATCGACCTATCGAAAGGGAAGTCAGCGGAAAGACTTCCTCACATAATAAATCCGAGAGACAAGAGATGACTCGGAGGGGCTCGAACTCACGGCAGTGAGCGTGATCTATACCGTAAAACTGAAATGTGCCAGCTCTCTATATATCTAAGGTAGACATACTGGTCAGAGCCGGATCCAGGAGTTCAGGTTAGGGGGGAGGTAATACTAGAAAAATGTAGGCAGTGACAATGCAAGTGGCTTGCCGCCGCGTTAGTAGTATGGTAGGTGGTGTTGGGGAGGAATTCACGATTTCACGATTTCACGAAAGCACGCTATGACGTCATTAATTAGGACAATGGCCTATTGTTTAGGGTATGACATAATCCCCGACCTCATCCCTTTAACGAGGTCACGTGTTTTGAACTAATATTATTTTAATTTCTCTTACGCGTCTATCGTTTTTGAGGATGAGTAAAACCGCAATATTTCTTCTTTTATAATATCGTATTGTTATTCGGGACAATTAATCAACTACGTCATTCACCGCAAAAACGCGATTGAAACAATCAAATCGGGCTGCAGCCCCTACCGCTCCCTTAAACGAGGTCACGCGACATTCTTAATAGACCGCAATATTTATTCTTTTATCATATCGTATTGTTATTCGGGACAATTAATGAACTACGTCATCGATTTCGCTATTGTCGCAGAAACATTGAATGAGCGACGTTAAATAATGAGTATTGTCTCTTCGAATAATAACGTATTTACTTTCTGAACAATTAAACGACGCTATCCGGAATACCTCGCGTTGTATAACGGACACATTCCCACGCGTCGAGAGAAGATTCCTTCATCATTAATTAACGGTAACTGACCACTTAAACGTTTCCGTAAACATAATCTACACCCGTAACACCCGTATCGATCGGTTATCACCTATTATTGACCTAAGGCCTTACGAATCGCGGACTAAAGGAATGTAAACAACTGTCTCACCCGTCCTCGGACGTATTATTTACTGTTTTTGAATGAAGTCGAACATTCGAAATCGCCTCTCTATACGTATTAATGCTCTTTTTTCTACCGTTTCTGTCTTTCTCTACACATTTCCTTGTAATACGCGTGTCAATACGTATATTTTGACAATCGGTGTGAAACGATTCTCAACTTTTTATGTTTAATCTCTATAATCACAATCAGCAGACATACCAGTAGCGGTATTTGATCCGCGGCGAGTTAATCCGGCTTAGTCTAGCGACGATAAACGGGTATATGCGGTTTTTCATAAGGCGAGATAGTCGCTTTTGGCATTGTACGTTTTTCACTTTCTCCGTGTAAGTAATCGAGAAATTTATCATTTTATTTATTTGTTTATTTGTTTATTAGTTTGTTTATTTATTTGTTTATTTATTTATTTATAACAAATACGCAACGCATATGTTACATTGGTTATGTATTTTTTTTTTTTTTTTTTTTTTCGTATGATATTGTTTTATTTATTTTATGATATTATTAATACGATTGAATGAATCGGGACCTTGTACACTTGCTTTACATAGTAGTAGTAGTAGTTGTTGTTGTTGTTTCTGTAGTAATGTTGATATAAATGCGTTGGAATAAATCGAGATTCTGAGGTGGTGTCACAACGCTTCTTTACATTTTGTTTTTGAAGTTGTTGTTTATGTAGAGTAGTAGTAGTAGTAGTAGTAGTAGTAGAAGTGGTGGTAGTAGTAGTAGTAGTATTAATGTTACGTACTAGAGGCAAAATTATCCAAGCATATGCACGCACACTTCTCCGTAAAAGCAATCGAGACATTTATTTATATATATATTTATTTATTTATTATTCAAGTAATTAATTTGAAATAATAAAAAAACAAACTAGAAACCGGAGAGAGGAGCAGCAGTGACTAAGAACCATAAAACTCTACCTGGTCCAAGTTTTAATTACATTCCTTTTTTTTTTGGTTTTTAGTTTTCAATTTTAGTCGGGAGCATAACTTATAAACTATTTAAAGTATATTGACTGGAAACTTTTAATATAAATAAATTGTGAGATTGGGAAGTGCAATAACCAAAAAATCGTAACTCTATCTTGATTATTTTTCAAAATTATCTCCCCTTATTAAATGTTACAATAAATTTTTCTCCAGATAATAACTTATTTACTATCTACTTGAATAATTTTTTGTTGGGAGCAAAACTCATGAATAAAACATTTTAAGGACTAGAAACTTGAAACATAATATGATAGCAAGTTGAAGCAGTGCAGCTACTATTTTAAAATTATCTCCCTTTATTTTTCTATTGCATTCTCAGAAAGGGGTATAGTGTTTTCCGAACACATCTTGTTATGTTTATAATTTCATATCACTCCTCACTCACTCACTCACTACTCACTCACTCTATTACTCACTCACTCACTCACTTACTCACCCAATTACTCACTCAATTACTCACTCACTTACTCATTCACTCACTTACTCACTCAATTACTCACTCAGTTACTCACTTACTCACTCAGTTACTCACTTACTCACTCTATTACTCACTCAGTTACTCATTTACTCACTCAATTACTCACTTACTCACTTATATACTCATTTACTCACTCATTTACTCACTCAATTGCTCATTTACTCACTCACTTACTCATTTACTCATTCAATTACTCATTTACTCACTTATTCACTCTATTACTCACTCAGTTACTCACTTACTCACTCATTTACTCATTTACTCACTCAATTACTCATTTACTCACTCACTTACTCACTCATTTACTCACTTACTCAATTACTCACTTACTCACTCAATTACTCACTCACTTACTCACTCAATTACTCATTTAATCACTCAGTAACTCACTCAGTTACTCATTTACTCAGTCACTCACACTCACCTCCACCACTCACCTACAACACCTCCCCAACACCTCCACCACTCACCTACACCCTCCACCACCACTCCACCTCCACCACCACTCCACCTCCACCACCACTCCACCACCACTCCACTTACATCCACCCTCCTCCTCACTCACTCCTCATCACTCACTCCTCACTCCTCCTCACTCACTCACTCCATTTACTCACTCACTTACTCACTCATTTACTCACTTACTCAATTACTCATTTACTCACTCAATTACTCACTCACTTACTCACTCTATTACTCACTCAGTTACTCACTTACTCACTCATTTACTCATTTACTCACTCAATTGCTCATTTACTCACTCACTTACTCACTCATTTACTCACTTACTCAATTACTCATTTACTCACTCAATTACTCACTCACTTACTCAATCAATTACTCATTTACTCACTCAGTAACTCACTCAGTTACTCATTTACTCACTCACTCACACTCACCTCCACAGCTCACCTCCACCCTCCACCACCAGGAGTGAGTGAGGAGGAGTGAATGAGGAGTGAATGAGGAGTGAGTGAGTGAGTGAGGAGGAGTGAGGAGTGAGTGATGAAGTGTGAGTGAGGAGGAGGGTGGATGTAAGTGGAGTGGTGCTGGAGTGGTGGTGGAGGTGGAGTGGTGGTGGAGGGTGTAGGTGAGTGGTGGAGGTGTTGGTGGAGGTAGTGTAGGAGTGGTGGTGGAGTGGTGGTGGAGGGTGGATAGTATAATGAGTAATTGAGTGAGTAAATGAGTAAATGAGTGAGTAAGTGAGTAACTGAGTGAGTAATAGAGTGAATAAGTGAGTAAATGAGTAATTGAATGAGTAAATGAGTAAGTGAGTGAGTAAATGAGCAATTGAGTGAGTAAATGAGTGAGTAAATGAGTGAATAAGTGAGAAAGTGAGTAATTGAGTGAGTAAATGAGTAACTGAGTGAGTAACTGAGTGAGTTAATGAGTAACTGAGTGAGTAATTGAGTGAGTAAGTGAGTGAGTATTTGAGTAATTAAGTGAGTAAATGAGTAAGTGAGTAATAGAGTGAGTAAGTGAGTAACTGAGTGAGTAAGTGAGTAACTGAGTGAGTAATTGAGTGAGTAAGTGAGTGAATGAGTAAGTGAGTGAGTAATTGAGTGAGTAATTGGGTGAGTAAGTGAGTGAGTGAGTGAGTAATAGAGTGAGTGAGTGAGTGAGTGAGTGAGTGAGTGAGTGAGTGAGTGAGTGAGTGAGTGAGTGAATAAGTGAGTGAGTGATATGAAATTATAAACATAACAAGATGTGTTCGGAAAAACACTATGCCCCTTTCTGAGAATGCAATAGAAAAATAAAGGGAGTTAATTTTAAAATAGTAGCTGCACTGCTTCAACTTGCTATCATATTATGTTTCAAGTTTCTAGTCCTTAAAATGTTTTATTCATGAGTTTTGCTCCCAACAACAACAACTATTACTACTACTACGACCACGTAAAATAATAAATAAATAAAACAATATACTAATACTTCTGTTAAACAGCGAATACATAACCAATGTAACATATGCGTTGCGTATTTGTTATAAATAAATAAATAAACAAATAAATAAACAAACTAATAAACAAATAAACAAATAAATAAAATGATAAATTTCTCGATTACTTACACGGAGAAAGTGAAAAACGTACGAGCCAAAAGCGACTATCTCGCCTTATTGAAAAACCGCATATACCGTTTATCGTCGCTAGACTAAGCCGGATTAACTCGCCGCGGATCAAATACCGCTACTGGTATGTCTGCTGATTGTGATTATAGAGATTAGACATATTCTAAAAAATTCACAGCGATTGTCAAAACCATAACTACGCATAGAGAGATTAAACGGTTCGGTTTAGTAAACGCAGAGTTATACGTCCGAGGACGGGTGACTACTACTACTGCTACTACTACTACTACCGCTACTACAAATACTCTACTACATAAACAATAACTACAAAAAAAAAACGTAAAGAAGCGTTGTGATAACACCTAAGAGTCTCGATTTATTCAAACGCATTAATATCACAAAAAAAAAAACATCATCATCATCAACAACAGCAACTACTACTACTTCGACCACGTATGTTTGACAAAAATAAATAAAAAGCGATTACCGCGCCTTATGAAAAAGCGCTCTCTCCCATTTTTCGTCGCTAGACTAAGCCGGATTAACTCGCGGCGGTTCAGTGCCGCAACAGGTGTTATTAATAAATCTTTATGAAAGTCTCATCATGGTTACATATAAAATCAAAATACAAGATAAGTTTGTTTTCATATTTATTGCTAGGACTTGTTCGTCACACGAATGTTGTATTTATTCATTTCTACATCCGAAGTTCCACCTTATTTACTGGAATTGAAGTCTTAATGAGAGAATAAAGACCGTAAAATCCTACGAATAATATTGTAGAAAGAGAAATATAATTAGTGACAATGCGTATACACTAAAAAGGAAATATTAGTTTCATATTTATTGCTAGGACTTGTTCGTCACACGAATGTTGTATTTATTCATTTTTACACCCGAAGTTCCACCTTATTTACTGGAATTGAAGTCTTAACGAGAGACTAAAGACCGGTTAAATCCTACGAATAATATTGTAGAAAGAGAAATATAATTAGTGACAATGCGTATACACTAAAAAGGAAATATTACGCGAAAGATGGAGAAAAAATGAAAGAAAAATGCCATGAAAGAGAGAGCGAAAGACAAAGAACTATAATCAGCGATGATGCGTGGATGAAAATAAATAAATAAATAAATAAATAAATAAACTTTCCCGATCATTTACACGGAGAAAGTGAAAAACGTAGCGTAGGTAAATGCAAAAAAGCGACTATCTCGCCTTATGAAAAACCGCTGATACCCGTTTATCGTCGCTAGACCACCCGAAGTTCCACCTTATTTACTGGAATTGAAGTCTTAACGAAAGAATAAAGACCGGTTAAATCCTACGAATAATATTGTAGAAAGAGAAATATAATTAGTGACAATGCGTATACACTAAAAAGGAAATAATATGTGAAAGATGGAGAAAAAATTAAAGAAAAATGCTATGAAAGAGAGAGCGATCGAAAGACAAAGAACTATAATCAGCGATGATGAGTGGATGAAAATAAATAAATAAATAAATAAATAAACTTTCCCGATCATTTACACGGAGAAAGTGAAAAACGTACAATGCAAAAAGCGACTATCTCGACTTATGAAAAACCGCTAATACCCGTTTATCGTCGCTAGACTAAGCCGGATAAACTCGCCGCGGATCAAATACCGCTGCGGGTGTTGGTTGTGATTAAAGAATTTAGACATGAAAAGGTGAAAATCGTTTCACACCGATTGTCAAAATATACGTATTGACACGCGTATTACAAGAAATGTGTAGAGAAAGACAGAAATGGTAGAAAAAAAGAGCATTAATACGTATAGAGAGGCGATTTCGAATGTTCGTTTAGTAAACGCAGAGTTATACGTCCGAGGACGGTGAGACAGTTGTTAACATTCCTGTAGTCCGCGATCGTAAGGCCGATCGATACGGGTGTTACGGGTGTAGATTATGTTTACGGAACGTTTTAGTGGTCAGTTACGTTAATTAATGAGAAGAAATCTTCTCTCGACGCGTGGGAATGTGTCCGTTATATAGCGCGAGGTATTCCGGATAGCGTCGTTTAATTGTTCAGAAAGTAAATACGTTATTATTCGAAGAGACAATACTCATTATTTAACGTCGCTCATTAATTGCGACAATAGCGAAATCGATGACGTAGTTTATGAATTGTCCCGAATAACAATACGATATGATAAAGAATAAATATTGCGGTCTATTAAGAATGTCACGTGACCTCGTTAAAAGAATAAATATTGCGGTTTACTTATCCTCTAAAATGATAGACGCGTGACCTCGATAAAGGGGTGAATAAGGGGATTATATTATACCCGAAACAATTGGTTATTGTCCTAATTGTTTAGGGAGACAATTAAAAATAAATATTGCGGTTTTTCAAGAATGTCTCGTAACCTCGTTAAAGGGTGAGGTCGGGGATTATGTCATACCCTAAACAATAGGCCATTGTCCTAATTCATGACGTCATAGCGTGCTTTCTTGCTGCATCTGCTGCAAGTATTCTCCCCATCCCATTGCTTATTACTACTCGCGTTTGTCTGAAGCGTGAGTAGGGTGTAGTTTCGGTTGGATTTCAGCCAAGGGGAACTCCCCTGTGATTTTTTTTTATTTAAAGCAGTTAAATAGTGCATTCTTGTGCGTTTT
>CM037787.1:16602862-16652862 GCA_021229015.1 Solen grandis | reverse complement strand
TCTGGCAATTTGTTAAATGTCATTGAGCATCAGCTGTCGAAGTTGGAAAATGTTTTATAGATAATGAGGCAGAAAATCTTAAACCTCTAATGCACGTATCAGAGATTTGGAAATTGCGCACCAATATTTCGCCTAACGCTCTACCAATTTACAAATTCACTTCTTCTAAAGGATATGCTGCAATTATGAAATATATTAATCTTATTTATTTTATTTCAGACACTCTGATTAATATGTGTCTTAAAAACAATGAATTAAGGATACCAATCGGTTGTTTTTTTAACATGCATTGTTTTAATCTGTATCGTGGATCTGGAGCTGAGATTTTTGTCATCTAAAGTGCAAGGTACCTAGTTTAAGCACCCCAGTAGTCGCTTTTGCCAGCTGATCGTTCAAAAGGCGGTAACCGTTGGCATTTCTCTAATTCATTTAATGTCCCGTCTCCACGGTTTATCACTTTATCTTTAATTGCTCCCCGCCCCACCTTTCAAGATTAGTACATTTTTGATATCCAATATATATTCAGTTTTCTCATAAGACCTTTTCTTTTGTTTCTTCTGTAATGTTTAAACATTGTATACCCATTTTGATTTGATTCATATGCTTGAAATTTGGCAGCTAATGACATGTGTGGAACCTCAGTATCGACAAACTGCACATTGCTGAGATTGTCAAGAGATTACCTTAAAAATATGGGGCCGCCGTGGCCGAGCGGTTACAGTCGTGGACTACAAATCTCTCAGCCCCTCAGCGCTGTGGGTTCGAATCCCGTTAGGAACTTCGGATTTTTCATGTGAGGAAGCCTTCCAGCTGGCTTGCGGTAGGTCGATGGTTCTATCCGGGTACCTCTGTGTACTCGGGGTCTTCCTCCACTTGTAATTAGCTGGACGTCGCTATATGATTGAAATACTATCGCGGCGACGGTAAACCCCAATACAACAACAACAACAGCAACCTTAAAAATATGGGTGTGGAACCAACTGCAATGTTTAGTTACATAAAGAAATCTGAAGTTAGTAGCCTGTAAAAACACAATATTTTTAATTGTCATGTCCTATTAACGCACAAATTCATTCGTAGCATGAATTGATGATATAAGGCCGCTAGGATGCTAAGTTCATGCCGCAAAGCTGAAAGGCCGCTACATGCCGTAAGGTATTATGTCTTTAGGCTGTTATATTCACGCCGCCAGGACCCCAGACTGCAGGCCGCCCCGTCAAGTCGCTAATTTTACGAACGAAAATAACGAAATAACCGCTAATTTTACGAATATATATAACGAAATAATTATGAAATGCATCAGAACCCTCCGGTATACTTTGTGAAAACATTGTGTAAAAGAGTTTTCCCTCAGTATAGAAAACATCGTATGATGTATTGTTTCACATTTTCAGTAACAGAAACGTATTTCCGTTGCTAAGATAATTCAGCACTATTTATGCATGCCTATCGGAAGCGTTTTTTTTATGTTTTCGGAACAATTCCACGGAAGGCATCATGTCAAACCTCAGCATTAAGTTGAGAAAGAAACTCATCAGCGTATCGTGATCAGTCACCGACCTACAGGAAATTAATTTGTGAGCTATTCAGTTGAGGATTCTTGTGTTCTATGGAAGCCTATTTCTGCCATGTCGTGTCTGTAGAGCATATTAAAAACGAGAAACGTTTGGTTGAGTTTCTACGTTTGTGCTCCGTCAACCTTACACTGTTGTCTTCCGATGATTCGGTCTACCATTTCTGATGTACAATTACAACTAGATTTGCATACTGCAAATGCACCGGTTTTCGTGATGAGAAACAGTTTCAAACCTGATCAGCCAAGTTAAAATACCAGAAAAACAACAAAATGCAAAATGCTTTATATATCTTAGTGTTTTTCTTCATTGGTGAATTCGCTGTGACCAAAACTTAAATTAAAGGCATCTCGAAAGGAATGTGATGTCCCACTGAGCCAGGCCCCCAACTGCTGTGATCAGCCCTGTTAATATCTGGTCATCACTGCAGGGAGTCTTTAGCCATTACAGTAGCTTTGTGTGTAAAACCTCTGATGGGTTGATGCATAACAAAATTACCTGCTACAATGGAAGTGAGATAGTAGGCTAGTTTTACACATACATTCATGACCTGTTACATCCCAACCTAAAGAGCAAAGCTAGCAGAGCAGAGTTCTAATTATAGAACATAGGTATCCAGTGTTCTGTCAAATTTTCTCAGTTTTTATTCTGGGTCATGTATTTAAATTCTCTATAAATTCATCAATTCTCGACAGATTTGCGAAATTCTTTTTTTGTTGACGAGGTAAGACATTCTTTTTTCCAATGATGACAAAATATATCACACATTTAAACTTTAAAGGCTTTGAAATCAGTTCAAAGTATGACCAAACTTCAAACTGCCACCAAACAACCAAATCAACCCCGATCTGAAAAAACTAAATTTCTCCAAAAAGTACTCTTAAGAGGCTTTTGATTTTACCCATATTCTTTCGATAAAATATTTTTAGATTTTGAGATATTTAAGGTCAAAGAAAAAACCAATAATCGCAATATGACCTTGACCTTTGCATTTTTTGAAATTTTGAAACTGTTAAGTCCCTTGAAACAACAAACAATACAATCTGTGAAAATTTCATAAAGATTGATTAAAAAATAATGGCAGAATCATCAAAAAACTAAAAAAATGCCTATTCTCGAAAAAAAAATCCTCTAAATTTTAGTACACTTTGACCGCTTATTGAAAGCCATTTTATGCATTTTCTGAAATCGCCACCCCATATATTTTGTGCGCAAAGATCTTCAGAATCAATTTCAAAAAACAGAATGAGGATATCTAATCTCTAATAAAAATGGGCATGTTTTTCGTGGACACACCCTAATTTGCCAGATTTTTTCAAAGATTCAAACATTCAACCTCTTCTAGCTCAAAAGTTTCAAAGATATGGATATTGCCACTCATCATATTTAAAGGGGTAGTTGACAGAGAACAGAATGCAAAAAACTGCATACAAATAAAATGTCAAATGACAGAGTTATCGGCAATTATATGTTTTGATGCTAAACGCCACCTAGCGGCAAAACTTAGTACTAAAATAAAAAACAAACTTAATGGTGCACAACTTCAGATACATGTGAGTATGCAGCGAAATTTTCATATTTGTAGCACTTCTAATCACGCCGCAACAGCGGCCACAAAAACAGTGCAAAGAATAACTAGATTTGCATACTGCAAATGCAACGGTTTTCGTGATGATCAACAGTTTCAAACCTGATCAGCCAAGTTAAAATACCAGAAAAACAACAAAATGCAAAATGCTTTATATGTGACCAAAACTTAAAGGCATCTCGAAAGGAATGTGATGTCCCACTGAGCCAGGCCCCCATCTGCTGTGATCAGACCTGCTAATTGCTGGTCATCACTGCAGGGAGTCTTTAGCCAATATAGTACCTATATGTTACGGTAAAACCTCTGATGGGTTGATGCATAACTAAATTATCTGCTACAATGGAAGTGAGATAGTAGGCTAGTTTTACACAAAGCAATAAACATATAATGACTTGACTATTTGAGTTTACCGTCGCTTCGACAGTATTTCAGTCATATAGCGACGTCCAGCTAATTACAGGTGGAGGAAGGACACGAATGCACGGAGACATCCGGGTAGAACCACCGACCTACCGCAAGCCAGCTGGAAGGCTTCCTCACATGAAAATCCGAATGACCCTGCCGGGATTCAAACCCACGCGGTGAGGGGCAGAGTGAGTGTTAAAGTCAGCGACTTAACCCTCTCGGCCACGGAGGCCCCAAACATATAATGAATGATAGTGATAATATGTGGGTTGTTTAGTTTATGATCCCTTACATAATTATTCTTTATTACATTTATTACTTGGAGTCAATTTTGTAACTGCATGATTATAGGATCATACGGCATTTATTTCAGAATTAAAGTTTTGATATTGAAAATATAGAGATACGCATTTTTGTAGTAATTAAAATGAGCCTGAAGGACATAATTCTGACAATGCAAGATCTTTTTGTTTTTTATTTGCTTTTGCTAGAGACATTTTGTTACATTTTATTCAACAGAATTTCTCTTATTGAATAAACAAGTAATAAAATTTGTGTTGATTTCCGACATATAAACATGTGTTGAGGGAAGAAATGAGAGAATGAAAGTAATGAGTGATACATAACTTATTTAAAAAATTAATGTCCCTTTTTATGATAATTTTACAACTTAAATAAAATAAGAAAGAAAGAACAAAATAAATGAAAAAATGAAAGAAAGAAAGAACAAAATAAAGTAGACAAAATAAATCAACAGAGAAAGAAAGAAAGAAAAGGAAGATTTATATTTGCTCGAATAAAAAAAAAAGAATAATAGAGAACTTTTAGGATCATTTCTGGTATTTGGTATGTTCACAACTTTTTTACAAACTGTGAATGACTACATACAACCCCATGTATGAACAATACCTGTGACAGACTGTGGCAGCCTGCCTAATCAAAAACAGATGCCCACACAACGGCGGGTGGGTGAATTTTTGCTTGATGATATATATTATTATACTCAATACCATAATTAATTGAAAACAACCGCCATAACCAATATATTTTGTTACTATATGCTTTGTCCAATGTTATTTACTATGTAAATCTTGGAAATAAACTATTGAATTGAATTGAATAAATGGGGGGTGGGGGTCACTTATATAAGGGTTTTGAGATGCCTTATTGCATCCATATATTGGCAATGAGCCAATATGATCTAAGTGTGGCACATTGAACGATTTGATTAATGTTGATCATCACTGTGCGCTCAAAAATGTCTTCCAAAGTGTCCCACTTTTTATGCTAAACAGTTAAAAATCAGGTGAGACAGTTGCCATGGGAATCCTGCTTATTATTATAAGAACAATAGTTTTCAGTAGTATAAATGATTTACAATTTATTTGTTATCAAAAATTTTGGTAACGTAACAAGCCATTTGGTTAAACATATATCAGCTTTCACTCTATGCCTCAAAGTTCAGTAATGCACTAGAAGGAACTTTTGGTAAGCTAAAACTTGTTTAAAAGGTGGATGTTTGTACATGTACTTAGTTGTTTTGCTATCCAATTCAATAGTGAGTGTGTGGGAGGAATAATAATACATGTAGAATAAAGACACAATTCACCCCCTCTCTCTCCCTCTCTCTCTCTTACCCATGATTCTTTGAGCGCTTTTACACAGGTCATTCAGACCAGTGTTGACACATTGCTCTCATAGTTACACATACACTGTACATTGACCTGTTGCAAGCCAGCTAGCAGAGCTGCATCTAATTATAGAACATAGGTAACTTCTGTCAAATTTTCTCTGTTTTTATTCTGGGTCATGTATTGAAATTCTCTATAAATTCATCAATTCTTGACAGATTTTCAAAATTCTTTTTTTGTTGACGAGGTAAGACATTCTTTTTCCAATGATGACAAAATATATCACACATTTAAACTTTAAAGGCTTTAAAATCAATTCAAAGTTTGACCAAACTTCATACTGCCACCAAACAACCAAATCAATCCCGATCTGAAAAAACTAAAATTCTTCAAAAAGTACTTTTTAGAGGCTTTTGATTTTACCCATATTCTTTCGATAAAATATTTTTAGATTTTGAGATATTTAAGGTCAAAGAAAAAAACCAATAATCACAATATGACCTTGACCTTTGCATTTTTTGAAAATTTGAAACTGTGAAGTCCCTGGAAACAACAAACAATACAATCTGTGAAAATTTCATAAAGATTGCTTCAAAAAAAATGACAGAATCCTCCAAAAACTAAAAAAATGCCTATTCTCGAAAATTTGTTTCCTCCATATTTTAGTGCACTTTGACCGCTTATTGAAAGCCATTTTATGCATTTTCTGAAATCGCCACCCCATATATTTTGTGTGCAAAGATCTTCGGAATCAATTTCAAAAAACAGAATGAGCGTATCTAATCTCTAACAAAAATGGGCATGTTTTTCGTGGACACACCCTAATTTGCCAGATTTTTTCAAAGATTCAAACATTCAACCTCTTCTAGCTCAAAAGTTTCAAAGATATGGATATTGCCACTCATCATATTTTAACGGGCAGTTGACAGAGAACAGAATGCAAAAAACTGCATACAAATAAAATGTCAAATGACAGAGTTATCGGCAATTATATGTTTTGATGCTAAACGCCACCTAGCGGCAAAACTTAGTACTAAAATGAAAAACAAACTTAGTGGTGCACAACTTCATGTGAGTATGCATGGAATTTGTGCACTTCTAATCATGTCGCAACAGCGGCCACAAAAAAAGTGCAAAGAATAATAATAATGGAAAAAAAAAAAAGGGAAAAAGAAACACAAGAAGAACAGTAGGTTTTCGCGGCTGCGTTGCAGTCCACGAAAACCTAATTATGTGGGAAAAACATGTATGTATGGGTTCACTTATTCGCCCGGCTAAAAGTCGGGGCGCCATTGCATTGCTACGTTTTTGCCATGCATCTGTCGTGTTTTCGCTAAGTCGCTAGTTATTTGTCGTGTTATTGCGTTTTCAGCAGTGGCCCTGGTGCTTCGACAATCTACCATGGCAGATATGAACCACCATAGAGGTTTTGATTAAGACTTTGACATTTATATGAGGTTTGCTGATCGATACTTTGATATTGTGGGACACTAAAGAAACAGTTCAAGTTCATCTGGGAACAGATTAAATGCATACAGAAATGAATTGGTCGTTAATAAAGCGGTGCAAATAACTCAGATATTAATTGTAACATTTTCTGAACTAACCTTTGCTCAAGACCGAAGGGAGCATACTTCATTAGATTTTCGAAGAAGACTTGCACGGAGTCAGTGTTTAAGGCAATAACAGGGTTGAGTCATACATTGTTTTGAAACTTTAAAATAGAATAATAACTTCTATTGCCCCCGGTGACCGAGTGGTTAGAGCGTCCGCCTCGGGAGCGCGAAGTCATGGGTTCGATCCCCTGCAGCGACACACAAACTCGTAAAAAATGGTACTGGTATAGCTCCCTTGCTTGGCGCTCAGCATAAAAGGCTAGTTCCAGAACTGGTTGGCCCGGATAATGTCACCGGATGTGGTATCATGCCATATTTCTACGGCAGCACTATATCTGTTTAAAACAGGCATAGTCTCCAAATGACTGCTATACTGTTGACGGGACGTTTAGACCAACAAACAAGTCATGATTTTTCGCGACTGATTAATTTTCACTGTTTTCTTGAATGTGCACAGAAGTGTACACCAGGAAATTCTCTCAATTCATCTGGCTTTCAAGGTGTCAAGAACATAAATCCAAAGAGTTCGCCGTTTAATTAGCCCCCACAAAATAAAATGTATACAAAAAGATATTATTTAACCTTCGTCCGAATTAATACGAAAACAATAATTATGATTTAACATTCGTTCGAATTAATACAACAGAACAGGTACTCATACACGCACAATCTCTCTCTCTCTGTTTCTCTCTCTCTCTGAGTTTTCATTTTTGTTGTTTTTCATGAGAAAATTAATGTTCATGAAAAAATAACATGAAATGTCATAAGAAATAAGATTTTATAATAGTCACATCGTTAGAATTTTATTTCAATGTAACGCAACGTTAGAAAAAAAAATCTTAAAAAGGATGCCACAAAACATGATTGCGGATCCCTATGGGAATTACAATGACTCCAGAAAGACACAGAAAGGAGAATATGAGTAAAAAACCGATTGTATAATCGCATTTTATTTGAAGAAATATCGCCACTTTCTTTATTAACAAAAGTGGTCCCCCTTTGTGTCATTATCTGGAAACGCTCCAAGTCTTTCCTTTGAGAATTTGCCATGTTTCTGAGAAGGTCACACGTATTTGAGATTACCAGTTTTCAGCTGGAACCCAGACTATTCATAAAACAATCGAAACTAAATGTGTGTTCACGAAATAACAAATTGGGAACAGTGCTAGACGGCTATAATTAAATGATTTATAACTGCAAGAGAGGGGGTATAATTCACTGTTTATAAAGGCTCAAGAATCGCGCCAATATTTACTGTCGTGCTATTAGGAAAACGGTCCAGTCAGAATGACGCCATATTTCAATTCAGTTGTGGAATAACGATTTCTTGTTCACCTTCCATGGAGCTGACTAAAGAATAAACAGTCTTTTAATGTTTAAATGCTGTTTTATGCAAATGTATATATTTCTCTCCCTCTCTCTTCTCCAGTTTGCACTCAAAATATTTTGCATGGAATTAGAATTCTTAAAAACTGTTATATTACTGGAACAGTCGATCATTACGTCGTTAACGACGAGCTCAAAAAACTGATATATTACTGGAATACTCAATCGTTACGACGAGTCTGGTATCACTTGACATTTGAACGTTGGAAAGTTTAATCTTACGTTCACCTCATATACGAATGGTGCAAACAAGTGATTAAGTTACGGCAACAGTTTTATGTCAACCTACACGACGAGTGTTCTATGTGATTAAGTAACGGCAACAGTTTTATGTTAACCTACACGACGCGTGTTCTATCATATGCTACACATTTTCATGTTGTTTACCTCGTATCCGCAACATACTTGTTTTCTAGTTATTGCTCCATCACATGATTTAATGTCATTATTTGTTTTAATTTATTTTCAAGTTTATCAAGAAATTATCTGATCGTATGGTATAAGGTAGGGCTGTCACGAAACACTTGAAATGTACCACGATAAATTGCGATATACAAAGAGGGCATCACAGTACGTACCACGATATATTGCGATATATAAAAAGGGCATCACAATACGTACAACGATATATTGCGATATATAAAAAGGGCATCACAATACGTACCACGATATTTTGCCATATTTGATCATACTGTAACTTGTTTTTTCCAAACAATAAGTGATACATATAAGCAAAAAAAAAAAAATATGACTTGAATGAATACTGCAAATGCTAGGAAATCGAGTATACATCGAGTCGTTTAAAAAGATCTGCCCTGACATGGTCTACCCCACCATTTTCAGTCGTTTGTCGTCGATCGCTTTCGATCCTTACCCGAATCTTTGACTTAAGACGCAGAATATCGGCATAAAGAGGGATGTTTATTGCGCTACAATATTAACTTTATCGTAAAAAATGGTACTGGTATAACCCCGCCCCGCCCCCTCCCC
The DNA here is from genome assembly GCA_021229015.1 of Solen grandis. Classification (NCBI taxonomy): domain Eukaryota; kingdom Metazoa; phylum Mollusca; class Bivalvia; order Adapedonta; family Solenidae; genus Solen; species Solen grandis. The sequence goes on along the minus strand of CM037787.1, from coordinate 16,643,672 downwards.
CACTAGCATGGTGCTCAGTATATAAGGGAAGTTTCAGGACTATAGTTGACCCGGTGTCAGGATAAATTGACTGGGTGTGGTATCATGCCACGTGTCTACGGCGTGATACTGCAGTGTGGCAGCATTGTTTTTGTCTCAAAAAGACATCGTCTCCAAATGACTGACATACTGTCGGTGGGACGTTAGACCCAACAAACAATATTGACTTTAAAGTACAGCACAATAACACATAGTTACTCGAGCATGATAGTCACAATAGGGCCACAATTTCCAAAGAACGATCATCAGAGTAATTTGACTTGACTATTTGAGTTTACCGTCGCTTCGACAGTATTTTAGTCATATAGCGACGTCCAGCTAATTACAGGTAGAGGAAGACACCGAATGCACGGAGGCATCCGAGTAGAACCACCGTCCTACCGCAAGCCAGCTGGAAGGCTTCCTCACATGAAAATCCGAATGACCCTGCCGGGATTCGAACCCACGCGGTGAGGGGCTGAGTGAGTGTTAAAGTCAGCGACTTTACCCTCTTGGCCACGGAGGCCCCGATCATCAGAGTAACAATCCCAATTAAAGCAATTCAGCTCATTTAATTTACTTAGTTACACTCGGCAACGACTATATTCAAATGCAAAATACAAAGTTTCTGAACAGATTACATAATAAAACGAGCCAGCCATCTTGTAATCATAAGTTCAAAGCAAAATTTAATTCTGAACATCGTTTTGTTTTCAGAGGTGTAAAATTACCTATGCAGAGTATACATGTATGAGGATCAAGGCGACTCCAAAGGAGCCTCATATTTCATGGGGTCAGCTTTATTTAAGCAATTATGGTAAAGGGTCATTAGTTGACCATTGGCGTCCATTGCAGAAGAATTTTGAAAATTTCTATAAAAGGTATATAAGGAAACATGCGCGGATCCAGCCATTATCTCAGGGGCCCGATAGGGATATATAGGTCAACTATGAAAATAACCATTCCTCGACAAATTCACCGTGTGTGTGTGTGTGTACGGGGATGTGGGGGGGGGGGGGGGTGTGAGGGGATCTCCCTGACTTTCTCCATAATTTCCTTTTCTTCTTTTTAAGTTTACCGTTTATCGTATTTTTATTGTGTTCTCTTAATATATGTTTACGTTATTTAAAAGATCAATACTACTACTAAATACAATAGCCACGCATGTGAAATAAGCCGACCCCACGAGGCTTAATTATTCAAGCAATTTAGGGTTGAGGGCCATTAGTTGACCTTTCGGAATAATTTTAGGTTAGATGGCGGGGCCGCTTAGAAAATGTTATAATAATTAAACTTACCCTTAGGTCAAGTTGCTGTATACTTCTTCTCGCCTCACATCGTACCAATAGCCGGTGTCGCTTCAATATACGATGATACAAGTCTTTGTTGACTGCCTCTTGGAATAACGTCCATGCCACATTAGTAGAGTTGCGGTTTTTACCTCAGACCTCATGTCTATTTGAGTAATTAGATCTTTTGAGGACGAAACACTGATTAATGTTAAAATAGTCTTATCTTGTTTTGGGGTTAACTAAGTCAAACAATATAGAAAGGGATCATATTAAATTATTCCTCGGGGGTGAAACAAAGATTTTGTACTGCAGGAGTCTATGAATAATTCGGGCAAAATCACTTAAATATAGATACTCGTAGATACGTTCCAATAATCAAATATTCATTTCAAAGAAGAAAAATATTCGTAATAGTATAAACTGAATGAACATAGTTAGAATAGTTTGAAAGCTGGGCCCATAAAGGATAATTTCTGCTTGATAAGTATAGTTTTAGTGTAGTCCGGGTTAATCACGACAGCGTGTGTCTCATAGTTAAGGTAACCCATCCATCTTTAAATTATAATCACGGTCCTTCAAGTGCTTAAAAAGACAAGTGCAGATCCAAGCATCCATTGGCTTGGAGTTATAAGCTGATTTTCTCAAAGTCTACAAAGGCTTGCATTTACTATAAAATTCCCACTATCACAATTTTACCTTAAATACAACCAGTAACATCTACAAATTATATATCTTTGTTAACGACGTTTAAGGCTTATCATTCTTAAACGGTATGATCTTATTCGCACCTTTCCATTGCACGTGTAGTAGTAAAATTAATTTTATTTTAGCAATATCGGTACAGTATTTATATATGCTTGTTATACTTTGGCAGACTCGTATACACGGTATGGCCCTACCATGTGGTATATGACGCCAAAGCAGATAATTTTCCTCGATTCAGAGAAGTATTTTATTTCTCATCAATTTTAATGGGATATAGCGCATGCGAAGCGAAAGATTGTACCCTACACAAAGGCCCTAGAGATTCTTTGGTTGGATGTACATGGTTTCCTAACATTCGGGAAACCCTTCTGAGTTCATGTGCATTTCCCGTTGTTTGTTATCACGGAAAGCACAACACAGATAATGTATTCTCGAATGTTAGGAAATACTGCATATCTGACTACATAATCATTAGAGTCTTTGTGTAGAACACAATTCTCTGCTTCGCATTATAATTGGTAAAGAAATAAAATACTTATATTAGTTTTCTTTTCCGAGTTGAGGAAAATTATGCTGCTGGTGACAATTAAAAATGACGTCATATAACGTTACCACGTGGTATGGCCAATGCCACTATGCTGAATTATTCACTCTAACTCGAATTCCGCCAACAATACTTAGAGCTAAGTAATACTTAAGGGAAATTTTCACTTCTCTTGTTTCTCGAAAGAAAACGCGCGATTTCTCCATTTCTGAACAACAAAAAAATGTTAGTCATTAAGGTAATAATTCATGTCAACTTACTCATATACATGGATATTTCAGAAAATAGGAATGGTAGAATGTGTTTCTGCCTAGTTTAAGAATTTAAGTACTACTTAGCGCTAAGTATTGTTGGTGGAATTCGAGCCAGTTCTCTCAGGGCAATTGATTTGAAAGAATACTACACAGACTGTGGACTTTAATGATATATTCGTTTTGTGCTAACAAATTATGTTTCAAAAGTTTATATTTATTTTTATTAATGTGTTGCAAATCATAATATCAACATTTAAACAAAAAGAACCTTTTATCGCAAATATTGATAAAGATATATGTTTGAGAATTGAAAAATGCTGACCTAAATCCGGTTACTGGCTTATAATATGTATTTGATTGTTAAATAAAAATGCACTGATTCAAAACCATCAATAAGAAGAAGAAAGGAAAAGAAACTAGAGAAATTCAAGGAATTTCAACCTCCTTAGGATGTAGTCCAGGCAGTATCTATTTTTAGAACTGGCAGATGATGTCAAGATTCAAAAAGCCATGAACTTTACACAGAAATCCTTGTTCTTTCCGCTGCATTTACTTTTGGCTCGTTTGGTGTAGCTCTCACAACAGCCCGATAATAGCGATCAATGGGAAATCCTTGTCTATCATTGCCTTAATAATGCTTACCTCTACTCATCCCAAGAGAATCGATTTTGCCAGTCTTTATCCGCAAGTCTCAGTAGACACTGTCTATGCCTTTCAAATTTAAATCTATCTAGAGTTATGTCTGGATTTATTCACAGGTTTATGTATACACAACTTGGATGAAGCAACACTTGAAAGGATAAAATAACAAAATACAAATTTCAACTTTTTACATAATCTGTTTGTTTACGCAGGGGTGTTTATAGTCGATGTAATCATTTTCTTTACAAAAGTATAGCCAATATTCATAGGACAATTGATACCAAAAAAAAGGAAAATTATATAAATTAAATTACATGTATACCACTTAATCGAACAGCGGCTTCCATTGAAATCAAACTAAGGTATGCTTATTTCAATTTTGTTTTCACATAAATCAAAAGAGTGTATGCTCCCCAAGATTTTGACGGAAACTGGTACAGATGTCACAGACGTCAAAATAATGTATGTACTGGAACAGATGTCACATCTATACTGATAAGAAGCAAGAGGGTTGTTTGGCCCTAGATTGCTCACCAGAGTACATAAGCTAAGTATAAACTATTCAAGTGCCTTGATTTTACCTTGTTATGCTGCGTTTACACTATGTTCCCGGCGGCCACGGCAGTCCCGTTTGCACGAATCGTAGTGCGTCGTGGGACTTTGGTGTTTACAAGTTGAGTTAAGTTCTCCCAAGTTTTCTCACAGTCTATCACGGTACATCCGGAGGGGAGGGGAAAAGGACTAAGCCCCGGTGTCAACAAGGCGCACCACGTTGCGGCCCGCGGTCTACCACGGATGCCAGTACGTTCCCTCCCGGTCCGCCACGATGGGTTCTCTCATGTTTCTTACGTTATGATCAAGGTCTGGCACGTTTCTTACGTTCTGTCAAGACTTTCTACGGATGAACCGTGGACGCCGGGCAGCTTTGGGACACGTTCGCATCCACGGTATGAAATAAAGCGACAATACCGCTCAGAGAACATCTTTTAAATGCACGAAAGTAGCAATTATTCAAATTTTCAAACGATTCTGTAACCCCAATGTCATAAAGATGTTTGCGTAAACATGGTCGTCACAAAAAAAAGGATGAACTCAAAATTTGTTTCAATATGCACATTGTCCCTCTTTGTTATATTATTCGAAGAGAAAAGCAAAATGTGTACTACATATTTATTAAGAGATGCAATCTGCACGAGTTCGTTGGCGACAACATTACAACAATACATAAATAAGAAAGAATATTTTACTTCAGATCATTCAGTTGTTTACAAAATACTTTATTTGCATATTCCGCATATTTTCGTCAATTTTCTGACGTTTTGCAAAGACCTCCAGTATTCCCCCGTTAACGAATCACAAGTGCTTAAATTGATGACGCAGCAGATAAATCAATTGTGATTCGGCTACGGGTTTTCAAATTAAAATGCAAAATGTACGCTACCACAGAAGTGTTTTTTTTTTTTTTTTTTTTTTTTTTTTTTTTTTTTTTTTTAAATACCATCCAAAGAAAATCAATAGCCGTACGAGACTACATCAGGAAAGCTCCCCGTCCCACTACGGACCACCTCTAAGTTTTGTTACGGCCTATTACGGCCTATTACGTTCTGTCACGTCTTGTTGCGTTCACCCCGTTTTGCTACGGCGTACTAGGTTTCTAATCCGCACCGTGACTGCCGTGGCGATTTTTTTGACAGTTTAAAAATCTGACCCGGCATCCACGGCGATCACGGTCTGTCACGTTTGCCCATCCCGTTCCTCCACGTTCTCTCACGGCCATCCCGTTTTGTCCACGGTGGCCTGAAACGTGGTCGCCGTGGCCGCCGGGAACATAGTGTAAACGCAGCGTTACATCCAGCAGCAACCAAATTAAAGCTTCAGATACAAAAACATTTAAGCTAGTTATTCAATCACCTGGAACCTCATTTTTTCATGAGTTCAGAAATGCTTAAGCAATTATACTATTATTATGGAATGGGGCCATAAGGTTATCATCGTTGTAAAACATGAATAAATTCTGAACATTAGTTTCAGAGGTGAAGAACTTTGATATTATCAATGTCATATACAAAGATTTATTAGTGTCTAAGCAAACTAGCTGGGGCCCCATTTTTCAAAGAATCAACTTTATTTCAGCATTTATGGTAAGACAGATATAAGGTGACCATTTGCGTCGAATGAAATTAAATTTTGGCCATTGGCTTCAAAGAGAAGAATTTTAATTTTTACATAGAGAGTATATTAGGAATCTAGCCGACCCCGTAGGGCCTCACTTTCAAAGGGATCAACATAATTTAGCAATTATGGTTAATAGCAAAGAGGTGAACATACATGCCAAAAGAAATTTAAATCTTACCATTGGTTTCATAAAAGATATTTGAAATCTTCTATATGGAGTAAACAAGGAAACTAGCCGACCACCTAAAGGCTTCATTTTTAAAGGGATCACCTTTATTTTAGCAATTACAGTAGACAGCCATGAGGTGACCATTTTGCTATATGAAATGTAATGCTAACCATTGGCTTCATAGAAGAAATTTGAAATTTTCCATTTAGAGTTTATTGAGAACCTAGCCGACCCCCCTTGGACCTCATTTTTCAAGTTGTCAACTTTATTTTAGCAATTATGGTAGGCAGCCATAAGATTACCATTTGCGCCGAGTGAAATTAAATTCTGGCTATAAGTTTAAGAGGAGAAATTTTTTAAAGTTTTTTTTTTAAATAAAAGCCTGTTGGTTGCCATGGCAAACAGAGTTATGCATTGATCAAGATTATGTTACCAAACATTGTAAAGGGCCGCCTAAGGACCATTCATGCCAAGTTTTATCAATTAATACCAAGCTGTTTCAGAGAAGGAAAATGTCTTTTTAAGAAAATTGTTGATAGTCATAATAGTGAGTTGATCATAATAACAATATAGTCTCTGTGGTGGATGATCCTTATAGTGAGTTGATCATAATAACAATATAATCTTTATAGTGGATGATCCTTATAGTGAGTTGATCATAATAACAATATAGTCTCTGTGGTGGATGATCCTTATAGTGAGTTGATCATAATAACAATATAATCTTTATAGTGGATGATCCTTATAGTGAGTTGATCATAATAACAATATAATCTTTATAGTGGATGATCCTTATAGTGAGTTGATCATAATAACAATATAGTCTCTGTGGTGGATGATCCTTATAGTGAGTTGATCATAATAACAATATAATCTTTATAGTGGATGATCCTTATAGTGAGTTGATCATAATAACAATATAATCTTTATAATGGATGAACCTTATAGTGAGTTGATCATAATAACAATATAATCTTTATAGTGGATGCTCCTTATAGTGAGTTGATCATAATAACAATATAGTCTTTATCGTGGATGATCCTTATAGTGAGTTGATCATAATAACAATATAGTCTTTATAGTGGATGATCCTTATAGTGAGTTGATCATAATAACAACATAGTCTCTGTCGTGGATGATCCTTATAGTGAGTTGATCATAATAACAATATAGTCTTTATAGTGGATGATCCTTATAGTGAGTTGATCATAATAACAATATAATCTTTATAGTGGATGATCCTTATAGTGAGTTGATCATCATAACAATATAATCTCTGTGGTGGATGATCCTTATGGTGAGTTGATCATAATAACAATATAATCTTTATAGTGGATGATCCTTATAGTGAGTTGATCATAATAACAATATAGTCTCTATAGTGGATGATCCTTATAGTGAGTTGATCATAATAACAATATAGTCTCTGTGGTGTATGATCCTTATAGTGAGTTGATCATAATAACAATATAATCCCCATAGTGGATAGTCCTTATAGTGAATTGATAATAATAACAAAATTGTCTTAATAGTGGATGATCATTATAGTGAGGTGATCTTATAGAGAGATGGTATTGATCGTGAAATAGTCTAGATAGTGTTTTGGTATTGAACGTTTTTAACAGCGTAGTGGTTTTAATATTGAGTTATTCTCAATAATATATGGTCTTAGTGGTCTTAATCTTATGATTTTCCTAATAATGAGATGGTCTTGGTATTGAATTGAGTTCTGTTGCACTAGATCTTTGTATCCTTGCCAGTCGTTGAAAATGTGGTGATTGTTAATGTGGGAGTAGAAGAGGGTGAAGTCATTGAAGTTATTGTTGTTTATTGGTAGTAATTGTTGTTAGCGTAGTCAAGAAGAGGAAGTCCAAAAAGCAAAAGAAAAATAAAGAGAAGGTGGTACTTTTGGTAGTCGCACAACGGTTTTGTTGATGACGATGAGGTTATAAAGTTCTGTTCTCGTAATTGTAGTAATACTGTATCTTATCAAAATAGGATCTACACACACACACACACACACAATAAACAATTTAATGTGAATATGTTGAAACGTAGCGTTCTGTTTACTTAAAAATATAAAAAATATCTCAATTTTTATAATAAAATGACTATAATTTCTAATTACCACACAGAATCAGTATTAAAAACTCATGCGTTTTACAAGGGATGCAAGTCATTAATTAAAAATATTCTCCTCTAGTAAACAGCAAATGGATTCCTTTTTTTTTTTTTTTTTTTTTTCGATGGTTTCAGTCCCAAAGCAATTAATTATCTCTCTCTGTCGACCGAGAGACATTCATTCCATTTCATATGATGTTATATTCTCCCCGAGCGAGGCTCGCTTCGTTCCTCACATTGTTAATCAGGGTATAGTGATCTCCTAGAGGCGTGGTTCGCTCATTAGGCGGAGAAACATCAACTCCAGTGAAAAATTACCGGAAGTGGAAACATAAAAAAAACCGGATGTAGGTTTCAAATTAGAAGCATAGGTAGACGTAAGTGATATATATTGTTAATTTTTTATTGATTTGATCCTTGAGTTTGCTGGATTTTTTTCTAGTTAGTTGATCATCATAACAATATAGTCTCAATAGTCTCAACCCACTATAATGATCATCCACTATAAAGATTATATTGTTATTATGATCAACTCACTAAAATGACCATCCACTATAGAGATTATATTGTTATTATGATCAACTCACTATAAGGATCATCCACTATAAAGATTATATTGTTATTATGATCAACTCACTATAATGACCATCCACTATAGAGATTATAGATCTTCGTTTACTTTGTCTAATCAGTATAGGATCTCCAAGCCTGGTTCCTATTGGGCGGAGTAATGATCAACTCATGAAAATATACCTAACTTAAAAAAACGATTGTTTATTAGAACAATAACGTAAGTGATATACTATTGTAAGTTTATTGATGTTATTTGAGTTACTCTATTAGGAATCATATAAAATATAGTCTATTATGTCTCAACTCACTATAAGGACCATCCACTATAAAGATTATATTGTTATTATGATCAACTCACTAAAGGACATCCACTATAAAGATTTATGTTATTATGATCACTCAGATTATAATGTTATTATAATAAAAAAAATTTTTTTAATTTAAAAAAAAAAATATATATTCATTTCAGTAAAGACAAACATATTAAGGTTTAAAAAAAAAAAATATGTTCTTTAAATAAAACCAAGACATGTTGTCATTACTCAGGATAACACAAAAAGTCAATATGAGTCCACTTATTTCCATCGTGGTACTAGATTATTACACTATCAAAAGTCCACACTATTAAGTCCAACTCACTATTAAGACAATCTCACTATTTAGACCAACTCAATAATCGTATAAACTCACTTTCCATCTCACTATTTAGACCAACTCAATAATCGTATAAACTCACTATCCATCTCACTATTTAGACCAACTCAAAATTCGTATAAACTCACTTTCCATCTCACTATTTAGACCAACTCAAAATTCGTATAAACTCACTTTCCATCTCACTATTTAAACCAACTCAAAATTCGTATAAACTCACTATCCATCCCACTATTAAGATCAACTCAAAATTCGTATAAACTCGCTATCCATCCCATTTTAGACCAACTCAAAATTCGCATAAACTCACTATCAATCTCACTTTTTGACCAATTTATTAATCTGTTAAACTCACTGTTAAGACCATCTTACTACATGTATTAAGACCAACTCAGTATTCAGACAAACTCATCATCATTCTCACTTTTTAGACCAACTCAAAATTCGTATAAACTCACTTTCCATCTCACTTTTTAGACCAACTCAAAATTCGTATAAACTCACTATCCATCCCATTGTTTAGACCAACTCAATATTAAGACAACCCCCCTTTTTGACTTATCTCACTTTTCAGACCAATTAATAATCGGACAGATTCACTATTAAGACCACCCCCCTTTTTGACTTATTCACTGTGAGGACAACTTCATTTTTATGAACATTTATTCAGGATCTCTTATCTTGATTTTATTCCTAAATTTACATCAGCCAATCAGACCAAATCTCCTAATTAGAGCAGCTGATCGTATACGCGATATAATGACAATCTCATTATCAAGACTCCTCGGTAATTCAATACAGCGACGGTGTAAATCTCCAAGACGACCAGGATGGGATACGCTATGCTAAGAGTTCATGTAGATCCGAGTGAGTGTCTGGCAACATGACATGAACACTCCGTAACAGAGCGGCGGGGCGACAGCAGTTTCACGGAGAAAGTTTATCACCGTTTTTATTGATGTCGAGTATGATCCCCCACAACGGATGCCGAATACCGCAATGATTATAAAACTGGGAAAATCGTTGTACTTCGAGGCGCGTAGGCCTACAGAAAACTTGTTGAAGTCACTGTGAGGCGATCGATATCGCTGATCTAGCAGTAAAGTTCCTATAGAGTCGTACATGTCTACGGAAACCCGATGCGGGACAAAGATTTCATGGCTGGAAATCTGGCAGTCCTAGAACAGTTGTCCTTCACTTGAAGATCTTTATTCCTCAAAACGTACTTAACGTTATATTTTAAGCAAAGCGTTAATGGGAATCCCTACAGGAGACAAAGATCTGTCTTGCAAAACATACAGAATAAAACAAACGTTCATTAATTCCCCATGAGTTAATTCAATGGTTTTGAAATATGGAAAATTAATAGTAGTATTTTTGTAATCAATTAATTATTGCTCTCAAATCATCATTTCTGTCACAGGATTGAGTATGTTTAAGCCAAACATGTATTTATAAATGTATTTCTGGGTAGTGAAGACACAAAGAAAATAGTTGCGAACATTCATTTCATTAAATATGCTTTAGGTACGTGTGTATCTGTGCAGAGCCTGCATCTTTGTTAAAACGATTCAATTGATGGACCTTCTTAAAATTAGACAAGCATGAGGTGATTGACCACAGGATAGCTCAATTGAATTTTTACCAATGCACCCAGGTTTAACCCTTTCTCTCATAGAGGATACCATGTACCAAAAGACCTATGCGAACAGCATAAAACCAGATCAGCCTGCGAGTTAGCTGATCAGGTTTTTTGCTGTTCGCTGCTCCTCAGTGGTCTGGAAATGAGGATTTTGTAATTAAATTTGGTAAGGTTTGAGTTTGGCTTTCTGCAGATCAGGCTTTATATGGTACCTATTGAGTGAGTCAAAATGAGTCTATATGAGGGAAAGGGTTAATTGTCGGTCACGTACGTCAGAGAATCCTGAAATCTGTTACAGCCAGTCTTCCACAAATATTAATCAAACACAAAAGTTTTCTCTCGTGACAGAGGATTTTTTGTTAGGTTAAGGGAGACGGGAGACAATGTTTGAAAATACAATAAATCTATCAAACAGAGTTCCCTCCCTTTGCTGAAATATTCGGTGATCCATGTTTATCTACGAAAATCCATACTACATGCATGCATTTTAATGGACAAAATAATTTAAAGTCCTGATGTGTTAATATTTATAGTGCCCAAATAAGTACATGACTTACATATTCTTAATTACAGCATGAAACCGCTTAAAAATACATTAGTCGTCCCTTTAAATCATATAATTTAAGGTTATAAGTACTGTAATCAACGGTAATTAAAGTTTGCGGACATAAATGTTCGAGTTTGAACAAGCTTTGGTATTTTCACGACAGTGAAGTTTCATAAATTTCAACCTGGTGGACAAATAAGTATCACCAATTCTAAGTTTGGGTATAACTTCGTGAAAATTTAAGTTCGTGGATTTATACCTGCCGCGCAAACCGCAAACATAAAGCGCACAAAATTATTTATAGATTTAAGAAATACAAACTCATCAGTATATTTGAAAAACACGTCCAAAGTGAACCTGTCATGATCGGCCAATAAGGGGATATGAGAATGTGGCTGCTTGGACCAGATGACCGGTGAGTGGAGGTTAAATAATACATATATTCATGGACCGGCCCCGGTGGCCGAGTGGTTAGAGCGTCCACCCCGGAATCGGGAGATCGTAGGTTCAATCCCTGGCCACGACATACTAAAATTGTAAAAAAAAAAGGGTACTAGTATAGCTCCCTTATTTGGCGCTCAGCATATAAGGGTAGTTCCAGGACTGGTTGGCCCGGTGTGAGGATAATGTGTCTACGGCGTGATATTGCAATGTGGCAGCACTATGTCTGTCTCGAGTAGACTTCGTCTCCAAATGACTGAAAATCTGTCGGTGGGACGTTAAATCCAATAAACAAACAATTAAGATACAATTTTTTAATGCAGATTGGATGTTTAATGCAGATTGGATGTTTAATGCAGATTGGGTGTTTAATGCAGATTGGATGTTTAATGCAGATTGGATGTTTAATGCAGATTGGATGTTTAATGTCGCACAAACAATTTAGCACAGCTTTATCTTTAAATAATAATATTTATTCACGTACGCTATCCTCTGCATAGAAGCAAAGGTATTTCGAATATTTTTTTCCTGTTTGGTCCGATCTAATTTGTTTTAATTTCCACTTAACCGACCGACCCTATTTTTAGTACATTGTACCAACCTTAAACCTTTTTCTTAGTATTCGGATCTTTTGTGTGTGTGTGTGTGTGTGTGTGTTTTCACATCCACTTACCAAATAAATAAATAAATTGATAAACCTCCTGACCCTATTTTGGGTAGATGTCAGTGAAAAAAACAACATTTCTTTTATCAAAATCTACTCATTTGATAAGGAAATACGAAAAAAATGTTGTTGTTTTATGAGATATATAGTTTGGGCTGGAAAAAAAAACACATTCATTATCTCAGAGTATTAAAAACAGTCAAATAAAAACACCGAGTTAAGACATTCTGAACATTTGAAACTTAAAACACCAGGTAAAATATATGTTAGAACTCAATCAATTAAAAGTAAAATAACAAAACAAACATAGTGAACATAACAGATGCGTACGTGAAATGTTTATCTAAAGGTATACACGTGTACCATGTCACTCTTGCCCACAACCACCATTTATTTCCTTTCGGTGTTATGGCAACGTCAAACGGGGCCAAAGGGAGACGTGGAAATCAGCCGGACCCGCTCCCCTTCATTGGTCAGTTGCAGCACGCCCTTCTCCGCGTATGTTGTGACGTACACATTACTCTCTTTATCCACGCACATTCCGCGAAAATCCCCAAACCCTTTGTAAGAGTTCCGAAAAATGAATCTTCCTCGAGCATTGTAGCATTCAATGGCATCGAAATCTGTGGCAATAAATATTTTGCCGGTTGACTCATCATATGCTATTCCTTGAACGTTGTCATGATTTGCTGTAATGTCTATAACGGATTTGTGGCTGATTTGTTGTTCTGACTGCGCAATCGTAACTCGACCCTTTTCTTCTTTTTCTTCTTTGTGCTGAATAGTTAAATACTCCCCCGAGAAGTTGGTTATAGCAAAGCAACTTATAGTTGTATTAATTATTTTGTAATCTTCAAGTTTCCTATACGATGATTTAATAATGTGTATGGTTTTGTCCTCTGGAAATGAGACGCAGGCAGTCCTGACACCAAGGACGGCGACACCGTATGGCCTAGAATTGAAGTTGACACGGCTGACGAACTCACCGTTGCTATGAAACAATGACACTGATTTGCTTGTCCTGTCATTTATTAAAATATCGCCGTTTTGAAATATATCCACTCCTCTTAAATCATCAAACGGAGCTCTGGCTCCAAAAATGGCGGTCTCACGTACAGGACTTTCATTGAGTGACTGTTTCACTGAATGATCGTTTTCTATAGAAAGATGCCCAAACTTTTTGACACTGTTGGCAACAAGCTTCAAACGCTCATCCATCTTAAAGGTATAAATAAGTTCCTTTACTTCGGAATGGTTAGCAACCAATAGTTTCTCGTATCTTCGACATTCTTCTTGTAATTTCTCCATGGTAACAAAGAATTGTGCGTCAGATCCGTATGTTAAGGCCGCTTCAAGAACGGATATTGTATTTTCGAGAGCTTTGGCAAGGCGTTGACCCTGCTCGATGCCCTTCTCTAGCTCTTGTTCCTGATTTTCATGAAGCGAATCAAACTCTTTTATGAATGCTTCTTCCATACCGTCTAGAAGTTCTATCATCTTCGATTTTAAATCACGAATTTCAGATAATATCTCCATCTTACTTGTTTTCATGACATCCCTTGCACTTCCTTTGTTTGAAAGAAGCTTATTCTGTGCATCGAGACAGGCATTTAGTCGTTTCAGTAGCTTTTCACCTTTCTGTTGGGTACGCATCTCTTTTCCAAGTTTAGCCATTTCAATGACATTGTCGCACTTTCTGTGAACTGCTATGGCGCATATTGGGCAACACTGTTGCTGGTGGTCCTTACAATAAAACTGCAGAAACTGATCACCGTGTTCGCCACACCTTTCATCCTTGATAACTGCCGCCACCGGTTGTGCTTTGACCTTAGTTATTTCGACAAGGCCATGCCCACGCGTCAGTCTCATGCCCTTGTGGCTCGTTGTGCACGTGGGACACAGTGCCTCGCGGCAGGAAGTGCACCACATCACAGCTAGAGAGCGTTTTCTTGTGGCTAGACATGGGTCGCACTTGCGATCTCCTTTCTTGAGATCTATGGCATCTAATACAGAGTCAATCAGCTGGTTTGATTTGAAGTGCTTTGCCCATTCATCCCGTTTAAGATTGGCCTGGGGAGCTGAGCAAGCTTCCCCACACACTGGGCAGTCGAACGTTGACTCGGTTTTCTCGGAAACCATGATATGCACGTTAAGGCAGTTCATACAGAAAGAATGCAGGCACGGTAAACACTTCGGCATTTTCAGCTTCTTCTTACAAATTGGACAGTTGATGAAATTCTCTGGTAAATCCATTGGCCACTCATCTTTAATGGTATCCATTATAACGCAAACAATCAATACTTACGTTTTTACTCAAAATATTTTTATAACTTTTGAAAGCTTGCAAACGCACTGAAAAACGAAATATAATTGTTGAACAGAGCTGTGTATAGTCTATTGAAAAAAAACGATACGGTCAACTTTCCCAGGTAAACCACTCTATCTAACAATGAGTGATTGTATCAAATTACGTTAATCGCGAGGTGGAATGTTCAGGTACATTGATCAATAAGACAATGGGGAAGAAATCCGACCTATTTTGGTTACAGATTGATACATATCGCACTGCTCTAAAATAGGGTACGTTAACTTGTACAAAAATTTAGAATTCTGTTTGAGTTTAAATGTACTGAATACTGATGTAGGAACACTTACATAAGTAAACTAAAGTGAATTTCGTCAGAATTTAGTCCATTGTCAGCTACACTATGTTGTTGTTGTTGTACTGAGTCCCTACGAGTCAGAAGAGCCTGTTGTTGTTGTTGTTGTAGGTGTAGTAGTAGTAGTAGTAGTAGTAGTAGTAGTAGTCCCCTCGAGTCAGAAGAGCCTGCCTTTAGGTTGATCGTTTTTTATACGCCTTCAGGTCTTCTTCATCTGTAATGTGCAACATCAATAATCCGGTAAGATCCGGTTAACCAGATCGCATAAATTAGGCTCCTTTTTCTTTTGGAAGTTAAAGCATTCACTACCCGTGCTATCCCAATTACTGCCGACTATCTGCATCGCCATGTCACCCAATGTAAGCTAGTGACGTCACAGTCTCTATTTATAGATTGCATGTCACCGGTGTGAGGGTCCATTTACTGCGTCAGCTATTCCAATACGATGGTTTCGGTCGCCGAGCGGGTAAATCGCTATGTGTCCGAAACCCAACAAGGTCGCTCTGACTTTTTCATATGACTCGGAAGAAGCCTACCACACAGCTTGCGCTAGGTCAATGGTTCTACCAGGGTGCCTCTGTGCACTCGAGCTCTCCTCCACCTATACGAAACAGGACTGAAATACTGTGGCAGCGACGGTAAAACTCCAAAAACAACACCAATATACATGTAGTAAAACTACACAAGTATTAAATCAATCCAACGATTGATATGTTAACCATGTAAATGACATCCGAACTGCAAAATCAAGCAATATCTTCCCTGATGATAACGAAATCAATTTCGGTTGAATGTCAATCTTTGTCCGAATATTATATTAATCAGTCATTATGACACACATTGCATTTGAGAACGTTCTGTGTATGATATATTTAAATTATTGCTTTTAATATATCTCCATTTTGTTTGAGATGAAACTATCAAAAATTGTGCTGTCACCACATGTACTAACACGGGAAAAAAAAGCCAAAATAATCGTTTTCAAAGTAGATATAGCCATATCACACACATAATCATAGGATCCAGGTTTCAACTTTCTTCTTAATTTCATGGGATAGCTTCTCAGATGAACCATTCTGTTTTCAGATATAACGGATAGTGCAAGATTCTACTTTATTTATTAGAGAGAGAGAGAGAGAGAGAGAGAGATCTGTTACTATTCAGTGTTCTACGGTCCCCTAATAAAAGCGTTTAGGTGTTGCATATATCATGATATATAAGGCGAGGAAGACCTAAAACCAGGAGGTGCGCTACTCGGCGAGATATCGTAAATTCTCGGCGCGAAGTCTCGGAAGAGCAAGTAAGAACGAGAGCAATTATTCAACCATAAAACATACTGGGTCTTTTAATTAGCTTAGGTATGTGTGTTATTCATTAGTTTAGGAAAGGGGGCCTCCGTGGCCGAGATGGTAAAGTCGCTGACTTTAACACTCAATCAGCCCCTCACCACGTGGGTTCGAATCCCGGCAGGGTCATTCGGATTTTCATGTGAGGAAGCCTTCCAGCTGGCTTGCGGTAGATCTGTGGTGTAATTAGCTGGACGTCGCTATATGACTGAAATACCGTCGAAGCGACGGTAAACTCAAATAGTTAAGTCAAGTTTAGGAAAGCTTATTGCATCAAAATTGGACTACAGAAGAAAAGGTTTTGTTAAAAATCCTCAGGAACTTGTTCCTCGTGATAGTGGAAAATACATTCACGCTTCACATATTATCTTAAGATTATCTACTTACTAAATAAATGTCTAGCTGACAACGCCCTTTGTAAAATTGCGGAATGACGTCACTTTTTGCAGTCGTTGAGATAATTTAAAACAAACATAATAAACATTAACATACGTAACTTTATTCTATGGTGTTCAACGTAAAATTTTATAGTAATATTTTGTTGTTGTTTTTTACTGAATATGTATGTTTTCAGACGTTTTCCATTAACAGCAACAACATGAGGAATATAATCATTCTGTATTTTATTAGATATATCTAATTCCTGGTTTATTATGTTTTACTGTCTTAACTTGAAAAAAAATGTTAAATTTGTCAGGAACCTGCGTACCTAAACGTTTCCAGGTAATTCACAGAAAATGGCTAAATTTCTAAAAATAATACATGTTGCTGCATACTGTCTTAATGCAGTTGTAAATATTGTTATAGGTTCGAATTATGATTCCTTTGTTTAAAACATACCTCTTATAAAGTAAAGTAATGCTAGCGGGACACGCGATGTTTCCTATAACTTTTCATCTACTTTCTTCATGAAGGTAGATGAAAAGTCCCCCCCCCCCCCCCCACCACCAAAAAAAAATAAAAATAAAATACACACACACATATATATATATATATATATATATATATATATATATATATATATATATTTTGTAAGTCAGTAACTTCTACAATTCCTGATGTAAAGATCGTTTACAAGACTCGGTAGATAGATGGAAGGTTTCGTGTGTGGCAGCACGGTCTGGAACGAGCACGTCCAGCCCGTGAGCCAGTTGTAGGCCACGTCTATAGAGCGGCACGTGTAGCCCGAGGCAGACTGGCAGTGCGCCTTACAGTCACCGAGGGATGACATCAATTTGATCTCCTTGTCGTGGAACGTCATCTCCATCCCTGGAAATATCTGATAGGTGTCCCCGTAGTTCCCGCAACCTACAGACATAAATTGATACTGATCTGTAAAAGGAGGGCACTCGCATTGGCTATTAGCTTGTTGTTTAATCATGTTCACTCTTGAATAAAATATGTATTAAATAAAATTAGGTAAATACTGTGGCAGTTAATATATACATTAATGACGTCATTTGAGACTCAACACCTAACATTCTTGGGTAGCTCGATGTAAACATATGTAAATAGAAAAGTTTAGTGGAAGACTCCCTTTTATAGTGCTGAACTATATATGTACAATTCATTGCGCGAAAATGTATTTGTCAAAATATAGATTAAGATACAGATCAAAGATAGCTTATTGTCCTAGAAAGCTAGCTCAATTTCTCTTGTGTGTGATGAAGACTGTACTTAAGATATTCAACTCATTCCAACATGATACCCCCTCTCTCTACCTTAAGAAGACATAGTCTTCAAACTGAAAATACTGTTAATGGGACGTTTAACACACCAAACTGTACTCGTACAGCTGTTAGTATAGACCATTACAAATATAGCTAAATTTATCACTAAACGCGATAAATACCCGCGTTTCCCACCTCGCCATCATGTAATGAGCTCTAGTGTAGGACGAGACTTCACGAGACAGGGCGTGACGAGCCTGATTAATATAGAGTGCCCATGTGTGTGAAGCGGGAACATAATAACATTATAGGATGCTCACCATCCGTGCATTTCCCCGTAACCGGGTCGTAGCTGTATCCTATTGTTGAGCATGCGCACTTCCCCGAACGGCACACGTGGTTTTGGGAGGACAGGCACGGGTACAAATGGTTGCATGATTCGTCATACTTAGCTATGGTGAAACAAATGTTCCATAGATCAGTATCAAAAAGTCAAAATGGAAAAACAAGTGATCATTCAATGGCTGTGCTTCTAAACTAATTAAGAAGTTCGAAACATAAAACGAAAACTTTTCACATTCGAATTCCATCCCACATGGGTTTAATCCTGGTCCTCCGGTTTTCTCCCTAAGCCAAAAAAAAAATAAAAAAAAATAAATAAAAATAAAAAAAGTTCCCTTTCTGGTCTCCAGCAAACAAAAAAAGTAAAAAAGATGGTCGGTAGGTCGGGATTTTATCTTTTTGTTTAATTTATTTTTTACATGGAACGAAAGGTACTAGAAAGGGGAAATATTTTCTTAATGGCGGAAAGATTAAAAATAAAAACTTTAAGAGACGTTCGTTAAAAGAGAGAGTCGGTCGGGAGCCCAGAAACGGAACTTTTTTTTTTTTGCCTGACGCGCACGCCATCAGTAGTAACGAGGGATAGTCATAAGCTATGCCGCTTTCTGTCCATTCCATAAACCTGTTAGGTTATTAGGTATATGGTCCAATCGTTGTAAAAAAATGTTAACAAAAAAAATATAACAAAATAAATCCAAGACCCTGGCAAGGACAAAAGATGCCAGCAATACACTTTTGTATGTGCAAAATGACAATCATTATACTAAATATAAATTATATTTGTAACCAGTCGTCATGCCTTGCATAATAATGGTTTTATTCAAGGTTTCAAAACAAAGAAAATATGATGAAAAATAGCATTCATGTTGCATGGATGAAATGAAATTTACCCAGAGACAATGTCGTCCATTTTTTCTCTCCCCACACCACCATATACAATCAAATATCATGTATTGAATTGAGTGTCTCCACATAAAATACTTATATATCAATCATCAATGTATTGGATATAGAAGTGTGTATTATTCACGTCCATTTGTATTGTAAACTAGTATATGCACAACTATGAAAAAAATGCTTCAACGCGGAAGCAATATACATGTATGACAATTAAAGTGTAGGGCTAACTTTAACGAAATTTCACAGTAAAGGTAAGAAAATGTGCAACTAATTTTTTTTAGGTTGACTGAAAACATCTATCATGACCACTCAATTTTAACATACATCTGCAACCATGAAATATCTATATTAATTATACTGAAATTTTATCAAGATTTAATTTAAATGAAAACTGTCCTTAACAATGACAAATAATTAGAAGAATTATAAACATTACGCATCTGTATACATAAAGAGATCTAAACCTAAAGTTTTCTCATAAACTAAAATATGATCGGTAATTTGCGCATACGTGATGAAAATATTGTTTATTGTTTGCTCCTCTTCGACAAATTCTTTTTATGAATAATTATTTTGATGAAACTACCAAACTAATAAGTTGCTCTAGGGCACCATATATCTTCAATGGTCTTCTTTATTGTTCCTTCCCATAGGAAAGAACATCTATAGTCTCTCCTCGCTACTTGCCGGATATGAGACTGGCACCTGAAAATATGTTTGCTCGCTCAATACTATGTGTCATTCAGAATTCTTACGATGAGACGGGTACCAGCGTGCAGTTACGTAATATCTCGAACCGTCATTTTATCGACCATATTTAGCTTTTTGATGACGTTCAAGTTACGAAACACCAATCCATGGCGATGACAATAATTTATTCGGGGATTACACTCGAAATTGCAGAGAAAGACGCCTTCATTCTTTATTCCATTCATTCATTTCATTCATTGCATGCGTTTCGTAACAACCCTTGCTCAATACCTTAACTTCATACGTTAGCAGGAGTGAAAATACACAGGTCTGCTGACAGGCTCTCCCATTATCTGTTTATATGGCAAGATACTTTAGTCCACTCTAGTGTTTTACTCTGGACCTTCAAATGGACTTGTAGCTAATAATCTGTTGCTGCTAGACATGGAAGTTAACATAATAAGCGAAGCATTAACAGCCTGCAGGGCCCACTGTCACTTCGGGGGACTGGACCCGCGGGGCCCTGACGGCGTGGAATTTTCACGTTGTACCTTTGTTGGGAGTTTTTTTTTTATTGTGAATATTAACAATTAGACTGATCTTGAATCACGTAACTTTCTACTAAAATACATGTACATTTATATTTTTGCAACCGTCAATAACTTTATAATAAACTTTTTATCCAAGATGCAATTTATTGTCAAGTAGTCAATTAATTTATTTATTTGTTTTATTGGGGAATTTTTCACTGACTAGAAGGGTAAAGTATGTGATTTAGAGGGGGAATAGGGCCCGGTACCATATTCAACAAACATTTAAAATGGCCATGGCCTAGAGCTAAATTTAAAAATTGAATCTTTCAAATGCGGTATATATGTAGATGTGTGTACAGATGTGCTATGACATGTCAAGTTATGTTATTGATGGAAATTATGAAAATATTATATATTTCCCATGATAATATGAACCTTTTTTCAGTTTGATTTTCGTCAGAAATTTTGGTTACGTCACGAGCCCTTGGATTAAACATAAATCAGCTTTCACACTATACCTCAAAGTTAACAAATGTACTGGAAAGAACTTTTGATAGGCTAAAACTTATCAATCAAACTAATTCAAACACTCACGATGTGGTCTTAGGTACTCGGTTCCAGCTTCTGACGTAAGTCCCGATATCGAGTCATAGGTCCCGGAGCAGCCCCAACATTGCCGGGTGACTGCGTGATAGAATGCGCTTTTACATGGCATGGAGATCTCACACAAGACAGAGCAAACTGCGGAACTGCGCGCACCACGGGAAAACACCTGATTCAAAGGTGGACATCTGTAGCCATCAGCAACAGTTGACCAGTGCAAATACTTGACAGTCCTAACCGCAATTAATTGGCACCGCATACAATAACGAAGAACACACGACTACGAATAACTTCATTTTCCCACGTTAGTCCAGCTACTGTTTATAATTTCAATTAACAATCGATCAGTTGGTTTGAAAATTATATGATGCATCCAATATCTCTTGTGTGGTTACCGCGATCGGTTTGTTGATTTAATTCTTACTGGCAATGCACTGATAACGCATCATCTGAAATTATGGACATATTGAACTTTTTCAATTATTATGTTAGGTTCAGTTGAGCATATAAATTATGCGCATCTCGTATATCTGTCAACGTTAATGTAGTTTACAGAAAAGCAAACACTGGAGACCTTATTGATTGCAGATTAATAAAAACGACTATTAATTTAAAAACATAAACAATAATCAGAAGAGTAGTTCCAAACTCACATACGCAATTAAGATGATACTTTTACAATATTTCTAAATTGGAATAATGCAAAACTGATCTTATTAAAACAAATAATATGATCTCATTGTAATAAAATTCTATGGTGTGAATAATCGAGGCGTTATTATGACCTATCTTATCGGATATCAAGCCGGTGCTTCGACCCGTGTCAGACCGATATTATATTTCTCGTTTGATAACACAATCGTTACAAATGATGAAAATTAATATTTTTATCATTACCATACAATCTCTGTACATGTATATAGGATTCACATAACAGAACCTATGTATAGTTATACTCAGACACAGCTCATATGGATCCATGGATCCCATATACCTTTGCTGTTTGGCTAAATTAATGCTTTTAGATTTCAACATTATAATCAAGAGTCAGGATTATTTTTCAGTATTTTCTAAATGCTGCTTGTTTATGTACCTTACATGTGCTTTTCTATAGACATTAAACTTGTCCTCATGTGGCGCATTTTCTGTTAAGGAAACGTCCTCGTCTTTTGAACTTTTCAGTCCAACCAACCAAATGAGGTGTCAAATGGACTCTAGCACTAGTATGTCTTCCGTCATTATTTTATTAAGTTGTTTGTTGTTGTTTTGGCTCGCGGTCATGGCCACAAACCCTTATTTTACTTCATTTTTGTGATTCTGTTATCAAATTCTCATCGCATTTCGGACAAGTTGCATTTGGCAGAAAGACGAGATTATCCGTTTGTGTACACGTCATATGCGGATACCCCAAAATCAAAATGAATTGTGGGAAGGAACAAACAACCAATCAGAAACACAGGGGCTTAAAGTTACATGGAGTGAATCGCCCCATGCAACTTAGAGCCTATGTGATCAGCACCGGATTGCATGCTCTGGTACACTGCTTTGATTTTTTAACAAAATACATAACCGAAAACCATTTATTATTAGTAGAACAATTATTATATTGGTCTTCACGGTTCGGTTTGTAATTTAGCAGATGCAGCAGTCAACACATAACTCTTCGAAAACATGCATAAGACTATTGATGCAATCTGTTCATATATGGAACACAGTATTAAACAACACTTGCAAGCATATTCAAAATATGTTTGAAAGGTAAATTCCAACTTTACCGGTGTACTTGGTTATTATACTGGGGCAAAGACATGAGTGGAAATACTATAACCTTTCATGCGTTACGACCATGTATTAAATATAACATATTTTACTTATTTGAAAAAGACTCCCAAAAATTATACTTTGAAGTTAGTCAGCGGTAATTAGAAATTTAAAAAGTGTGTCAAATATAAAAGTATTAGGTACGCACGACCGAAGTGGCTAGGATTAAGAAAAAAATAATAAGAGAAGAAGAAGAGAGTAATTTTCTAAAATACTATGTGAATGACCGGTATCACTTATGTGAAGTTATTTTTCAGGTGAGATTCATGGCCGGTTCATATTATGTACATGTGTAAGATTTCAGAATTTCGCTAACATTTGAGAGATTTTGTGAAATTCCTGGATTAACTTGTCACGAAATCACAGAGAATTTACATTACTAAAATGACGCTCCTAAAATTACTGAGTGATGAAGAAATGTGAAAATATATTATGAAAAGGGGCGTAAACTGTGTTAAAAATGCGGATTTTTCCCAACGTCGGTTGACTTGGTCTTCATTGCATTGAGATAAAAATGTGTAAATCCATTAAGCCTATGATGATTTATCGATTGGACATGGTATTTTGGCAAACTCCAAGTCGAAAAGGGGCAATAGCTGTGTCAAATGATTACGGACTTTGTCCAAATTCAAAGTTAACCTTAGTTTTATCAGGATAAATAAGTGCACCAAATACTATACCACCATGCCAACCCGTTCACGAATAACAGATCCGACTAAGCAAACAGACTGACGGGCGGACCGACAAACTGACAAGCTTCCCCATTTACTTGTATATGGTACTATTGGGGTCAACCATTGTCCGTCCGTCAGTCAGTCAGGACGTCGGTCAACATTTTCTAGCATCTTCATTTCTTAAGCATTCATCTTCAAACTTAACGACAATGTTTATAGCCATAATATATCAGCAAAGTTCGATTATGGCTGATACCTGCCAATTAGGTCTGGAGTTATGGCCCTTGAATGAAAAAAATGCCACATTTCATTTTGTGTACACTCTAGTATATTCATTTCTTAACCAATCATCTTCAAACATCTTGACAATGTTTATGGCCGCAATCGCTAAGTTGGATATGGTTGATATCGGCCAATTCGGTTTTGAGTTATCGCCCATGTATAGACTTGCACAAGGAAACACTTAGAAAATGTTCTTGTTAAAAACCACAGGGCATGAAGTTTAGATATTTGGTGTGTAACATGGTCTTGTGGAGCCTTCCAAATTGTTCAAATTATAGCACTGGGGTCAAAAGTGGCCGAACCCGGGTCACTTGGTTTAATATAGGCTTACATAGGAATTTTAACCTTATTGTCAGAAGGCCTGGAAATGAGAATATGGTTTAGTTTTAAAACATGGCCTATTTGAACTTTACCAAATTCTTGCAATTATAGCATTGGGATCAAATTGCCGCGTTTGATGTTCACTAATTTTTACAAAGACTTATATAAGGGCCTATTATCGTCAATTTTGGAGCACATGTACAGTATTGTGTGGTATTGAACTTTGACCTTGAATGCCGTCACCCATTTTGAATATTTTAGCTACATTTTTTTTTTGCCGAAAGGCACAGTTTGATTTCTGAAATGAAATGATTTTGCTGTATTACTGCGTATAGGTTATGTATTTGGTTCGACTAATAAGTTACTTGTACAGGCTCTCAGGTGAGCATTCAGGGCCATCTTAGCCCTCTTGCTTTTTTTTCTTCCTTTTATGTGTTTGTTTGTTTGTTGTTCATTCAATTCAAGTACAAGTTTTGTTTTTCCTTTCATTTTGATACACTAGTCTTAATTCTTAATTATTTGATTATTCTTATTGTTCGATCAGTTTAGAACATTTAAACAGTGCACCCGAGCAGTAACAACGATATAGTTTTCCTCTTTTCTTTCATTTTCCTCTTTATTTTCAGCCTTTGGTCTTTTTTTCCCTTCTTTTAAATTCTGTTAAGATTACCTTGACATTTTTCTTATTTTTTTTCTCGAATATTTTTTCAAAATTATAACTTAGTCACTGGACCCCCTTTCTTCTTTTTATTCTCAGAGGCTAGTCATTGAGTATTTACACCCATTCTATTCGTAGTTATCTTTGATATTTCAAATATATGTTAAATGACTGTCGTTGTTATTTTGTTTCATATACATTGTAGGGTAACAACTGAATCTAATGTTGTTAGACATTTTTGTCCACCAGTCTTCTGTAATTTGTTGCAGAAAATGTTTAAAATCGCTGATCCGAAACCCGCGACTTGATAAGTGCCGCATAATCAATTTCCCCTTTTCGCGAAAAATTTAACCGGTGTGCAAGTACACTATTACCTTTAATGAAAACTAATGCTTGCAAGAAAATGATGTTAAAGCATAAAGTCTGAGTCTGCATTGGTAACAAGTTTTATTATTTTGTTTTATGTTGTGACGTAATTTTGCGATCGTAAGATATCATTGATTAATTGTTTCATTATGCTTATAATTTAAATGAACCATTGTGTATATTCAATATTAATGATTTCGGATGAGCGGTGAATTTCGGATACAAGATGGTTATAAAGAGCAAAAATGTATCTATCAATGCCTTAAATATTTGTTACTTAACGCTTTAACGCCTTTTGTTTCTTTTATATATTTGGTATTGTTATTTCATTATACACATCTATAGGAACACAGGACACCGATATTCAGTGAAAAAAAAAAAAAAAAAAAAATAAGACCTCTCTTTATATAATTATAAATAAACACCAGGAATGCAATGCCTTCCGTACCCCACCCACCTCTCCGATACAGGGATAATTGTTGGATAGCTTTGCAAAGGATTTTTCTGGTCTGGACAATTAAATGGGTTAATTATCTTTCCAAAATATATCCTTACTGTTAATGTTTCGTGTTTAATACCACTGAAAAACACAACTCTACTCTAATTTCTCATGTCGTAGTAGCCATGACATGACGTCACAGTTTTACACCCGCAGTGAACAAATATATCAGAGGGGTGAGTTGGATATGGAAGGCATTGCATTCCTGGTGTTTATTTATATATAGAGAGGTCGATTTTTATTATCTATTTTATTGAATATCGGTGTCCTGTGGATTTGGTGACTGCGTTTCTATGGACAGCCCCATTGTGATACAATATAAATATATTTTATATACACAAAACTAATAAGATTAGCTATGTATTGCTTCATATTGTTGTATATTTTAAAGCAATCATCCATTAAGATTTTCAGAAAAAAAGGCCTGTGCACAGCATTTTAAGTTACTGGTAGTGGTAACAGTCGCTTACAGTTACTACTACTAGTTGTTTGCTTGCTTACATTCTTAACACTGAAGAACTTAACAGGGTGTAAACACTCATGCCCACAAGTATTACGATAACTGAAAGCAGGGCTTATGGAATATTATTTATGTAACAGAAATGCAATAAGGCATCATTGAAAAGTATACATACCTGCAAGCACATGTCATCTTACATAGGAAGCATTCGAAAGTAAGCATGTTGTAATATTTACTTAGATAATCTTCCATAAGGGCTGATCAAAGTGATTAAGGCACAGAAACAACATTTGCTTTTTTATGCATTCCAGTGATATTGATGGGTGAATGTTCAGTATTGCTGACACACTCGTCTTCTTGTAATGATATTGAACAAGTGATGTTAGTTGGCTCTTGAAGATGAACATAGACAGCTAGACAGTGTATGTTCAATAAAATTGTTTATAGTTATGCTGTTATTTCTCATCCATCATATGTTCTGCAGTAATCGAGGCAAACACCTTGTGTAAAACTATCTGACTTATTAGACAATTTACAAAAAATCAATTTGTTCAAGTATTCTTCTTTACATATACACTGGGTTTCATTAATAACTTATTGTTGATCAAATTCATAATTTAAAATCAAAAAAATGCTGTTAATTTTTTTTCAAATGGAAACCCTGTATAAAGTTACCCTGTGGAAAGATCTACCATCACACTTTATTGGTAATTTTAGACTGGCTGTAAATGACTTACATGCCTTTAATAACAGGAAATCAGGAGTTCATTTTTTTACCGTTTGACTGTCATTCTTTACTTTTACCTTGCACAGATGTGTACCTGTAACATGGAACACATACATATTGGATGTAGAGCAGTCTAAATAGTTAGGCTTTTGGAATTTTAAGAAGTTGCACATGTTTTTCCTACAGACTACAATACATTAACAATTTTAGTTGGATTTTTAAGACAACTGACGTTAGATTGTTGTGTTCCATGTACTCCTGGTCTGCAGTTTTGCTGAGCTCTGTCTTCTATGTCACTGCCAGTGCCAATATATGTTTAATATATTTATAAAAGAATCATCAGTTATCGTCCTGACCAATCTCATTTCATTTTGAAGATATGGATCCCCTGTATTTTTCTACTGTTGCAGTAAAGAAATTTTTTCTTCATGCTTATTTGAACGCATACTTTATCATCATACAGGGGCTATATAGGAATCATGCTCAATGTGTCACATCACATCCTGTATTATTATGTCCCAAACTCTGCCACAGTAGTTACCTCCCCTTACAGTTGTTGATAACCACTGCCACCACAAGTAGATTCAGCTGTTACAGGCTGGATTTACTTTTATCATTTTTGACTTTAGTTTCGAAAATATCATATCAGTTTCATTGCATTCCATGAAAATAACATTGAAAAGTAAAAAATAAAATCAAATAACATTAATTTATAAAGTTATGAGTGTTAGTCACATGGTTTCAACTATCATCATGTGACTTGTGTGGTGGCATTGGTTAATTGGTTAAAGTAGCATAGCGTGACATAACCGGTGCACGGAGTTTGATTATGTCCTGCACTATTCTTAGCAATCGCATTACATGAACAATGTGGTTTGTGAGGCAGTTGTATTAATCACCTTAAGTGTACAACTCTTTGTAGCATGCAAGTAGATTTGTGTTATTTGTGTAACCAGGCCAGCGGACAGCTATAATCAACATGAGTACTGGAGGCCACTGTTACTGCAGCACCCCTTCCTTCGACAACCCATACCACTATACCTGTGAGATATGTAAAAGGAAATTCCATACAGGTTAGTAGTGTAATGAAACCATGTAAACTTCTACTGTCCCAAGCTTGTATCAGACTTAGGGCCATTTGTATGCAAATCAGACATTCTACTATGTCACAAAATCTACCTAATGCCAAGGGAGTTCAAGTGCTGTATTTTGTCTCAATTATGATTTTGCAACATCCTATTGAACAGTTTGACTCAGTGAAAAAGCACCACATGATATTTTAGGGAATTTTTTCACACTGTGACAGCTTTATGTTCCAATTATGATACATGTTCAGTTGGAAGTATAGTTTAATCAAAATATTTGGTTAAAGCAGCTTGATCACAGTTGGTCATTAACTAAGAATATGATTTAACTATATGTGTGTATTACTTCTATCAATACCCATCTACAGAATGATGCAATGTCACCTAATGCAAACATCGTAAAAAATTGGGTGGTTTCAGCATCACAGTCAATACCGTCATAGATGGTATTGAAATTATATTTAGACTGATAAAATCTATATTTGGAATCATTCACTTTTCCCACATGTGCTGACTTCATAGAATGAACTTACGGAATGGCTACCCTGAACTAGTTAAGATGCCATGTTGTGGAATGTGTCCTTCGTGGATATTGTATTATAAATTTAACCAATGTCCAGTGCAATGGGATCTACACTTTCCAAGTTTATTTACACTTTTTCTCTCTTCTGCCAAAATGCAGTGACAGCTGCATGTTTGGTGAACTATTTTTCTTTTTGAATCAGTTAATTAGTATGGTATATTTGCAGTATAATGAAGTAAAATATGTTTGTTTCAGAGTGTTTGTTGAGTGGGGCCCCATCTATCTTGCAGCAGGATTATTTATTCACTTTCAAATGCCAGGCATGTGGTGGAGGGGAGGAGGAGTTCACGAGAATGAGGCTACAGTGGTTTGTGATACACTTATATTTCATGTGGTCTAATAGTTATAAAAGTAGTTTCAAGCGTATAATGCATTATGGGAATCATACAATCACAAATCAAATATCATTCCACTAACAAAATAGTGCACACATAACAAATTCCATTCACACATGAATACAATGTAAATAAGTGTGCACTGTCTGGTATTTTATGGCACTTTCAACAATCAGATGCCTTTTCGCCTTTATGGCCCTTAATGCTCTTGAATAATGATTTTGGTATATTGTGGATGGCAATGGAAGGATCTGTGACCATTTAATTTGCATGATTAAACAAGGATTTAGTTGTATTTTCACAACAAATGAGGGTATAACAATAGTCTATAGCCTTCATGGCAATGTTTGTTGTTAAGGTCTGTTTTTACCAGATCTAAGGGTCACCACCTGGATCTGTCCATTGAACCCCTGTGTTGTGGGTTCGAACCCCATTAGGGGCAAGAATTATTCATGACCTTTCCATGCAAAGTACTGGTCCAATCCAGGAACCATTGAGAGGGATTAGTATAAGTTGTAAGAACTTGTTTCTCAATCGACGTAAAATAAATAAGTTTAACTAAACTGAACCCCTGACCACAATCCTGAGGCATGTGGTCAACAGGACCAGTTAATCTCATTGTGTGTTGATATGGTTACAGGATGCAGGTGGTGCAACTGACACTCTTCAATCTCCAGTTGGGAGGGGCAGGCATGTGTGGCTACTTTAGGTGGAAGGAACACATCTGTAGCTTCATCGATAAACACTGGCTAACATTCTTTGGTTCACACAGGTGAGGAATTATAATTTGATAATTTGTTGCTATTTTCTGTATTTAATTCCCTAAATGCTAGTCCAACCCTGAATCCATACAGAGAGATTAAGTTGTAGAACCTCCACCCAAGTTGTTATAAAATAGCTTAAACCATCTACTTCCAAAACTCTAATGCCTGTCTTTTAATTTAATCTGTATCTTTGTACTGTAGTTTATTGACATAAAGTTTCTTAAAAACTTTTGTAGTGTTCAATCCTTTACTTCATACTGATACATTTGAACACTGTGATAAACAGAGCAGACCAAGATCATGGGCTGTGTGATCAGGGTTTCCTTTTCTTGTTCATAAAATATTGTAGGTCAGATTGTACACTTTCTGTATATAAAGGAAAATCTGTTGATTCATTTACCATGGAAAGTTCAGTAAAATAATATTCATTCATCAGGTCATAAATTAATGAAGGAAAGGGAAGGTGATCTACACAACAACAGTTGGTTAACTTGATCTTCTTCATCGTCTAATACTCAAGGCCAATCAATAGATCATCTTTAGGCTGTGGGATATTACAGTTGAAATTGGTCATTTTAGGGTGTGTCAAATTGCGCCATTTCATTGGTCGAATCACGTATTTAAAACCAATCATAAAGACCGTTTATACAGCAGCTGGACGCAGTCATTTTCTTAATTGTTTACACGACTTTCAAGCCTCCACACCGAAGAGTGTTGCATTTATAAGTCATGTTTCACTGGTCTATAATTTAATCAATAATTACTATATTACGATGGTTTGCTTGCCTATTTCCCCAAAGCATGGTGTCATGTAGTAAAATGAAATAAGTCAGCCGGGGGGTATTCGACGATGGATTTTCTTTACCTCACCTAACATTTTCAACCTTCACCACGGTCTTCAGCAGGTTAAAGTCCTAAATCTGTACATAAAGATTCATAAGATAAATAGAAAATGGATGCATTTTCAGATTAGTTTATATCGATACACAAAATTATCTGATATTACCTCTCAACAAAATAGTGATGATTTACAAAGAATTATGATCCATCAGATTAATAATATTACTGTTTATCTCCATTCAAAGTCTTGAAGTCAAGTTTTATTGGTCAAAGTTGTTACTTTTCTGACAAAGCATCATTAATCTATAGCAGAAATAACAAAGAGCAAGCATTTTGGGGTTTTGTGTCCTCATTTGAATTGCATTTCTTTGGTTTTCAAGTTACAATCAAAGACATTATATTGGATGTACTTGGTCTGTCTGAACAGAAAGAAAACATCTCTGTGGCATGGTACAGTAGCGGGTGTGTTGTCCTCGGGCTGCCCCGGGGTGTTTGTGTCAGGTGCCCAGGAACTGAAGGAGACGGGATGGTGGAAGTTGGCTGAGGCAAAACCTCCCACACCCAACAAACAGGGTAAGTGTGGGTGTACATGTATGTGTTTGTCTGTCTCTGTATGACTGAAATATGTCACATGGATGGTAAACTTCAGCATAAAAACACTATATATGCAACAGAAAATCTGCTCAGACTGAAAGCATTTTGAAAAGACTTAAGTGTTAACTATTCAGTTCAAATATAATGATAAATAGTAAACAGTATCAAACATGATCAGCCTGTAAATCACATGTAGGCTTATCAAGTTTTACACTTGCTACATAGGTCAGTTTTCCTATATCTTTCACAGAGATGGGAGTTAACCCTTTATCTCATAGACACAGTTTGACCTTTGCAAACAGAGCAAACCCAGACAAACCATCTCCTTTTTGAAGCTGTCTGAACAAGGTCTCTATTGTTTGCTCATACAATATTGTTGCTCAAATTCTACCCAGTCTGTATTGTGAAGACAAATCTATTGTTTCATATACCATTTAAAGTTAGTAAATTGATTTCATCAAGTTATGAATAAATGAGATAAAGGGTTCCCAGTAATTAAACTCATTATTGAAACTAGAATGATTGTTGCATTCTGCAATGGATGACTTTTTTTCATGAGTTGATCTTAATTTTGTTCTCCAGGAACCCCTCTTGTGAAACCCATGGCAAAGAAGAAGGAGACGCCCCCTGGCCCCAGTTCTGGGGACCCACCCAAGGAGGGGCTCAGGAGTAGGCGGGGCAAAACCTCCATACAGGCTGCTATGGAGCTGAAGGCAAAACGGGCTACATTGATGGTGAGGACTGGGTTCTTATCATGTTTTAATGTCCACCTCAGAAGAAGAGAGTTTATTGCTGAGCTCATGTCTCTCTGTTCTGGCAATGGACTAAGTCTTTTTTGAGATGAGACTTTAAATCTGATTAATCTTTGATCATATTTTATTCCTGCTTTTGAAAGTGAAATATTGTATTTGGTTAAGACCATCTCATTGCATCTATCACGTTACGGACCCTTTTTAATAGAATATTGGCTTTATGCCTGTTCTGTTTTCATAAAGTTCAATGTCTTAAGATGCTAAAGGACATCCATTAAAGTTTGAACACTTGTCCACTAACAGAAGGTCCTTAACTGGTGAGTGAAAAGGAATATCTCTACCTCTAAAGTTATAAGAGTTTCAGCCCATTCCTTTTGATTAATTTTGGTTTTATGTTCAATAATTTGAACCATGAATATCTCAAGACATTCTATGTAGAAAAAACAATAAATCTAGCAAAACTGATGGTCAGCTTTCAGTTTTTTTGACTTGAATGATCACCTCATCAATAATTGCTGATACAATGCTGATTCTTTTTTTTAAAAAATGAGTCATGCAGAAGTAGAGGCTGGTCAAAACATGTAATATATATCTTATTTAAGAGTAAATAGGATTAAACTACAAGTTAAAACTTAAGTGACTTAAGGGGTGTTATTCAGACTGATGGTTCTCAGGTGTGTGGTCTAGGGCCACCTTAGTCTTCTTTTGTTAGGACACTAGGATTTGACATAACATAATCGATCTTAAACTGTTAACTCTGTTTTACAGGAAGCCAAGGAGATTCGGAAATCCAAATTGTCGAAGAGTGCAGAAAACACTCCAGTAAAGAACAGCCCCAGCTCCCTGCTGTCAGAACACCTCCAGTCCCCTGCTATCCTTCCCACTTCCTCCAAGGTCATCCTCACTGATTTCTCCCTCCCTTCTGCCTCCCAACAGCTCCCTGACCATACCACACTTGCCTTCACAGGGCTGTTTCAGAATGCTGGGGACCAGCCCCTGCAGCAACAGGTGTCTGGTTCCCTGCTGGCAGAGCATCTCACCTCAGGATTGTCATCGGCTGGTTCCCTCTCACAGTCTCATGTAACCAGCACTGGTTCCCTACTCTCCTCCAGGACAGGTTCAGTACAGGACTTCAGTGATGAGAACAGTGATATCTCCCAGAGTAGCTACCTCACTGAGAAGGACCTCAAGCTTCCAGGTATAAAGGCTACTTGGTCCAGTGGTAACATATCCAACTGCTGATACAAAGGGTGTGGGTTTGAACCCCATTGGAGGCATGGAATCTTTCATGGCCCTCCCAAAGTGCAGAGTACTGGTCCAACCCAGAAACAGGGAATTGGTATAAGTTGTAAGAACTTGTCTCCCAACTGATATTGAATAAATAAGTTAAAAGCTTCCAGTTAATATCCACCTGTAGTCATCTACAATCATTTGATTGGAGTCATGGTCAAGTGGTTGTGTACACAACTGTAAGTCCAAAGGTTGTAGGTTTGAACTCTGTTGGGGGCAAGAATTCTAATAAACTTCCTGGGTTAGTATTAGTTTAACTTAGGAAGGGTGATTAGTAAAGGTTATAAGAACTAGTTTCCAAATCAACCTTAAAAAAGATTTAAGTTTAAATGAACTTGGGGATTTTAGTTTTGTTTAGTATACAGTGTAGTAAAAGTTTGTAGGAATGAAAATAAATTCTATATTTAAAAAAATAAAATTACCTTGCACCAGTAAAATCAATAATGGGTCATATAATGAAAATGAATTTTACTTAAACTGTTTGAATTTATAAATTTGCATCACCAATAATTGTCCAACTATGAAAATGCTTACAACTAATATAACGGGAATTGTATACGTGAGTTTCTTTAAAACTGTATTAAGGACTTAACAAGACAATTTACACCTCCCTCTTTCCAAACTCAGCCACGGTGCCAACGCTGCTGATGTCGGAGGATGTATCCATGCTGCAGGACTCGGATAGTGACCTTGAGATTGACCCTGGCACCATATCCCCACCAGCTGCCGGATCTCCAATCAGGCTCCAGGAGTCTCCCACTGTTCAGGAATTGCTATCCACCATGGGTAGGTGCTGACCAACTTATTTCTTTTCTCAGTCTTCTGTTTCATATTAAATGGGATAATTGAGATCCTGTTGTTGACAACTTTAGTTACAGGGCTTATTTTCAAGAAATAATTCCAAAATGTTCTCCTATCTAAGAATTTAGATTTTTTTCTAAATAGTGGAGATTTGATTTTCATTTAATTTTCTAAATTTGAGGGTCATCCAGAAATGAATGAGAGTTGCTTAATTACGTAAAAACTACAAGTGTTACTCACAAAACCTCTTCATAGACCCTCAATATAATCTCCCATGGATGCTATGGTCGACTCCCATCTTTTTGGCAGATCTTGAACTCCCGTTGCTAGGCAACTTTTGTTGATGTCCATCAATGACCACATTCACAGCAACATATAGTTCATTCAAATTGTCATATCAGATTCCTCATAGTGGTTCTTTAAGTTTTGGAAACAGGTCGTAGTTGGGGGGACTTAAGTCTGGCAAATATGGCTGTGATTAAGAACTTCCTAGTGGTACTGCTTGAACACGTCCCTAAAAATGCCGGACTTGTGCGGCGTGGCGTTATCATGTAAAATTAATGGCATCATCTGTAAAAGTTCCAGTTGTTTGCAGTGTATCGCTGGTCGAAGAATTTTAGTCAAATACCGCTCATTGTACTCTTTATTAACCGTGCTTCCATGTGCAACTCTGAGTAAATATCGTAAACGAATATCATAAACATCTTTGGAAAGTTCATACTGCGGCGATATGTCTCGGGTCTTGGTGAGTTTGGAGTATGCCATTCATAGCTTTGGCGTTTCAGTTCTGGTTAAAATGACTGAATCCATGTTTCGTCGATAGCAACCACTCTATTCAGCATCATTTCACCTTCCTCTGAATATCTATTCAACAAATTCAGTGCAAATTTGAACCTGTTTGTCTTTTTCAGTTTTTGAATGTGCGTGCAGCACCCAATGTGCGGCAATCTTTCTCATGCCTAAATTCTGCGTCAGAATAAAATGAACGGAACTCTTAGGTATCCCCGATTCATACGCAATTTCCTCGCATGTAAATTGTCTATCAGAGTTGAGAAGTTGAGCAACAATTTTGATGTTATCAGCGTCTGTAACTGTCACCGGCCTACGGGAGGAGGGCTTCTTTTAAGACTGTTGCCGTCCATTATTGAAATCCTTCACCCATCTACAAGTAATGCTAAATCCAACTGCACATGTCGGGTCAACCTCCTGGAGTGCATTAAATATTTCAGTCGCTTTTTTTCCAAGCCTACTCTCTATCTTGATATACGCATAAATTTCTTCTCGCGTCAGCACGATTTCATTGTCCACCATTGCGTTGTTTGATATGACGTCATCATAAATGACGTAACGTCAAGATGCTTATTAACACGTGCGCTTACGCGCAAAGAGTTAATTTAGTTACATGCCAAGTTTCGTGGCATTATGTTGTTTCAATCAAAAGTTACAAACTAACTCTCATTCATTTTTGGATGACCCTCGTATGTTAAAGCATTTATGTTTTTCATATTGATAGTTATATAATGTCTGAACATCAGCTGGTCTGAAAATTAAATTTGGAAAGCTCTGGTCTGACAGAAATCTTATTGTTGATAAAATTGTATCCACCGATAAGTATGATTTCTTACAGTTCACAGGTTGTGTTCATTATCCAGTGTTCAAATGTTGTTTTCACCACCATGTGCTCATAGGTTTTAATCCCCTCCTGTGTACGTGTTTTTTCACCACAATGTGTTTTCAGGTTGTAGCCTCCATCCAGTTTTCTCAGGCTGTGTTTACCACCTTGTGTTTACAATTTAATTTAAACCATATTGTGTTCATATGTTGTGTTCACCACCCAATGTTCACAGGTTGACTATATTTATATTTCAGACTCTGAATCCTCTGACAGGAGGCTCTCTATCCTAGATGACAGCAACCTTGACTACAGTAACCAAGGATCTGTCTCCATGGATACCAGTTACCAAGGGAGTCTGTGTATGGATACCAGTAACCAGGGAAGCTCAAGTTTCCTTAGCAACCAGGGTAGCTTCTCAGTATTTGGCACTAGTAATGTTGACGCTGAAAGAGAAGAATCTAAAGGTAGGTGAATTCGTGTTCTTGTCCCGAGACATTACCAGTGGAAAAATCAATCTTTTTTTTGTGGCCACACTTGATAACCCAAATACATACGTTGTATAAGTTATTTGTTTGTTTTTTTGGAAAATGCAATTTCATTTCGTCAAGGGAACTTTTCAAGTTGTATTCTAACGAGTGGCATAGATATTATTTAAAATACAATCTTTGAAGTTCACAAGATGAAATAAAATACTGCATCTTCTACACACACACACATGCACACACACACATGCACACACACACACACATGCACACACACACACACACACACACACATGAATAGATATTTCTTTTAAGAGTGAATTTTATTTTATATGATGTTCACTGTAAAATTATCAAATCAAATTTTGGATTTATATTGCAGTAATCCATTTTCAAGCTTAAAATAAACATGATTTTTTTGTCCAAACTGTGATTTATAAATTTTAAAGAAATGTCATAAGCATTATGGTAAGAACATAATAAAGGAATTCATGGCATCTTAAAAAAATGTGATTTTGTTTTGCCAGGTAAGTAAACAATAGTCTGCGTGTCCTGTAGCAGTCATAAATATTTAATGCATGTAACTTTAAAAACAAAATTGCTTGTAATAGTTATTGATATGATCAGATTGCTGCAACATTTCTGGAGTTATTGCCCTTTGATTTCTTTCTTGACATATGCTGTATTTCATTGCAATCACATATTTGGTTATGATTGTATATTTCTTTGCTTAATAAATTACAATTCAATAATAATATTTAAAAAAAAAAAGAATAAAAACTTAAGGTAAAGAAAAACAGCTGAAAATCAATTTAGTACATAGAAACTGTGGTCAGTTAGTATGGTTCATTAACCCAGAGATCAATAATTGGTCCCTCCTTAGGTTCACCTATTTCCTGACCATAGGTGCAAAGCATTTGACCATTATAATGAAAGGGACTAGTATAGGTTTTTAAAAATATGTTTCCCAGTCAATGTATAAAAAAATAAAATTAGACGAAAAAAATTGCAGAAGCCGATGGTGAAGCATCTGTAGTGGACTCGGAGAGTGAAACAGACAGTGAATCTGGAGAGTCCGACACTGATGCACAAAAACAGACAGATGAACAGATAGGGGTGGAGAAACCCAAGCGGAGGAGAAGGCATGACAAGGAAAATGAAACAGAAATTGTGACTGTGCCTGAAGTCAAGTGAGTTCTAGTTTTCTTTCTCTTTTTGTTTTATCTCTGGAACACAGTTAAAAAGATAAAGGGTTGGGGTCGATCCCTTATTTTGAACCAACTAAAAAGGGTGGGGTGAGTCCCTAGTGGGAGGGGGGTCCCTTATTTTGAAGCAACTGAAAAAAAGGTGGTTTCCTTTTGATGTAAGCTAAAGATATAAATTGTATGATTCTACAAAAGAAATGTTAGAAGATGTTAAGGTATAATAGATGGTTGTTAAAACCTAATAAACAAACATTTTTACAGATATCAGCTGATGAGTTCATATGAGGAGAGGTTGTTGCTACGGAAACTGGAGCAGGCCTCCAAGTGCTGTTCATTACCTCCACACATCAACAGGCTCAAGTGTAAGCTGGCTGTGAGGCAGGTGGGTTGTTTGTTGTTGATGTTTTGGAATTCATTGTTGTAGGGGACTGTATATCAGTCATGTGGCAAAGTCCAGCTGATCACGTTGAGGAGCGACTTGCTAAAGTTATCGAAAAATGGCTTGGCAATCAGTATATAAACAGGGTAGTTCCCGCTCTGGTTGGCTCAATATCAGGATAGTGTGACTGGGTGTGGTGTCACGCCACATGTCTGCAGTGTGATACTGAAACGTGGCCGGGCTGTATCAAGTAGACATGGTCTCCAAATAATTGAAATATTAAACCCAACAAACAAAGAAGCAGTTGGAGAAAGATCCCAATTGTTCAGAACTACCTGGGTAGAATAACAAAACTACAAGAAGCCAGGTGGAAGGCTTCCTCATATGAAAAACTCAAGTGACCGGACTGGGACATAAATTCATGGCAGAGAGAAAATGACACTGCAGTGACACATAGCTATGTCTTGTCTCCAAATAACTGAAATACTGTCGGTGGGATATTTAAACTAATAACAATTTTCAGTTATTTTATAACATCAAATTTATAAGGACACAATGTTATATTAAAATCATTTATTTTCTAAAGAAACAGAAGCTGCTAATTTTCAGCACAAGATAATATCAGTAATGGATATATTGTGGCCATGAGAAAACAGATCTCCAGGGATTGCTTAAAGCATCGGGCAAATCTGTTAAAGCTCATCCAGGCAAGGGAAGGTCAAGCATGTTTAATTTTATGCATTCAGAGAGAAGAACCCCATCAAAAACTTAACTATTACTGTTATTGTAATGTTCTGCAAAATAAATGGTTGAGCAAAGCTATGTGATCATGGCTGCAAAGGTGCAATACAACGATACATGATCATGGCTGCAAAGAACGCCACGCCATCATGGCTGCAAACATGTAAAGCAATGCCAACTGCAAAGCTAGTAATTACTAAAACACTAGAGCAAAACTAGTCAGATTTGAAGTTAATTATACAAATAATTTAGCCCTTTGATTGTGGTTTACCATTCACTGAGGGATTGAAGCCGTAGCATCTACTACATGTGAAGGTTAGCCACAACCATTAACCTGAATGTACGAATGCAATGTAAGGTTTATCCTTAATTTGTTTTGGGGCAATGATAACTTTAATCATACTTGACCAACCCTAACCTGGAAGAATTTTTTCCACAAATACTCTTGGAAACTCGCAACTTAAAAAAAAAATAAATGTATGAATAATGGCAATAATGATTGACAAACAACAGTTTATTAAGATACTGCCCAGTGGACTATTACACAATAGTAATGAAAGACAGTTCATTATTTAATGAAGACCATACATCGAACCATACCAGATCATGTAGTAACTTTTGCTGTCCTGCTATCTGGTATTTTTTTGAATAAGTTCCAGATCGTTTAACCATCGTTATTTAAAATTATATCATCCAATTATAAAAAACCCCTGCTCTCCCCAAGGCACTGATTGACTTAGCCAACGACTAAGCAGAAATTCCTAATTGGAAAATAATATACAAACATAAAAAAATTTTAAATTCCTCAATAGATTTTCCACAATAAACAAAAAAGGGGCACATGGTATTCTGGAACATATTGAACTACAAGAGCAGCAGTCTGTTTCCTAATTTAGATATGAACATATTAACTCAGTAACATGTGCCAGACGCAATACCATTTTAGACAACTACATAATTTGCAACTGTAATGCAAATCCTGTACTATACCAATATTTAGCATTGAATACATTGACACAAAGTTGAATCAACATTATTATATGAAATGGGTGTGGAAGGTGGGCTTAAAATTGTTGCTTGTATCATGAGGGAGATAGCAGGAAAAGGAAGTGGAGTTGGATTGGTTCCCTTACTCTTAAATGTTTCCTGGAACCGGATTATTGGCTCCCATCCCCCATTGTGATTCTCAGTAATAGCAACAGAGTGCTGGAACCAGTCTCTGATTGACTGTAGAGATAATCCAAATGACTGGTAACTTGTAAACAACATAACAGACAAATTGCAGAAGTTTTATGTAAAAAAATGTCATTATTTTAAGTGTAACATAATGAATATTATTTATAACACAAGTCAAGCTTTAAGATTAACAAGTTATTATAAATTGACTTCATAAAGTGAAGTAGAGGCCATATAGGAAACGTGTACACATTCTTTCATATACAGCTTTACAGTTTCATTTTGTTGTCAAAGCAGTGCATTTGGGGATATTCATCATTTCATTGATATACACACATATCTATTCTGCATGTTATTTTGTTATATTTCACCAGAGGAAGAGAGAGAATGGGCCTGTCACAGTTTGATCCTGGATGCAGAGCTGAACAGGCTGTCCCAAAGGTGCTGGGGTCTCCAGTATGGATATAAGGTTAGCAGTATCTACCTACAATCTGACAGAACCACTAGAGACTCTTAACTTATAACTTCTAGTATACCACAGAGGAGCAGGGACCTGTTGCACTAAACTGTGTATCTTACTTGTGAGAATGTTGTTCTCTTAAGTGTCTATCAATTTCTTATTTGCATAAATAAAACTAAAAGGTTGTGATCTCTTTCAATGCAGTGTTTAAACTCAACACTTTTTGTGAAGAAAAAAATCGTAGGAAAAATAATATTTTACATCAGTGAATTTATGCATATGAAGATATTTTTTTGTACAATGTCTAGTGAAACAGGCCCCAGTCTGACTAAAACAATTTTAAGTCTGAACTGGTTATATATACAGTGTTTCCATTTCATCTTCGAGTTACTGAGGAGTAGTGAGCAAAATAAAATCAGATCAATCATGGAGTTACTTTCAGGCTGATATCACTAATGCTTGATCACCAATATATCACTAGAAACTTATACTTACCTTCCTCTATAGACTCATTTGACGCATCAATAGTACCGCAAGCTGATCGCAAACCACAGTTAACTTACAATTTAATTATAATTCATTTCAGACCCCTGAGACAGTGACACATAAACCTGATCACTGGAGTTACTGAGTGATTGTTTATGTGTTCGAAGGCTTTCATGGTGTCCTGTATGAGGGAAAGGGTTAAACTAGGCAGCTACACATTCCACCATTA
>CM037787.1:16584097-16602762 GCA_021229015.1 Solen grandis | reverse complement strand
ACAGAGTAAAGAAATTAAACCACTCGGCCACTGGGGACGGTAAACTAGCCTTGTATGTATATGTATATTTAAATAGATAAAGTCATGATAGTTCCGGTTCCGTTTCATTTTCTACAACTTCCATTTTACTATTTACGCTAATGAGCATTTGAATGCGTCAAAACCATCATATGCTTGTAGTTACTTTCGAGATGTATGGAGATTGGCTGAAATTTTCACCAAACCATGATGCGACCTATGAGATGGCTGTGCACGTGGAAGCTGATGACAACATAATTCTTACTGTGTGATGAAGAAAGACAAAAATCTCTTTTAAAAATTCAAACATATATGAACAAGAACACCGCATACGGATGTCAACGCTCGTCTGTTTGAGTTTCTGTTTAAAAGAGGGAGAAAAATGGGATGAAAATGGACCTAGCAGTTATGTCCCTTGATGAGAAACAGTCCTTGTAAAAGTGATCAAGTATGTAAAATTTGATGCCAGGTGGTTTAATAGTTAAGAAATAATGGTTAGAGTGTTTTTAAAGGGATATAAATTTGGTCAAAATGGACCTATGCGTATAGCCCTAAATGTAAATGTATCTGTAATGATAGTGAACACGTATGTGAAGTTTGATGACAGAAACTTTTAATTGTTTAGATGGTATGGCCAAGGATAAAGCCTTTCACGACGACAAACACCGACAACGACACCAGAGTGATGGCAATACCTCGATAAACAGACGAGCTAAAAATGAGCCGACTCCAGAAGGATGTGCGTATAAGTGAAGAAGGAAAAAACGGAGACAGGCCCCACGGTTGCATTGACATATGATCAGAAAAGCGTAGGAATCAGTAGTTTTGTCATTATACAACAATTCTAACATTTGCAATAGTATGAACATATCCTAGTATGATATAAGATATCCTTTCTGATCTTTTGTAATGTGAAATTTCCGATGCTGAATCAGATATATTCCCAAATCGAGACAAAAAGAGAATCTAGACAATTTATTTGTAAACGATAGTGTGGATATTCTTTTACGAATAAATAATGTCTGTCTAAAGCAATAGGATATGATAACATAGCGTAGATGGTTTGTTTAAAAATAAATCCTAGACAGTTACTGGTCACTCTGACCATTGGGTAACATAATGTGTTTCAGCGAAGAAAAAGTTTCAGCATGTTTTTTTGTGTTTTTTTTTTTGTTTGTTTTCTAATGGACATATTTTTCTAAACTTATACATATATGCACTTCAGACAATAACAAAAAGATATATGATTTACAAATAGGGGGTCACCTTGCTGATTTTAGAGATTAAGTAAAACATCAGTTTGCTGAAAGTTGATGAAAAAAATAAAACCATAAGAAATTGGAAAGATTACATTCTAAATTCTTTAATGACATATCAGGTACACTAATATTTCCAGAATACTTTGTCACAATTTATAACTTATAATGTGTTTAATAAGTTAAGGTGAAAATACTGTCAAACATGCATGTACTTTGAGAACGAGCCAAAAAAAGCCATTGTGTCAGGACCAAAATGCATACAAAACTACTCAAAAGCTGTAAGTTTTATCAAAAAATCAACGCACTGACTCCCTTTATTTTTTCAGATTCAATCCTCTGATATATAGGCTTTCTTAAATTTAAAAAAAAAAGTATACCTTTCCATGTTCGCTGCTTTTTTTTATTATTAAATTGCGTAACAAGAAAATGTGTCTGTGAGACACTAATGCCCCGCCAGGATATAGTCAGAACCAAATATTTGCTTGTATCTTTTAAAGTTTATATGATGATGTACATTTGTACAAAATTTCATGATGTTACCTATACAGAAAAAGTAGCTTAAACACAGAGGTAAACCTGTGGCAGAATAACCAATTTTTACCACGTCACAGCCATAAAATTAAATAAATACTACCAGAAAATAATCCATATCATGATGTACATGTATGTTATGTTTCAGGAAGATGTTTAGTCATCTTCATAGAAAAAAATGTTTAAAAACAAATGCAGAACAATCAATTTTACCATGTTCAACCAACCATGAAATATAGGTCACAGCATGAATTCGCATGAATATTAAATAGATGATATTAGATATCATGATATACATGTGTACCTAGTTTCATCAAGATGTAAGTCATCTTCAAAGAAAAAAAAAACCTTAAACGCAAAGGTAAACCTAAAGAAGAACAATCAATTTCAGCATGTTCATCCAACCGTGTTAAAATGGTCACAGCAATAAATTTGCATATATATTAGGTAGATCGTATAATGATTTACATGTGTACATGTGTACCTAGTTTCATCAAGATGTGAAGTTATCTTCATAGAAAAAAAAAACGCTTAGATGCAAAGGTAAACCTTAGGAAGAACAATCAATTTCAGCATGTATCCAACCGTGAAGTATAGGTCACAGCATAAATTCGCATAAATATTAAATATAATTAAATGACATTTAAAGATTATTCTATTTTTAGCTTTGGCTGCCATCTTGGTAGGCGGACCGGTAAGATTTTAGCTATTTTTGTGCAGTATCACTAAATGATCATTCCTATTGTGTGTCATTAAAATCTGCTTAGCAGTTGAGGAGGAGATGTCGTTTAAAGATTTTTCTATTTTTAGCTTTGGAGGCCATATTGGTTGGCAGATCGGAACGATTTTAGCTATTTTTGCTCAGTACCATTAGCTCTGGCGGACATCTTGGTTTGCGGACCGGAAATATTGTAGCTATTTTTGTGCAGTATCACCCAATTATCATTTCTATTGTACGTCATTAAAATATGCTTATCGGTTTAGGAGGAGATATCGTTTTAAGATTTTTCTATTTTCTATGAGCTAAAAAAAATTAATAAGTGG
Organism: Solen grandis; assembly: GCA_021229015.1. Taxonomy (NCBI): domain Eukaryota; kingdom Metazoa; phylum Mollusca; class Bivalvia; order Adapedonta; family Solenidae; genus Solen; species Solen grandis. The sequence goes on along the minus strand of CM037787.1, from coordinate 16,599,910 downwards.
CAACCCGTTTAAATGTCCTTAACAGATGTCTAGCACAAGCGTTGGCCTCAACTGTTGGCTATATGCGAGGTAGCTGCAACACGCATCATTCACGTCAATATATTTAAACGTCACTTTAATTTTTTTGCCTATTAGAGGCTCTGGAAATTTAAATTTATCAACGATTTTTTATTTTTGATAGAAAATATTTCTATTTTACAAGTACAAAGTAAAGTAGAACATATGTTCGCTTTATAAAGTAATGGTGACTTTTAAGTCGGATATTAATTATTAAGACATTTCTACAAACAATAGAAACGCCCACTTCTGTTTTCTACTGATTCTTTTCCTCATATGGAAAGATCGGAGATAAAAACACGTTTCTATTCTTCTTGAATATAATTCAGAAAGTAGCGGACAGACAATAAATGATGTGCGTTCACATTTTATCAGACAACTGACTTTTATTAGATGAAATAAAAATACAATCAATCGTAAAAAGTAAAGGTCATTTAAGTGTTTTGACATGTTGATGATACAAGCAATCAAACACCGGTTGCATTAGATGGATCGGTATTTCTCGGATGTTTCCATCGAGATGTTGAACTTAATTTCAAATGAAAACCGAGTTAATATGGTGGCTATAACTGTCATTTTCATGTTTTCATGGCGTGTTAGCAGAGCGAAAAGTCGAAACACTCCGCAACAACAATAAGAACGACGATATGCTGACTTCTCGTGGTTTAGAAACTGCTTCAGTGTCCGAAATTAATGCAATATCCGTTATTCATATACATGTATGCTTTATCATTTCTTTCGAAAAATCTTGAAGATATAATATTTAGATACGAGGTTAATCAAAAGTTACTTTAGTCCTTAGTCCTGCCTACATTAGTTGACTGTGCCAGTCGTTGGTATTAAAACAAAAACATTTGTTATTTTGTGTTGTTATTCTTGATTGTATGTCAGTTTAAATTAAGCAAAGTATACAGTCGAGCACGGAAAATCGCTGCTTTTTAAGACCCCAAAATCTGTGATCGGGGGCATATTGTTTTTGCCCTGTCTGTTTGTTGGTTTGTCAGCAGCTTAAATATTGGTTTTCCTTTACTAGTCTATGTAAAATCAAGTGACCCCCTAAGGCGGGGCCAATTTTGACCCCGGGCTATGATTTGGACAAACTTGGTACATGTAGATGTTCACTAGGCCATGTCATACATTAAATATCTAAACTCTAGGCCTTGTGGTTTCTGACCAGAAGATTTTTCTAGTTTTTCCAATATAAGTCTACATAAAATCAAGTGACTCCTGGGGCGGGGCCAATTTTGACCCCAGGGCCCTGACTTGAACAAACTTGGTTGAGGTCTACTAAGCCATGTTACACATCAAATATTTTAAACCCGTTCTTTTGGTTTCTGACAAGAAGATTCTTTTAGTTTTTATGCCCCGCCAACTCTGTTGGGGGGGGGGGGGGGGCATAGATTTTCGGGGTCTGTGCGTCCGTCCGTGCGTCCAACCGTCACACCAGGTTTACCTTTGCGTTTTAGCTTTTTTTCTAAGAAGATGACTTCACATCTTTATTACACTAAGTACACATGTACATGATATGATCTTAAAAAAAATATGCAAATTAATGGCAGTGACCTATATTTCATGGTTGGGTGAACATAAAGAGAATTGGTTTTTCTGGCTCTGGTTTACCTTTGCGGTTAAGCTGTTTTTCTATGAAGATGAATTCACATCTTTTTGAAACTAGGTACACATATACATCATGATATCTTTTAAAAAAATATGGAAAATAATGGCTGTGACTTATATTTCATGGTTGGATAAACATTGAAAAATTGATTCTTCTGGCTCAGGTTTACCTTTGCGTTACAGCTTTTTTTCAATGAAGATGACTTCACAACTTTATGAAACTAGGCATACATGTACATCATGATATGATCTATTTATTATTTATGCAAATTTATAGCTTTAACCATTATTTCACGGTTGGATGAACATTAAAAACTAGTTGATCTGGCTCAGGTATACCTTTGCGTTTAAGTTTTTTTTCTTTGAAGATGACATCGCATGTTAATGAAGCTAGGTATACATGTACATCATAAGATATATTTAATATTTATGCAAATTTATAGCTGTGACCATTAGTTCTTAGTTGGATGAACATTACAAAATTTGTTTTGGCTCAAGTTTACCTTTGAGTTTAAGCTTATTTTCTTTGAAGATGACTTCACATGTTAATGAAACTAAGTATACATTTACATCATTATATGATCTATTTAAAATTTATGCAAAGTTATAGTTGTGACCATTATTTCACGGTTGGATGAATATTAAAAAAATGTTCTGGTTCAGGTTTACTTTTGCGTTTAAGCTTTTTTTTCTATGAAGATGACTACACATCTTTATGTTTTTAGGTACACATTTACATCATGATATAATCTTTTTAATATTTATGCAAATTTGTGGCTGTTACTAATATTTAATGGTTAGATGAACATTAGGCAATTGGTTGTTCTGCCTCAGGTTTACCTTTGCGTTTAAACCTTTTTATGATTTGTTTGTTTGTTGGGTTTAACGTCCCACCGATAGTATTTCAGTCACTTGGAGACGATGTCTACTTGAGACAGGTATAGTATATATATACATTCAAAATTGGTGAAAATACTCTTGAAATTGTGGATAGATACAGATACTTAGGAGTACTCATGAACGATAAAGGGAATTTCTCTTATAACTGTGAAATGCTATCAAAAAGTGCCGGTCGCGCTCTTGGGAGCATCATATCGAAGATACACAGTTTGAAATAATGCGGCTTTAATACGTTTGAAAAAATGTACAACGCGTGTGTCACAACCGTAGCAGACTATTGTGCTTCTGTGTGGGGTTTTAAAGAATATAAAAGTGAAGAAAACATCCAAAACCGCGCCATCAGATACTTCCTTGGAGTTCACAGATTCACGCCTATACCAGCTCTTCTCGGTGAAACGGGATGGTTACCGAGCACGTACCGAAGGTGGTTAGCGATTATCCGATATTGGAATAGACTTGTAAATTTGGAAAACACGAGGCTCACCAAGTGTGTCTTTCTAGAAGATTACAGAAAATCTAATAGTACATCAAACTGGTGCTCAGATATATAAATTATTTTCACTAAGCTTGGGTTGCTAGAACACTTCCTTAATAAAACAGTTATAAATATGGACTTAGCTAGGTGCAAAATGATTAATCAATATTCATCAGTGTGGTCAGAGCAGTGTGAACGAAAGCCAAAACTACGGACTTACAGAACTTTTAAAACACAATTCAAATGCGAGGAATATCTCCGTATGGACTTGAAACGCCACGAAAGGTCAATAATGGCTCAGTTTCGGTGCGGTATCCTACTAATCAGAATCGAGACAGGACGTTATAACGGTGAACCCCCAGACCAGAGACTGTGTACACTGTGCAACAATGGAGAAGTCGAGGACGAGGTTCATTTCTTCTTGACATGTCCTTTGTATTCTAGATCACGAGCATACGTATTCGGTGATATTCTAGGTGATTTTCAATTTCAGAGTATGACCACCATAGAAAAGCTTTCTGTTATTTTAAGAGAATATCCCAGGAAAAGTGCTAGATTTGTTACTATGGCATACTTAAATAGACGATCTGTTTTGTATGTTTAAATTAATTGTGTGGTTCTGTCTCTATATACATGTATATAGAATTTACAGTCCTTATTTCTCTAGCAATACATAATAATTGTATAAATTTTGAACCCGTTAATGCGAGATTTTAATGACACTATTTATCTATCAAAACATATATATAAGAGTATATACACATGCATTTATACCATATACCATCTTAATGACATTTGTATTACATGTATATCAAAAAATTAGTTACTGTTTTTACAGAACGTTACTAGAGTGTACTTGTATGAAAAAGGTAGATCAGCTGTTCATGTAAGAAGGTATGTTTCATGAAAACTTTGATATAACATGCCAGTGTTTGCTTTCAACTTATATAAACACATACAACAGAGAGAGAGAGACTATCTTAAATAACTATCAATCAAACATGTGATGTATAAAACATGTTATAGTTAAATAGTTAAACAGCTGCACAATGTTATATGATCTCTTTTACTCATAATTATATACATCTATACCAGAGTAATTACATATATCAAAACGTCGGTGTTATCGCATTACTAGTGTTGTGTTACATAACTGTCTCTGATTTTTAGTCATGATGTTTGTAGAGTTTATATAATACCAAATTGTACATCTCTTACGTATGGTTAAAATCGTATTCAAATAAGTTAATTTGCATTTGTTGTCTTGAAATGTGATATACTGAAAACTATTTATTCATCTTGCATCATAAATATTATTTATTGTACATGTATAAGGTGACTTATAGGCCCATTGGGCCGGGTGTTCAATGATTTTGTAAATTATTTAACTTTATGTAATTTTGTATACACAAGTCACTATAATAAAAGATTATCTATAGTACTGCCACACTGCAGTATCACACCGAAGACATGTGGCATGATATCACACCCAGTCACATTACCCTGACACCGGGCCAACCAGTCCTGAAACTACCCTTATATGCTGAGCGCCAAGCAAGGGTGCTATAACATTACCTTTTTTATGAAGATGACTTCACATTTTGATGAAACTAGGTACACATGTACATCATGATATGTTCTATTTAATATTTATGCAGATTTATGGTTGTGACCTACATTTCATGGTTGGATGAACATGGTAAAATGATTCTTCTGCCTAATTTTACCATTCCGTCTCAGCTTTTTTTCTATGAAGATTATTTCACATTTTGATGAAACTATATTCACATTTTATACATCATGATAAAAACTTTTTAATATTTATGCAAAGTTAAAGCTGTGACCCATATTTCACGGTTGAATGAACTTGGTATATTTGGTTGTCTTGCATTTGTATTTAAGCCTTTTTTTCTATGAAGATGACTTCACACTTCCACGAAACTTGACATTCATGTACATCATGACATGGATTTTTTACCAGTAATATTTATTTAATTTTATGGCTTTGACTTGGTAAAATTGGTTATTCTGCATCAGGTTTACCTCTGTATTTAAGCTTATTTTTCTCTAAAGGTAACTTAACATCATCATGAAACTTTGTACAAATGTACATCATTATATAATCTTTAAAATACAAGCATAGAATTTCACTTTAAAAATCTTTTTTTAGCTCCTGTGACTCAGATAAGCAACAGACCGGAATCATATGAATAACTTTGGTAGAGCTTCATGCAAGGAATTTGCATCCTATTTGGCCCAGTGGTTTAGGAGGAGATGTTTAAAAAAATTGTTGACGCCGGACGCACGCACGCACGGACGACGGCCAAAGAGGGTCACAATAGTTCACCATGAGCTAAACATACGGAACATTAAACGTAAAAGACATTGGTCTTTTTCTCTTGATCCTGTAGCATTATGGCAGTCAAAATTGTCACTGCTGGATTCAGTTATGGAGGAAAATGACAGCCCTTCAAAGAATTGCCATCAGGATTTCGGAAACGGCGTGTTGCAAACTTGATGACAAATAATTGCTGTGACAAAACTAAGAATTCATCAGCTGGAAATGTTCGCTATTCCTGACAAATGTCGAAATTGTTTTAATACAAGTAACTTAAGAAATAAGACAAATAAACCTCTTTGATCACTGTCTTAACCTAAAACGGCCACGAAAAGGCACATAAATGCATGAAGATTTAAGCAGAATATTCAAGGATTTTTTTTGTAATAATATATATATATATATATATATATATATATATATATATATATATATATATATAATTTAAGAGATCTTCTTAAATATAAACTGAAGTACTTTAAAGGTCACTTTTTAACATGCACACGCATGGGTGCTTTATCATAAGAATTTGTTTGCACTAGTTTGACAATAACCACATTGTAGTAATAAGATTTCGATATCCATCATAAACACCAGTTGCAGTACGTTCAGTTAGTAATACCCGGTAGTCACAAACGTTAGCGGACGATTGCATCACTTCTTAATCGTAGCGTTAAGAATGCAAGCCGAGTTCCAACTCGTTGTCGTTTGTATCCCTTTTATATCGTAGCGTTTCAACTATCAGTCGTTTGTATCCCTTTTATATCGTAGCGTTCCAGCTCGCAGTGGTTTGTATCCTTTTAAAATCGTAGCGTTCCAACTCGCAGTGGCTTGCTTAATAGAATGACTGCTAACATAAACTGAACGCACGGAAGGACGAAAAAAGGTCCGTATTAGACGGCATTCTTGGTTCGTCTTCATCTCATAAATTTGGCTTCATAATACGTTGTATAACCCAGAGCTTGTTTTTTTTTTACCCATAAGGCATTATTTGTACAAAATATTCTCACATGATCCTTAAACTGATCTGACTTACACAATACCGATCCTTTTAAAAGTCTTATGACCAGACGCCTGTATTGGCAGATGGTAGACGTTGTTATTATCCTTTTAATTTAAAAAGATGTTTGAACTTTCTTTTACAACGTTGGCAAGAAAGAGATATCACATATGAAAATCGCGTTGTCTACATAATATTTCAACTGAAGTTTCCAAGGACGTACCTACATACTATATGTGAAAGCGTATATATAATCGTCAATCGTTTAAATACCATTTAAACGACTATGGTTTGTCGAAGCCAGAGATCGAATCCATGATTTTCCGATTCTGGACGGACGACTGAATCATTCGGTCACCCTTTCGCTTAACGAAACAAATCCTCAAAAGTAGTAAAATCCTTCTTGTTTTCTTTGTGCATTTCTATGCATTTATGACTCATGTGTTAAACAGAATATAGCAAAACAGAAATTTAAAACAGACATTAGCCGAATTCTCCTCCTATTACCTTGTAGCGGCCACGATAACGCACATTACATATGCATGAAGTTCTACGCAGAATATTCAAGAAAAGTATTGTTATTGTAGCTCGCAAAACACACTGTGATGGGTTCTGTAATGAATTAAGAGTTCCCATAGAAGCAATCGTTTTACTTATTTTTCTGTACCAATTTATACAAAATGTATTTTTATTTGCAGAATCTATTCCAGCAGCAAAATATCCTGAATTTTCGTTCAAAATACCAACGGTTTATTGGCTTTAAATGCGTTATTTGCTGAGAGCTATAATTCATCCGGTTCTTATTTTAACTGATTGCTTGTATATGTAAATCCCGTTTGAAACCGCTTACGAAATAAGGAGAAACTAGATTAAATGCTCAGATAAATACATGTCAAGAGTTGCAATAATAAATCAAATTTAAAAACTGCTGTTGCATGCAGGGCACATTTTTTGCTGCTATCTGACATTTTTTGTATGTTGCAAACAACGCAACATATTACCACTGACGGTGGGAATTTCAATAATTGCTTATGTGACGATATCATGTTTCGGCGTGTGACATTTTAAACTGATCTTTCATGATTGAAATATACAACTACTCTTTCATACGATTTATTTATTTCATTATAGAAGTTGTCATGGCACACAACGAAAATATTTTCTTAACGATGCGTTAAAAGAATACCAATGAAGCTAAACACTATGAGTGAAATTGAGACATTAGCATCGGAAATTCGCCGTATATGAAATGCAGCAGTTAATGCACCTGTGGCATGTAATGTGTTATTGGTTAATTCAATAAATATATGGCAAATGCCGTTCATTGAAACATGTTCCGCGCTCACAGTAAAATAATATATAATGTATAAACTACAATATCCGTTTGATGTGGAAAAAAATAAAGAGGGAAGAGCGTTTCAAATTACAAGCCACTTGGTTTGCTCCTTTACTGTTCCAGTCTATGCGTTATGCAACATAAGGACTCCCTGTCCTTTGATTTTATATTTATGCATGTAAACTCTTTTAATCAAACTATTTTTAAATCAATGGTCGAGTTTGTGCTTGAGTCAAACGGTTTATGTATGTAAAAAGTGTTTTAACAAATGTTCGTGCATGCATTTGTATTCTTAGTACTCTTAGTACTTTTGTTTCGTATAACATAACATAACTTTATTGACATAATTTGTATACAAATATCTTCAACATTATTTTATTAACATATAAAGGGTTGTCAAGAAATATTTTTTCAGCAAAAGATACATGTAAACATTTGATGAAATTAACATTCATGAAATTGAATAATATAATTAATGAATATTATTTTATTTATCAAAAATTTGATAAGGCATAGTAAATAAATTTGGGGCACAGTTAAATAATAATAATTATATATTACATGTAAAATACAATATTTTGATCGTGGCCAAAAATAAGAGGGAAAGTCGTTTCATAGCATTGTTTCTCCTAATGTCCCAATTTCGACAACATAAGGACAGCTTTGATTTATCATTTTCTGTACTTTTATCAACATTTGCGCATGCATTTTCGGTCTTCAAATGCGATATTGAAGTATCTACCTGTTTCTATATTTAAATCATGAGATATATTTATGGTGTATTAAATTTTTTTTATCAATTATTCTCTGTTTAATAACCGTGAAACATATGTCTGAATGAGTTTGGGTTTGCCAGATATTACCGAGACCAATGCAATCAAGTATTTCTTTTATTTGACTAGCCCAGTTATTATTGTTATATGAATTTCCATTTTCTGCATCTTGATATAGTTGTTGATATGTTAATTTAAGTAAAATATTATCTGAATTTATCAATTTGAGCCAGTATTTTATCATTATAAATTGTCTTATTATTTTTAGTGGGTATCTTCCTAATTCCCCGTAAAGTCCATCCAAATTCGTTGATTTTTTAACCCCTAGTATTTTTCGCAAAAATTTGCAATGCACTTGTTCTACGTCATTGCTTGGATAGTAGCCCCATACTTCTGCTCCATAATTTAAAATCTAAACTATCAAATAATTTTTTCACTTATGGATAAACTGAGCTGGTTGAAAACTATGAAGAGGTTATGCAGTGCATTTAACGAATGTTTTGCTAATCGTTTCTGCGTTTTATTCCAGGTTCCGTTTTTAAAAAGACATATACCCAGGTATTTGAATGAACTTACGATTTCTAAGTCTATATTGTTTAATTTAAATATACGTTTAGTCGGTCTACCTTTCTCAAAAAATCTCAATTTTGCTTTTATTTGAGTTGATCTTTAATCCCCATAATTTGCAGTACTTGTCAATATCATCTAATATGGATTGAAGAGCTTCAGGCGTTTCTGCAAAGACAACTGAGTCATAAAGTTTTCTACTTGATATAATCCGTCTATATTTGTATTAACAGAATTAAGTATATCATTTACGAAAAATAAAAAACATCAGACTTGAGCTCGGACCCCTTGCTTAACGCCGATAAATGAATCTATGAATTGTGAGTCTTGCGATTTAAAACGGACACATAATTTTACGGTAGTATACATAGCTTTTACAGCATTAACCATTTTAGAACTTACATTTGCTTCTGCTAATTTATGCCATAGATTAACCCTGTTAATTTTATCAAAACATTTCTCGAAGTCAAGATAACAACAATACAATTTTTTCTTTGCATTTAATGTTTTTGTAATTATAGAATGAAGCAAAAATATGCAATCAATCGTAGATTTTTTCTTTTGGAATCCAAATTGATTCGGAATTATCTTTTTATGTTTATCAGACCATTTTGTGAGCCTATTAATAATGTTTGTGAGTATATTTTTCCTAATACGTTTATAAGCGTTTTTCCCCTATAATTTTTGGTGTCATCTTTGTTACCTCCTTTGAAAATTGGTATTATTATACCATTGCCCCATGAACTTGGATAAATACCGCTCATAAAAATTTTATTAAATAGTTTAAGAATGACTGGTTCTAATATATCAAAAGCGTTCTTATAAATTTCGGCAACAATATTATCTAATCCGCTACTTTTATTGTTCTGGGAAAATACAGCAGTTCGTACTTCTTCTAGAGTTATAACTTCATCTAAATCTTCATCATATACCGGTTCATCTACATTTATGTTTTCATTTTCCACATTTCCTTCTTCTGACTTAAAAAGATTGCTGAAATGTTTAAACAGATCATTAACATCTAAATTCTCCGTTGTTTTATCTTTATGTGTATATTGTTGCTTTATTTTTTTCCAAAACTGCTTTGGTTGAGTTTTGCTCAGTTTTGTTAGTTCTTCAGATCCAAGTCAAACTTAATTTTCGTGCTTTATACATTGTAATGTTTTAGATTAATGAATTCTTTTCTGTTTGTGTTATTCTTATTTTTCATGTAATTGTTTCGGGCTCTTTTAAAGCAATTTCGTGCGTTATAACATTCCTCGTCAAACTATGGCTTTTTATTGCAATTCCGTTTATATGCATGTTTACGTTTTTTACTGCCAAATGCGTCTTTTGCGACATTTTGTAATATTTCTGTAAGTGATTGCGTAACTTCATCTACGTTCAGTGAATCATTCTGTTCTAAGTTATATATCTTAAATCTCTCCTCATGCATAATTCGTATAAATTCATCTTTTTTATTTTCGTCCCATTTTATGGTATAATCATCATCTACAGTGTAATTGTCATTACTTGGATTACAACAAGAGTATATACATTTTCCACTCAATGAAAACATAAGGGGGTTATGTTCGGAACACGACCCGGGTTCCAAAATCTTAAAATCAGTAACTAAAATTATAATCATCATGATGTAAAAGAAATAAATCTATTGTACTAGAGCCATTTGGGGAATGATATGTAAAGTCACCTACACCTGTATCACTGTGCAGTCGACCGTTACCAATTATCATACCTGTACTGCTACATAGTTCTAATAGGCGATTGCCGTGCCCTTCGATCACGTGGTCTTGATTTGCACGTGCTGGTTTATTATCGCTAAAATCCATATGTTGGTCAAAGTCTAAAGTTTCATCTATATCTGATAAACGACTGTTAAAATCACCTGTCAAGAATACTTTCCCTAACATTTTGAAATGTTCAATATCAGTTTCCAATTGGTCAAAAAAATCGAACTGACTAGGATCATATTTTGTTATAGTAGAGAGAGTATAACGTATTGTTAAATGTCTCGTTAAGTGTTAGGTATGGTCCCGGGTTGAGAGAAAATCATATGAGTGCGTGATTGAAAACAATATATGTTGTGGATGGATGATTACTGTTTAATTGGTCAGCCAAGCCTTTTTCCACCATAGTAAGAATTGGGGGCGAATACTGATATCTATATGACATTCTTTTTACTTATTTAATCGATTTGGATCGCCTATCGGGACACGAGTTCTATCGGAAACATAGATTTATAAGTTGTTAAAAGAATAACTTTTGTTTTACGTATTGTTAAAGTATATAAAGTCCTTACCTTTTGACACCATCTTTGAATTTGTATTTCCTAAGTAGACGTATCTGGTTTTTATGCCCCGTCAACTCCGTTGCGGGGTATATAGAATTTCGGTCCGTGCGTCCGTCCGTCCCACCCCAGGTTTACCTTTGTGTTTAAGTTTTTTTGTTTTTTTCTATGAAGATGAATTCTTATTTTCATAAAACTAGGTACATATGTACATCACGATATAAATTATTTAATATTTATGCAAAGTAATGATTGTAACTAATATTTCACGGTTGGATGATCATGGTAAAGCTTGGGATGGTCCCCTGACGGCCCCTACTGTACCTCTTACGGGGGAAATAGATCGGGATACCAATAAAGACATCTCCAAAAAAGTGTAGACTTGTTTTCTATAAATATGAAGATTATGCATGGGTCATAGTATCATGAAAATTGATAGGAATGTACAGGACATAAATTTTAACTTACAAATATTTGGTTCTGACCATATGCCGGCGGGATATTAGTGTCGCAGAGACACACTTCCTTGTTATTCTCACGTTAGGACTGTATTGGTACATCCAGTAAATGGACATGAAAAGATGTTTATGTTCAAAACCCCGACTATATTAGTATTGACAACATGTTTTGGTCTAAAATTCTTTTTTAATATTTTAATTAGTACAGATATATAACTTGTAATTATTATAATTGTTCATTTTTATAACACTGTAATATCTGCATACAGTGCCATGTATGTCTTACTGAAATGAATAATAAAACAGGTCGTGAATTTCTCGTAAATCAATGCCACACATGTAACAAATGGGCCATCATGGCCCCAGAACATTCACCAGAGTACCATCAGCTTTATTTAACAATTCAGTTTAACCTTCATTGAAATTGCAGATAAAAGCTATTTAAAAAGTTTTCAATACAGACTAAATAACAAATCTAGCCAACCATCTGCAGGACTTATTTTTAGGGGATCAAACACATAATGACAGTATAGGGTCATATAGCTTATAGGTTCAAAACAGAATTTAATTCTGTGCATTGGTTTAAATATTATGTCAGTTATTGCGTAAATTACATCATAACATTAGAAAAACACACCCAAAACTCAACAAAGCAGTCCCTATATTTAAATATTTGTACTTTTTGGCATGGTTTAAAATTAAAAAAAATCTTAAACACTGCTCATTTAGCTATAATTTACGATTTTTATAAAGAAACTTATATATGTATTAAATCAAATACTTTGACATAATGCCCATGATATTTACATCAAGTCGTATAAAATGGTACTGGTGTAGCTCCCTTGCTTGGCGCTCAACATTTATGGGTAGTTCTAGGACTGGTTGGCCTGGTGCCAGGATAATGTGACTGGGTTTAGTATCATGCCACATGTCTACGGCGTGATACTGCAGTGTGGCAGCACTATATCTGTCTCGAGTAGACATCGTCTTCAAATGACTGATAAACTGTCAATGGGACGTTAAACCCAACAAACAAAAACAAGATTGTCATATGGCACTAGATCGCTCAACAAAGTATATAAGCTTATTTTAAACCATTTAAGTCACTTTTATCTTACGTGGTTACCTTCAGCAGGAACCGGACATGTTTTCTTTTTGATTGCTTTCATTAAAGAATTTTAAATTTTCTATACAGAGTATATAAGGAAATTGACCAACCCTCTAAGGGTCTCATTTTTCAATGTATTAATTTCATTTTAGCAATTACGGTAGACAACCATGAGGTAATCATACACGCAAAAAGAAATTCAATTTTAACCATTTATTTTATAGAAAAAGCTTTTCGAAATCTATATAGAGTATCTAGAGAAACAAGAGCCATGTTGAAATGGCCATCCCCCGCCGAATGCTTGATCTTTAGAAGAGGTGTTGGAGAGTAGAATTTTTCATTTTTTTTACAGAAAAGTTTGGGTACTAAAGACGGATGTTTGAAATGATTATAGATATAAAACCCATATGAAGACCTACTTATTCCCCTATTTTGAGGTCTACAGGTAAAATGTCAAGTTCACTGTGACAAAAATTAACCTAAAATATAACAAAGGGCAATACCTCAAAAATTATGAAAGGTAGAATTATCTTTCTTATGCGTTGCACTCCTCCTAAATGAGATCTATCAACCTATGGAAGTATCAAGTTGATACCTCAAATACTTTTTGAGTTATGCTCTGGACAAGAATTAAGTCTGAAAAATAACAAAGGGCAATAACTAAAAAATTATGAAAGGTAGAGTTATCATTCTTGGCACTGCCCTCCTCCTCAATGAGATATATTTACGAAGTATCAAGTTGATACCTCAAATACTTTTCGAGTTATGCTCCGGACAAACATGTAGGACGGAAGGACGGACAGGCGGACGGACGGAGACTTTTACCATATCCCCCACCGCCTTCGGCGGGGGATAACAAGCCGACTCCGTATTGGCCTCATTTTTCAAGGGATCAACTTTATTTTAGCAAATATGGTAAACAGCCATTAGGTGACCATTGGTGCTAAACGAAATACAATTCTGGCCATTGAGTTCTTAGAAGAATTTTTAATTTTTTGAATTTTCTACATAGAGCTGTAAAAGTAAACTAGGCAACCCCGCTAGGGGCCTCATTTTTCGAGGGATCAACTTTATTTTAGAAATATAATTCTGACTAATGGATTCAGACAGGAATTTTGAAATTTTATATATTGAGTAAAAAAGGATACTGGTCGACATTCTAAGGGCCTCATTTCTCGAGGGCTTTTTCTAAGGGTCTCATTTTTCAATGGCTCGAGCCTCAAAGCTAGGGTGGTCGTCTTGACGTAATTGAAAATTAAAAAAAAATACCATGAACGCTAGGAAATATTGGGGCTAATACAGTCTCCTTATACCTTAGGTAAATCTGCATTTTCAAGGATCTGATATGCTTTATAAATAATATATTAATTGCGACTCATCTACAATGGGGTCCTCCCTTACCCGTGCTTCTGTTAGGGTGTCTTATACACATAGATATATCCAGCTCTTAAAGGACAGCCCCTTTACAAGCCCTCAACATGTCTTCTGTTGTTGTCACTTAAAAATCTGATTGAAGATAATCGCACATGACCTACAATGTACCCTGGGATTCTCAGATCACGTCAAGCCATGTAAAACGTGCGTAAGAGATGAGAGAGAACTTATCACAATGTTGTTCGATATTTATACTTTCCTGTATGACCCGATTACCGGTGATATCCACAAACCGAAGATTTTCAGGTATTTCTCTTCGTGCGTACACTTGTCATCAAAGTCCGCTCATCTGTTAAGGCAAAAAACCCACAAAAAAAACAAAGTTCCGTTTCTGGTCACCCGACCGATCCTCTTTTTTAACAACCGACCTTTTTTTTACCTTACCGCCTTTAAAAATGTTTCCCTTGTTTACCTTTCGTTTCATGAAAAAAATTAAAACAAAACTATTTTGTTGGCCTAATCAAAACAGCTGAAAATGTCCTCTGAGGATAATTTGGTATTTTGTTACTTAAATATATTTATGATTTTGGCTCCCCTGATAGGAGCTATTATGATCGATGAATGTCCGTCGTCCGTCCGTTCGTCGTCCACAATTAGTTTGTTTGCACTCTAGCATCTTCATTTCTTAAGTCATCATCTTCAAACTTTATGACAATGTTTATTACCATAATATCTCTGCCAAATTTGATTATGGCTGATATCGGCTTTACGTCGGGAGGTATGCCCCTTTTAATATTAAAAAATGCCAGATTTCACTTCGTTTACACTCTAGCATCTTCATTTCTTAAGTCATCATCTTCAAACTTTATGACAATGTATATTACATGTACCATAATCTTTCGGCTAGTTCGATTATGGCTGATATCGGTCTGTTAGGTCAGGAGTTATGCCCCTTTTAAAAAAAGCTCGATTGGGGCCTTGGTTCCCCTTTTAATATTAAAAAAAAAATGCTAGATTTTAGTTTGCACTCTAGCATCTTCATTTCCTATGCAATCATCTTCCATCTTTATAAAAATGTTTATAGCCATATTCTTTTGGCCAAGTTCGATTATAGCTGATATTGGCCAATTAGGTCACGATTTATATTTAAATGTTTAAATTTGTGTGTTTAGGGCCTAATTTCACAGTCAGGTTTGACTTCAAATTTTGAATACAGGCACTGATTGTTTAATTCGTGGAATTATAAATTATCTCATGGATTATGTATTCAGTACATCTATGCCTTAATTTAGTAACTTGTAAAGGCAATGAAGGCAGTTTTCCTCAGGTGAGCGTCTTTAGGGCCATCTTGGCCCTCTTGTTAACTCTTCTTTACTGTCTACATTCCTTCTTAGTTACTGTAACAATATAATTATTTTTACTGGAGTACCATTGTTCCTGTCTACTTTGTTTTGAAAAATAAAACAGCTTCCTACATATGCCAACTTTATACAACACTAGTTAACATTTATTACCAGCAGAAC
>CM037787.1:16533997-16583997 GCA_021229015.1 Solen grandis | reverse complement strand
AATCGACATATCCATATTCATTGTGTCATCGTTATATAATCATAGAATCAAATCGCCGTGTATTTCACAAATTCAAAAGCCTTAACATACAAAAAATGATATAATGTTGAATTACATGTTCAGGAACCATGGTCAAATACAGTGAATATCAGTTAGTGTGTGTGGGGGTGTGTGGGGGTGTTTTGTTTCATTTCAGCTGAAATAAACGTTATATATATATATATATATATATATGTGTACTTCTTTTTCAGTTTTTACCTTATGTTCTGCATTAAATCATAAACTAGATGGTAAATGTTAAGACAATCATCTTAAGAAACAGAATTCAGATTAATGGTACTTATCAAAAAACATCACGCATATAACATGTTTATACTATTTAATATATATCAATCTAGGCTTTGACCTCATACGATTCCTTCAAAACACGGGAGAGGAAGCGGTATCTTCTTTGAAGAAATACAGCTCCGATGCTCTTCTTGAAAAAGTTGGGGTTTTACAGTATTTACACAGTACACAATGCAACACAGAATCGACCAAGAATTATATATCAACAAATGGCTGGAATAAAGGTACTTGTTATGTTAAAATGTAATTATTTATAACAAAAATTGAATTGCATTTTCTTTTTCTAAACTCTTTGCTTAATTTGAAATCTGAGATATGTGCATTGTTTACAAGCACTCAAAACAAGTTGACAACTGGATAAAAGACTACCTTAAACCATATACGACTGTAGTGTATAATATAAACCTTAAACATATTTTACAGAATGCGAGAAACAGGTATCGCTTCCCACTCTCCCAGATGACTTCTATTGCACGATATCCCCTTCGTGTACTGCGGTGGACTGTTGCGTTGATATAGCTTTTATACAGAGAAACGTCCATTTCTTTCTCAATATCGACTCTTGCAACTACCAACTGAGTATTGGTATCGAGAAGTTTACTTTTAACATCTCTTTATTAAATTACGAATGGGGACAGACGAACTCGTTAAACCTAAAAGGAATATTCAGGCTAGAGTGAGTATACATTCTATCTGCCAACTTGAAAATAAATTAGGTACAATGCTATTGAATCTATAATTCTTTAAACACCTTTACCCTTATAAGGTAAATGATTTTGTTTTAGAATTGAGATAATTACATGTTTACAACAGTATACAAACACAAGTCAGTCAGGTAAGATAAATAAATATTTCAAATAACGTTATTTCGTTGCTGAAACCTTCTCGGACCTACATTTATTCAAAACGTTTATGCCTTTTAATATATATTTATTTTCACCCATACAAACAATGTTAAATGTCTAAGCAGCATTTTTTTTAAATATATTACTATAAAACCTTGCAGAACATCTTTTTTAATCTATTTGTAGGTACACAGTTGAAAATTTAGAATCTAGTCGGCTGTTTGTTGTGTCTGCAGCGCTTTCAGTGTGTTTCAGTCAGGAAAGTTGTACATTGCATTCACAGATCTTGAAAAACGCTTTATTTCCGAAACCATACTGTAGGTTTGACGGAGACCTTCAAGGTATGCTACATATGAATTATTTATGAAAGCCACATAAAAGCATGTGTTTAAAATGCTGACATCTCTCTCTCTCTCTCTCTCTCTTATTTTAATATTTATAAACACATGTATTGAAATAAAAGATATTATTTTGTTTAAAATAAATTTAATAGTTAATGATATTTTTGATACACTTATGTTATGCAAGTCAGTTTTCTTTTTTATGCTATTTAACCATTCATTATCTTTTTTGATGTGTTTATATTGTAAAAGTATAAGTTACCTATTTAAACTAAACGCGTGTTTGCGACTCATTTCAGGATTTTCTTTGAGCACATGGTTGTCAGATCATTCATCAGGTCCGATTATGAGCGATTTACTTCAATCAAAGCTCTTCGATGATCTTGGAATATCTTTTTTACTAAAGAAAACGAAGTGTGATTTTGCTAGCGCACAGTTCAGTAATCACGTAAATGGTTGGAAATCTGGTAAATAAATATTTAAAAAAAAATAGTCATTACTATTTTACGCCATGTAATTGATGATAAACAATTAAGTTGCATAAGATAGGAATAAATTCAAGCTTGAAATACTTTATATCAAATAGATGCACATTAATTAATTCACATTTTAATGTATAAAGGTACAACGTTAACGCAAAATACTAATATGGAAAGTTTTGAAAGAACGTTATGTCGTCATCGCCTAAAAATTTTTAAGATTTATTCAAAACGCAAAAAAAAAATGCTTTATTCATTTAAAGTATGCTGATGATAAATATTTGATTGTATTATTTCTCTCTAATCCCAGAATGTTCAACAGCATCCAACTTGCCCAATCTTCCTAACAATATTGTGTGCCATCTCAGCAAGTCGTGTGCGGAGATCGCTTGCTGTTTAGATGTGCCAATCGTCCAGAGAACCTTTATGTTGAATATAGACCTTGACGTTTGCAACATGAAGCTGACAGCTGGAGTCGAGGATATGATCTACAATTATTCAATGATCGACAATGCACTCGGTACGCTATAAGAAAATAAGAATTAATAGGCCATTCCAAATTTTGAATGCATTATCATTTATTTACTTTTTTTTTAATTGTGTAATAAAAATAATTTGTTCTGATTGGTATTGCCAGCCTTTATCCCATTCTATTTGTTGTTGTTGTTGTTTTTATATAAAACTATATATCTTTTATTCATTTTATTTCAGAATATCGAAAGAGTATTGATTTGATGGGAGTAATACAGCTTGGGTTTGTATACTTTATTTTTTCGTATCAAATATAAGTTGTCTAATTGTGTATGTGTGCATTGTCACTTGATATTTTATCATTTTAGTGTGTCAAAGTATTGTTTGATAATCTCAAAAATGATGCTCTCAAGGGAAGTTAATCACCTTAATAACTGTTTTAAATACGCGTAGCGATGTTCTAAAAGGGCGATTACTAGTCGACTTTGTATAACAAGGGAATTGAATGTATACGTTTGATAATGAAAAGACTAAGCCCTTGTTCTTAAGACTATTGAACACAAATCGTAAGTTGGTGAATTACTTTTGTCAATTTTCACAATTCAATTCCAATTCTCTGACTGATTAAGTTCCTTTTTAGCATGGAAAAAATCACATTTAATGTCCATTTCGACGAGACCAAAGCATATGAATAAACAAAGACAACAAGGAATGTGACACGTTAGAAAAAATAAAAAAGAACGTTGGTGTTCAAATAAAGTAATTTAGATTAAGATAATATATGTACAAACGAAGCGAAACGTCTCATGAGCAAACTTTTGCTAACATCTAGCTTGATCATCTAAAATTTGATTGTGGTAAGTCTGTTTAAATTTATATTCTAAAAACGTGTTAATCTATATTTGAAATGATTATGTAAGAGCTTATGTATACGAGTAATAATGTTTGTCTTTTATGGACTTTGTTGATTCATGTTGTCTACCATTTCCAGGCTTTAGTCTTTACCGAAAATGGCGATCGGTTATGTATTATGTCGTTATAATGTATAGTAAGATATCAATTGGAAACAGTCACACAAATGGACGCTTAGGGCACCAATGAAAACACTTTATAGCCGAATATTGTACAGCATTCTACGAAGTATTGTGTTTGTTTGTGTTTTTTTTGTGTTCTTCAGACTTAATTTTATCCACGCCAAATTTTAAACAATATACGTGTATTTTTAACAAATATTTTGTAAAATATACTTGCTAGCAGTGATAAATACTTAAGTCAAATTAGATAAATGTAATTCGACATGAATGTAAACTTCTAGGTAAAGCCTAATTTTATTCCAAGTGATAAATACAATATTTGAAGCATGTTAATTAGCATAAATTATAAAAAATTTGGGAAATTATTCAATTAATTTTATTTCGAAAATGTTAAAATTTACTGTATTATATATGGAAAATTGCTTGAATATGAAAATTTCCTCTAGCTGCTAATGGCAGACTAGATGAAGCGTAATTCGATATTCAAAGTAGTTCCTTATGTCACGGGACAAAACAGATGAAAGTTTTCATCTAAACAATTTTCAGATTTACGTTCGTGATGACGACTCGACGTGCGCCCTGTCTTTAGATTATACCATATGTATAAACGGGAATTCTCAGTGTGACATTCTCACCAGCTTTCTTAAAGATCTTAATGTGCCAAAGCCGTTCTGTAAAACAGATAAGGACTTCATTGTTAAAGGTACATTTTGCTTAACATTTATGTTTGTATTTGCTTCAAATAAAACACTTAACTAATCAAGAACCATATCTGATTGTATTATGTCTAATAATTTATTATTGTCATTTTAAAAAAGTGCTTGAATCAATCAATAACTTGTAAATTCAGAAAAAAACAGACATATAGTTTATGTTCTCTTTCGATGAAATGAATGTGTATATTTTCAGACTTTTCGTTGAGGAACTGGATTTCAAGTCATGGGATTTTCAACAAATCTTCCTTATCGACACTAGACCTTGCAAGACTCACTAATGATCTCGGAATATCAGAGTATTTTGAATCTTCTGCATGCAGACAACACGAACATCCATATTGGAAAAGCAGAAAAGGATGGAACAATTGTAAGTTGACGATATATAAACAGAAGCGAAACTTTCATAATACTAAGATAATATAGACTTTTTTGTATAATCCCCTCTTTATATGCTTAAACTTTTTGAATTAAAAAAAAAAAAACACAAAAAAAAACATACATTTTTATTTAGATTGTCCTCTTGAAGTTGACTTGGAGCCCTTAACGCAAGACATTACTTGTTTCGTACCGGATTATTGCACTGGAGTAGAATGTTGCATAAAGGTGGACGTTTTGAAGAGAAATATCCATGTATCTCTTGAGATAGACGCCTGCCACAATCGCCTTATTTTAGGCATAGACAAAATGAAGTATAACATATCATTGATAAATTATGACTGGGGTATGTAAATTTGTATTTTAAATAGGAACTTTATTATTCAATGTCCGTGCATCGACCTTTATAATTAATTTAAAACGTTGTAATGTTTTATTGTTATCAACTGAGCAAGAAATGTTTCGACGTTAAAGAGTATTTGCATCCTAAGTCATATTTAATTTACTTTAAAATATAGCAGTTTAATAATATAACTACTAATGCACGGCTAAAGTAACATAACAAATGAACATATTTTTGATGTCGTATTCCACTGTTTATGTGGCTGACCCTTTTAAATTCCGTAAAATCATATATATCCATCGAGTTCAGATTGTGCTCTCTTTAATTTTAACGTTTGTAATTACAGGAAAAGAGGAGTCGATATATCTTTTTGGAGTAGTCCAGCTCAAGTGAGTTTTTCGCAATCAAATTGTTATGTAATGAGAACATTGACTAAGAGACAAAATTTTACATTCATTCGTATAGGCCGAAGTTATTTTGTAAGATGTGTACATATAACTTATAAACAAAAATATAGAACGGGCATAGTAGTGAAGATAAAAGAAATAAAAATGTATATATTTCATTGCGTTGATAAAGGCATGTGCTATTATTTTGCAGTTATCGTATATCCTACGTCCAACAAAAAAGGAAATACGTTATCGACCTGGATTTGCGTGTCTGTTTCGAGCATGACAAATGTGAGCTGACATCCCAGATCTTAAACAACGCCACATTCCTGAAACCAATGTGCACATTAGATTCGACATTCTTCAAAAGGGTAAGTAAGAAAAATGCATTTATATTTGTTTAAATTCGTCAAATTTTGATGCTATCTAGACGCTATTTAAATAGTCTCTTTGACTGTATTAATATTGATATAAAAATTGTGCTTTAACAATATTAATCTGCTTTGTATACTTTGCAAGTTAATTACCTCTAAACGCTTTATGCTCTGCCTCTTAAATTTTTAGATTTCTCTTTTGACGCATGGGCTACATCAAACGGATTGACGATTGGTGAAATTCTACCGGAGCTTGATATCCAGAGACTGATTTTTGATTTGGGTATTTCACAATATTTAAATGAAGATTCTTGCCAGACAAAGCCAGTGACACCGGACACAGGTAAACATCATTTCCTCAATCTAATTGAAAGGTTTACTAAGATATGTTTATAGCAAATGTATATATCAGGTCATGTATTCTTGTCTTGCAACAATTGCAATATTGAGTAATACTCACTCATTTAAGGTTGTACAGCTCTAATACCGATCCGTACAAATCGTCTGATGTCGTTGATTTCGTTCAACGGCCTGTTGTGCAGAAAGCACCGATATCGTAGATGTTCTAAGCGTTCCGTTTAAATAGTTATGCATTTTTCTTTTTTCAAAAGTTTATTTTTTATGCAAATTTACGTAAAAGAAAATCTCAATATCTATTTTACCCATAAAGGATAAACAAATCATAGGAAATATCAACAAATATCATTTCCTTTCTACTATGTCGACATTTGACTCTCAGAATTTGAAGAACTACGGGATCTATTGCGTGGCTCTGTTTCCTATGGTATATATCTGCCCTAATTATAAGATATTGTCAACCATAAAAAACATCTGTGTACCATTAGTAGTGGCAAATTATCATGTTTTGCTAATTTTAGTCAAAACTGAAATTTTCTAGTGAGTCATTTCAAATTCGAAAAGCTTTATATCCTTGCTGTAAAATTTATTAAAACTTTGCCTGAATATTGCCTATGTCAAAGACAGTTTGTTTAACAAGGAAGAACACACAAAGAACACATACTTGAGTGAAAAAGTTATAGAAGAAACATGCCGTCTGAAAATATGGAGCACTTTTCCATACTTAATGACTTTTCAGTAAAATATTTACTGCACAAGATTTGTTATATGAATTAAGCATATATTTTTAAACACACATAATTTTTATATTACCTTGTTAACCAATTTATACATAATAACAAAATATTGAATGTTATCCAACTTAATGTTGCTTAGGTGTTTTCGTTTTTGTCATAAAAGCCAAAATGGTAGGAGTTCAATGAAAATGTCAATAACCTTTTCATATGAATGGTAATTTTCTTAAAAAGTTATAATTGTATTAGTGAAATAATACAGATTCAGAATATATAAAGTTAATTAAGGTCTGGGAATGTACCCATAAGAGTTGTACTATCGTAATTAATCTGTATCAATATTATTAATTCTCACTTTCACTTTGTCATACATTTTCAGTTTGCAATGCTACAAGATCCTTAGCAAACCTTCCTGAGGTTGTTAAATGCCAGATGTCGAGTTCATGTATGGATATTGAGTGTTGTCTCCAAGTTGATCTTCTTCAACGTTCCATCAGTTACAGACTGTCCATTGACCATTGCAATTACAGAATGAAAATCGAAATCGAACGTTATGTGATTGATATTCCATTCAACGATTTTAAATTTGGTAGTTCCATAGAATCTTAAACCAGTATTGAATGATATGGATAAAGGTGTTGCATTAAAGATCAAACTCGTATCGTCTCATTTACTGAATCTATGGTTTAACAAAAACTGGCCCTTTTCAAGTTAATGTTTTTTTGCTGTTTTTAAGCTACCAAAAAACATGTATGTCATATGTTACTTTACGTATTATTGCTGGTTATAGTTCAATGCGTTAATAAACAAGCAAAATATTGAGATTATCTAATAATTATTTTTCTATGATACAATACTAAAATCAAAGTAAGTAACCTTAACAGCATTAATAATTCCTTTCAGACAAAGAGAACAAAATCTACCTGCTTGGAGTTTTCCGAATGATGTGAGTATTAGCATATAATTATAATTTTAGAATGAAATGTAACATAAATCATGCTGTTTTCATCATTAGTATCATTCTTTCAAAAGCATATGTCAAATATTATTCCATGTCCTCATATATATATCATTTTGTTTATACTTACACGTATGATATATTGGTAAGACTTTAGATTTAAAAAACAAAGAGGTTACTTGATAGTTGAATAAACTATGTTTTGGTGTTATATATTCATGTTTAATGATGTAAACTTCTTTACACACACACCACACACACAAGTTTACCGAGTTTATTTTTCTCTTCAGAATATGTTTGTAGATTTTATGAATTTAATACATGGTACATGGGATATGTAAGTTTACATGTCATAATAAGATAATTATTTACCTTCATATTTTGCAGCCTATCAATTACTGAGAAAGACACAGATTCATACACATTAAATGCACGTATTCAGGCTTGTTTTGATGCAAACGGTCCATGCTTGGTTGACGTTAGCATTTTGCAAAACGAAGTTGTATCGAAAGCATTCTGCGAAATTGGAACAGGCTTTCCACTACAAGGTTTATTTTGCTTACCTATCATTCACGCTTTACATATTGAGATCAAGATACAGTGTATTTATAAATATTCTTTACAGCATGTTATGGTTTTGCAATACACTGTCAGTAATTATGATTATGAATTAGTCTTTTGATGTGATTTCTTTTCTGAAGGCAAAAATCTTCCTTGATCCTATATAGAGCCAAGCAGCGAGACACTGATACACTGATATTAGTATTATTTTAGATACAGACAATCAATGTAAAGGAAAATTAAATATTCTAAAACAACGCTTCAAATTTTGTTTAATATTTTATTTTTTAAAAGTTAATCATATGAACGTTTTCATACTACTTTATTTCTAAAGTGTATTTATTAGTTGTTTTGACATATTTTTATACAGATTTTTCTTTTAAAAAATGGATGGAGCGGAACTCTGACAATGACGATTACCAGTCCGACCTGATAACAAAGATGGATCTAGGATTTTATTTGTCCGATCAACAGTGCAGTCGTAATGATCAGCAATACAAACCTTACGACAATGGTTTCTCTGTGCCAGGTATACATTTTACTGATATTTTAACCTGTTTAGGTCGTATTATTTTTTACATGCTTATATGACTTAAAAAAGTCTAAACAAATCTTTGTAACATGAATTGACGAATAAATGAGTCGCCAGAGATGGTTATAATTTATATGTATTTTGTTGCAGATAAATGTAAATCTTTTGACGCAGCAATGATGAAGCCCTTAACAGATATGACTTGCCGTATTGGTCACACTTGTCTTAGCCTTGAATGTTGTCTGTACGAAAAGGTATTGAAAAGGAATATTCGATTCAACATGTCTATCACCACATGCGGTGCCATTCTGAAATTAAAAATAGAAAACTTTGAGTCGGAAATACCACTTGATGAGTACGAGTTTGGATCATGGAGGAAAATGCAACTGCAGGGAATTCTGCAATTAGAGTAAGTTTCCCATTGCTTGATAAGATATTTTGAAGAAAATATTTTCTGTTCAATCTTA
Source organism: Solen grandis (assembly GCA_021229015.1). NCBI lineage: Eukaryota > Metazoa > Mollusca > Bivalvia > Adapedonta > Solenidae > Solen > Solen grandis. Next base: position 16,574,673 of record CM037787.1, on the reverse strand, counting down.
GTAATAATTATTTTTTAATTTCAAATATTAAAATAAATAAAACACATTTTAAAACAGATCTACTTCAAAATATATGCCATTAATCACGAGATTGAATAAAAGATGACAAAATTAATAAAAACCTATGTATGTAATTATGCCATACCACTGTATATTTAGAATAATACATCAAGTTATATGTTCATCGATATTTCCTCTAGAATAAACATAACTTAGGTGAAATCTTACATGACTTATACGTACACACCTTATTTTCAGATATCGTATATTCGACATTTACAAAGAGAATAACTACCTCTTGGATGTCAATATCAACGTCTGCTTCTCAGACATAGACGATTGTGTCCTGAAGAGTCTAATCCTCCGCCATCAATCATTATCTAAACCAACATGCAACGGACATCTGCCCGCGCTTAAGCCAAGTACACATTTTTATTTATGATTTAAACTTTTACTTATTATTGTTAAATACTTATTTTTATAAATAGTACATTTAACTTTTTCAAATTCAAAACTGTTTCATTTAGTCAAGTTAAATGATTGGGAAACGATACCTTGTATTCTTAGGTATTATAATCGTTTGTTAAGTTCGAAAGGTCAAGTCTCGTTAAATCGACATTCGTTAGAACGGAATATTCACTTACCGACAGAATATGGTCGGGAACAAAACCTTTTCAATACATTTAATCCCGTTGTAAAGGAATTTTCGGAATCCGACACCGACAAAAAATCGGGAACGAAAGTTCGTTTTTGTTCATATTTTAATGTGCGATACAACGACAAAAAATGACTGACATTTACTGAAACTTCATTTTCGGAAAATAGTTGTCGCTAAAATAACCACATTCGTTGATACACATTGGAAAATCCACAAATTAAATTTAGCTGTTTACCTTTAAACAGCGCCACCTACTGTCGTGTAGAACAAAACCTGTGTAATTGTTTATACTGGATTTTTCTATTCGTACATAACAATGGAAAACAAGGGGATTATTAATCTGACATTCAATTAAGTGAAAATCTCACTATTGATTGACGCAGTTTTGTGTTAGATCTACCTGTACATACACAGGCTGTGAAAAGTTCATTATCATTTTGAAGTAAATAAAACAACAGTGTATTTGTTTTTTTAATATTTTATAATTGAAGAAACTTTTGTGTTTTGTTTTATTTCATATAATATAATATTTCATGCATTTTAATGTCTTAAAAGTGTAAATACATTTTTATGCATGTTTTTATGATTATTCTGTCTGTATTTTATAATGTTTATTGATTGATAGTGATGTATTTTTATTTCAGATTTTTCATACACGCAGTGGTCACTGGCCACTAATACATCAGATCATATTAATTCGACAGAAAACCTGATTGATTACCTAGGACTTGCGTCATATCTCCCTAAAGAAGGCTGTAAAACAACTCCAAGGATTTATAATGGTAAAATTTGTTTTGATATGCCTTATAAATGCTTTGTTGGCACCTATCAATGTAATAAATCAAAGCAATATTCAAAGATATGCTAACATGATTATCCGTGTAATAAAAATGATTAAAATTATATTTAATAGGATCACCCGTTAGGCACGTTATTCGCCAAAATCTAAAAAAATAAATTTTAGAAGAGGAAAAAACACAAATCATTTCACTTTCTATGTTCATTTTATCTTGTTGAAAGTTAATTGTATGTTTAAGCCATTTTAAATTTAATGTTTTAGTACATGCATACCTCGAATGAAAGTCATTTCTTGTATTTCAGACCAGAAACTTAATTTCAAGTGAAACTACATGCTTTTTTGGAAATAATAATTTGGACATCCACTGTTGTATCGTCTCTGACGCCCTTCAGCGATCAATTCAAGTGCAATTCACGATTGACACATGCAGTAACCTTCTCATACTGAAGATTGGTCGATTTTGGTCGAAAAATACACTCACAGATTTTGATTACGGAGAGGATAAGTCATTTAGCTTGTTTGATGTTGTAAAAATAAGGTAATGTCACTGGTTTCTTTTGAGAGTACTAGTATATTTTTATACCGTTTCTTATTATCATTTATTCAGAATGACGTGCTTTTTTAATTACTGTGCAATAAATGTACCAAGACAAAATGCGTTTGAGACATTGTGGTATAGCTTTTTCCTTTTAAATATCATTTTTATTGCATGTTATATCATCTTTAAACAAAAAACATCGCACAGACAAAACAGTAATTCTTAAACTTGAAACCTTATTTTAATGCCTATACTCATTTTCCAGGTACCGTATTACTAATTTACAAAGATCAGAGGCTTATCTCTTATCATTCCGTATCTTTGTTTGCCTGGAAAAAACCCACTGCGTTGTAGATGCTGAATTGTTCAACTCATCTAAAATTGAGAAGGAAAAGTGTGCATTACACAATGGACATCGTTACCCAGGTATTTTAGAGATAGTTTATATATTTGAGCTCGTTAGAGCGAAAAGTTTACAATATGATGAGTATACAAGTATTACATACATGTACAGGCATGAAGTATGAATGCTTCAATTAATTAATTAACCAAATTAAAGAGAATAAATTGAACTCCTGCTGTTATTTTTCTTTCTCTTTGGAATGCATGTTTTGCTATAAACACCTTAAATATATGCTCAATTCAGACAAACTTTCTCAGTTTTATTTAATGTCAACAAATAAACATTTTCTTTTTCAGACTCATCATTGGCTGACTTTAAAGATGATTTATACTCATACCTTTTGGATGGAAAAACATCAGAAGTCTCTTCGATCTATCTTCACAAAATGGATATCGCTAGATATACACAATTAAATATGTGTGACTTAACATTTTATCCATTCAATGGATCTCGGACATGGACATCAGGTAATTTGAATTGACTTATATATTCTGTTTTTTAAATAGAATTTTAAGAAGACTATTAAGGAAATTACTAGTTTGTGTTATAAAACGCTGGTATATAAAACATATATATCCGTTTTACAGTTAATAACTGCAAAGTGAAGAAAATATGATTCTAGAAACTTTATTTTAATGGCCGTAAAATTAAAATAACTAAATGTCTTGTAAATGCCATGTTTAAGAACGCTATACATGTTATCATCATTTTGATTAGATTTTGTAATTTGTTGATAAGTTTGAAACTGAAATCATATTTATATGGTAAAACTGATTAATTACCAGGTGGTTATCAAGACCTTAATTTCAATTTCTTTACAGAATGTTCCTCATTCAGACCAAGCATAAATTTGCAAGATCCGTCGAGTCTGAAATGTTTTGTGGACAACACCTGCAGAAACATTGAATGTTGTGTCGAATCAAGCTTCCTGATGCGTACAATTTACAGTGCAATAGAATTTGATGAATGCGAACAACGCATAACACTGTCTATTGAAAATAGGAAATATGATTTTTATCGGAACAGTTTTCCGTTCGGAAAAAGACAACTGTTTGACCTTTTCGGCGTTTTGACCATCGGGTAACTATTTTTATTTATTTTTGATAGTGGTAGATTGATTAGTTTGAAACAAATATTTCTCATGATATTTATATGATTATCATTCTTAATAAGTGTTTCGTTTCTAATATTATGCATTTTCCAGGCTCACGATTGATGATGTAACTTTACTTGATACTTACGTTTTGGATATTTCCCTGGAACTTTGCTACGACAACATAGACTGTGCGGTAAATGAAACCATTCTGTTCCGGAGGTCCTTTCCAAAGACAGGCTGCTTGATCGAGATTGGTGCTGAAAATAGTATGTAGTTTGTTATAGATCACATTAAATATAATAAAGGAAAGTGTGTAAACATTAATTTGTTCGCTTCAATATTTGATATACACATTTTGTTAAAACAATGGTTATTTGAGTCAGTTAAATACAAATAATCTACTTTCATTTTACAGACGTCACCCTTCTTAATTGGAAGCAAAACCATAATATGTCCACAATGGATATCATCACTGGTGCATCACGCGATCTTTTCTTCGAAGATATGGCTATTGCACAATTTATGGAACCCTCTTGCAACAGCACAACTAATAGCCAAGACAAGTGGAATAATGGTATAATATATCCTTCGTATTATTGGTATACCTTTTTATTAACCCTGATCAATTTTGACATGAAAAATATTGTTTTAATTACAAGTAATTGATCCAATATTTATTTAATTTTAATCAAATCTTTATCATGTGGTTATTTAAGGGAGGACTCATTTATAGTTAAAACTGTTTCAAATAAGTAATGTGTACAGTAGTACTAGTACTATATTTGCAAGCATTTCTGACAACAAATATAAGAAAGATATATTTTCCACAACCATACAAACAAAATTGGAACATGACCAAATTTCTTGTTCTTTCTTTGTGTTGTAGACTGTAGGATGAACCTGACATTCCCAACGCTAAGTCAAGGAACAATTTGTTCTATCTCAAGAACATCTTGTACTGCTGTGACATGCTGCATGAATATACATGATTTGGACAAGCATTTTCATATTGAAATGGACATACAGTCATGCCGGAACACACTTGTTCTTAAAATAGACAGATATGAACAAAAATTTCTTCTAAATGAAGTAACTGGGTCTTTACAATCTCATTCTCTTCGTAATTTCATCAGATTAGAGTAAGTGGGAAATTATACTAATACCAATATATATGTTTATGATATTATTAAAAAGTATGTAATTATAATATTAAGCAACACTTTTATAGTTTACGGATTTCAATGCATTTAGTCAAGCATTTTTTTAAATATTAGTTCACAGATCTTGAATTATTTCTTTTCTCAAATGAAGCTTATTGCCATGCCGTTTATTATTATTCCTTTCACCAAATAAATGCCTCCATAATGTAGTATTATGTCAATATATCTATATATGACCTTACTTCCTAAGCGCATTCATATTCATATTACTGCTGATTTTGATGAAAATGTGTTTATGTATCTAATTAAACAAACACATTGCTTTCAACAAATAATATTGTAAGTTTTGTTTCATTTCTGATGTTTGGCTAATATTTGCAGAATGTTGTTACTATTATACATTGGAAAATACAGAAAATACGTTAATTTAGAAAATAAGTAGAATCAATGCATTGTTTATTATAATATTTCAGGTATCTTATTTACGATGTTGGATCAGAAGACGTGTTCATTACAAGTTTAAACGTCTCCGTTTGCCTCAACCACAGTAAATCGTGTGTGATGCATTCTCAAATTCTTCGCGATACTACATTGCCCAAAGAAAAATGCAATTTATCAAAACCTTTGGACCATGCAGGTATGCTTTACATTAATTTGTACTGTTTTACTCCAGTTCAATTAGATATCATCCCTAATCTTTTGATTAAGTAGGATAATATGAAATAAATATATGTGTGAACATGTCTTGAAAGACATAATTATATGCCATAAACAGTTCCTCTGATTCAATCATATACATGTCTTACCAACGTTATAAATTATGGGAATTTCTGTACGTTTAATCTAAACCTTACTTGAGTGACTACTCTGACAGGGTATCCATACACGAGGTTTTAATTTTCACATTTTTTCAGACTCCTTTGAAGATTGGACACAAGGAGAAGGATTGAATGTTCATCATCTGTTGCCGTATCAAAAGTACACCCTCCTGGAATACTTAGGCCTGTCAAACTTCTTGATTTTCCCAACATGCAAATTTGACGACAAGGATTTCAGTGGAAAGGATATAATCAGTAACGGTAAACATTCAAAATTTATAATGCCATACATTAATAAATATAATAAATATATATTCAACGAGAGTGAAACACTTCAGAGATATAAGGACTGACTTAAGTTATGTAATTGCAACTAATGTCTTCGCTCCTTATCTTATGTCTTACTAACAGATCAATAATGATATAATTTCTTAGTTTATTAAACAACATAACCTTGATGTGTTTCAAATCCCATCTGTACTGTTTATTTTCCTATCAAAAACTATGAATGAATGTATCTAATTCCTAATTTTCCCTTTTCCTGAGAAAGGAAACATTGTTCAGTATAAGATTCGCCTCATAATTTCTTACATCTCGTTTTAGGGACCACGATTTCTTTTCATTACTTTGTGTCCTTAGTATTCTCTCTTTCAATCTAGTGGCTGTGTTTTGTTTATATTTCCAGATTGTATTATTAACAACGCACCTATACCATTACCTGACGAGGGAAAATGCGTTCTTTCATCAACTTGTGGCAATTTGGAATGTTGCGTTTACTCATCTGAACTTGACACCTTCTTTAATATTGGTTTTGAAATTGATTCCTGTGCACATGAAATAGAGATTACAATTGAGAAAGCAAGATGGTCCAAAAGTATTTCGGATTATATGTTCGGCCAATCTGAGGAAATATCATTATTAGGAATTATTTTTGTCAGGTATACCAACTTAATTTATAATAAATTTATTCATTTTTATTTCTCAAACGATACTAAATACTGATCCAGCCATGATTTAATTTCTCCTTATTTCAAAAGTTCATACATGCTAGCTAGAAATCTCCTTGCAGAAAAGTATTTACTGTTAAATTCCAATGTATCTGTCTACATGTATACATGTATTTATTAGTATGTGATGTATTCTCATTTTTTGCAAGAAACAAGTGTGTTCATTTTATATTTTGTGATTCATTCCTTACTAGTAACTCTTTGAAAATAACGTTATGTATTATGATTAAAGTATATGGACATAAGGTATGAGTATATGAATGTGCCACTCCAATAGAATATATAGTATAATATGCTATTACCTTGAATCAAATTATTTAAGAGTGTAAATTTCTATCTCTAGATACAAATTAAAAGAAGTTTTTATCAGCAACCAGTTTGTTGTCGACTTCGACATAAGAATTTGCTACGATGGACAACATTGCCTGACACAACTGGCCATATTCAATGAAACACTAATTCAAACACCTGCCTGTGATTATATTCAGGAATACGCGATTGAAGGTAATCATCAGTATAAGACTAACCAATATATACCAAACTATAAGAAAGATTTTTCAAATATTCGAAAAAAGAATAATGTAGAAATTCAGCTGTTCATATGTATACATCCGTCTTTTTAAATAAGTTATTGTAACTTTTTTGTTTAAATCCAACTATTCCTCTTGTGACTAAGAAGTGATTTGTGGGTGTATCATGTCCTTTTAATTTTTTTTCCAGACTTTTCAATTCAAGGCTGGCTTAATACCACTTTCAAAACAACACCTCAAACGCCGCTGCCAGATCATGTCACCAAAATACTGTTTGACGATCTGAATGTTGCCAATGCGATAGGAAATAAATACTGCCAAAATCCAGCACACCCGGGGTCATTTAATACAGGTAAACATAACATTTATTACTTATTTTTATCGCGTACAACAAAGTCAAATCGCTTAATTATAAAACACTAAATATGTTTTCTTTTCATTACATCAAACCTAAAATAGGTTTATGATTTCTTTTTCTCTGGTGACATTCAACACATTTTTGTTTCAGAAATAAATGTGTTATATATAGTAGTCATTTACTCCACAGTATTATGATTGTATTTTTTCAGATTTAAAGTGTGCATATTTTTTTAATGTAGATGACTGTTCTGCCAACGTCCAGATAAATCACACAGTGGATAGCCATATGTCTTGCACGTTGGGTCAGTCCTGCACCGATGTAAATTGCTGTGTTGATATTCCAATGATCAGTCGGAATCTCCACGTGTTTCTAAGCATAGACCATTGTGCGTCTCATATGAGTCTTGGAATAGACCAATTAAGGAAAAATATCAGTTTGTTGGATTACACATTTGGTCAAGAAGAAAGCGTGTGGGTTGGAGGAATATTCAGACTCTAGTAAGTAAATCATGCTCAATCAGCTGTTTTATATTTTTACATTAACATCCGATATAAGTTTGCAAGTTTAAACATATTCAATATTTGACATGAAAAAGAAATTAACATTATTTCCTTTTCAAGTTTATAGAACTTTCCTTGTATTAAAAAAATATTTGTATGTATGTACAATTATTTCAGAGGGAGGGTTTATACTCAAGTGTTGTGTGGTTTATTTTCAGTTCCCGTGTCTATGATCTTACAAAAGAAAATAGTTACTTGGTGTCCATGAATATACAGATTTGCTGGGAATCACATACAGTATGTGACCTCTATGAAGTATTTGAAAACCAGATGCTGCCAAAATCACCATGTAACTTTACACAGAGTTTTCATATATCAGGTAAATGTGTATTCCATATTTCATGCTAAACAGTATTCGATTTAATAGATGAAATTACAAACGCATATATGTAAATGCTAATACTTTCATTCATTTGTAGGATTTTCAATCGCGGAATGGCGCACAGAAAACGGAATTTCAACAACTGAGACACGTTTAAGTGTCGAATCAACTATGAAGCTTCTGAGAGAACTAGGACTGGTTCATTTTCTTCAAAAAAGTCAATGTAACGTAAACAACCATAACAAGACAGTTCGTGGATGGATTAATAGTAAGTATGTTGAAGCAATTCTTTCAGGGAGTAGTATAGCCCCGTTTCGCAAATTAAATACTCTTATACCAACATCACTTAGTTATGTTATACATCGCTATTCGACACATCTACCCGAGATACACTTATGATTGCCTACTTAAATGTTTTATTTAAAATAAAAACATTATTGAATGTCACAAAAGATGCGGTGATGTTTTGGAACTAATATGTATACTTGTGTTTCTTTTTAGGTTGCCCGCAGCGAATTCAATCTCTTGATCCTTTGGATGAAAACATCATATGCACAATTCCAGACCACTGCACAGCTGTTGATTGTTGTATACAGTCCAAAGATATCGACTATTCTTTTGCTTTCGCGTTTGACATAGACACGTGTTATCTGGAACTGAAATTCCGAATTGAACGATATGAACGAGAAATTAATCTATTCGACTATCAATTTGGAACAGTAAATGAATTCTGGCTTTTTGGAGTTGTAAGATTAAGGTAAATTAACTGTTTCAAGCAATGATCACACTTGTCTAAGGCCTTAGTATATTAATTTTTCGAAAGTAGTAATCTTTAACATTAATTCCAAATGATTTATATCAAATATACATATTTAATTTAATGTATCTGATTTCTCAAATGCGGTGATCCCTTTATTGTACTGTGTGGAGCTCATTTAATTTTTAACAGATTTCAGATATATGACTTAACGGACGAAAGGAAAATATTAGTGAGTCTGAATGCGTCCATTTGTTTGACATCAAAATCTTTGTGCGAACAGGAGTATTCACTCTTGGACAAAATTAAGTTGCCAAAACAGCAATGTGAATGGAGCGTATCTTCAACAGGAACACTAGGTTTGAACTTGATTTTTTTGTCCAACTCTTTTCATAATTGTACTAAAACACGATACCAGAAGCAATTAAAAATAATATTTTACCATTGTTTTAATTTTCATATGATCTGATACATTTATGAATCAAAGTTTTATCATTCGTTTTGATTTGTGTCGGGAAACGACGGGAAAGATACGAAGTTATGTGACATTGTCGTCAATTTTATGATATTATTTACAGACTTTTCACTCACGACCTGGATGAATGAATCTAACTTTGCAACGATTAAGACGATTCCTACGTACGGATTTTCTGTGTTACACGAACTTCTTGGGATCGGAACGTTTCTTCTTGACAATCAGTGTATCCGAAATAAATATCCCTTCCACATAAATGGCGGTTTTGAGAATGGTAAGTTGCTTTGTGTTTATGTAATTTTTATATCAAATGATTTAACTTTGTCAAATATTTAGTAGCCTTTTGGAATTCCAGTTATAGATACGTTAACTTTGTAGACTTTCATTAAATGTTAATAACACACAACTATTGACCACATGTATTGGGATTTTTTTCTCTGAAAAGATTTATCTCAAAGGCTTTGCTTTTATTCAAGTATCACTTTCCGATTTAAGTCTGCTCTGCTTGAAAAGAATTATCAATTTATGTCTTACCTGTTCCATATGCAATCTTAATAGTTCTAGTTATAGTCAAAATACAAATTAAATGAATTCATATCCAAACTTTTACTATTGCAATACTTGTTTTGTAGATTACTATCATAGTGTACACTGGCATAGGTCTACAAATAGGACCATACTTAGTCATATTTTTGTTGTAAGTTATATCGTTTAAGGGATTAATTGAATCGTGATGTAGTATTGTGTCTGTGAACTTTGACCATATTGGTTGTTTGTTGATTTGAGTATGGGTGTCTGTCTTTTTTTAAATTATGGAGGTTAGCATAAAAAGTTTACAACGGCCATAATAAGTTAAACTTTCTTTTTGCTTGTTTGTTTTTCTTTATTTTCGATTTGCTAATTCAAAGGTCATGGAGGATATTAATAAAGTTCTTTGAGATCGAAAAGGGAACAAGTAATTGTCGTTCATCGTATTGTGTCATGTTGGTGTAAAACTCACACACTTGATTGTTTCATTCGATTAATAATCAAGAAAAAAATGGGTTAAGGATTAAATACAGAGTTAGAAAAACATAACTCATTTCCATTTACATTTTCATTTACGTTTGAGTTGGTGTAACTCGGTTTATTTAAGTTTTGCGTAGTGGGTAAAACTGGGATAGTTTATTTATATTAGGAATCGCTTGGTATTGAGTGTTCAAATTAATTGTAGGGAAACATTTTAAAGAAACGGTAAGTAGGTAGTGAAACAAGCAACACTGTGTATGCAAATGAATTAACATTCCCTAAATTGATATTTACCTGTTCTGCTACAGGATAGCATTAATATCGTATACTTGCAGAATGCAGAAACAACATGAGCACGCCTGTCCTGCCTGGTTCCATTTCTTGCATTCTTGAGACATCATGCACGTCAATAGAGTGCTGCCAAGACGTACCCGAACTTGGGCGTTCGATAAGATATTTCTTTGATATAAATGCTTGCAACGATTCTCTCTATATTGGCATCGAACACTTCGCTTTTTACCTGAGCCTGCTCGATTACGAGTATGGAAGAGAAGAACATTTCTGGATAAATAACGTATTACGATTTGAGTGAGTACAATATCTTTTTAAACTGTATATAGATGTAACTTGTTTTTATTGCATCCTTGATTTTACGAAAATAATAAATAATCATGTTTTTTCTTAATTACTAGATGTTTTTATACAGCTTTAGAAACCGACCGTGCTATTTTAGCATTTCATTGAATACTGTAGTTTGTTAAGAATAAAATAGCATTTTGTTTTAATGTTTTTAAAATTACATTATATATACCCGGTGGTCTTTGATCTGTTACAGCTTCACTCTTTTCGACCTAGAGAACGAGTTTATTGTAAACCTAGAATTCAGCGTATGTATGGAACAAGATGGGACCTGTGTCTGGAAAACAAACATCTTTAAGAACAAACATCTTCCAAAAAATCCATGTTCAAACTCAAACGGTTTCCAAATCCCCGGTATGAATTAAATATGATATTTTCATTTTACCTTTGTTTTACGCTATAACTTTAATTTACTATACTTTATACTAATTTCAATTGTGAGGACATGTCTAGTATTATCAAAAATCAATAAAATGTTTACACCAACAAAGTAATTTTAAAAGACTTTCTCCTAAAGGTTTCTCAATGAGTGGCTGGATGCAGAAAGAAGGATTAAATTTAGCTGACACCATTCCTGTCTTGTCGAAATCTACATTATTTCACGAGCTCGGTGTGTTGAACTATCTCTTAGAACCAACATGTGCTCATGCTAATAGCTCCGTGACGTCAAAAGGATGGACTTCAGGTAATAGGTAATTCCAGGAAACGTAAAGCCACTTTCAAAGTAATGTGTTAACTTTGACATTGTAAAATAAATCTAAGTTTGTATTAAATAATAAATTTTATCACTTATTTTACATACTCGTATCAATAATCAACATGTTAAAATGTATATGGCATTCGTATAACTTATATTTTATACATGTAATTGTTTTCTGTTATCAATGATTTAATTCAAAATAATGTATGTTTTCTTTTTCCAGAGTGCCAATCATATCAAACTCAGCAAACGCTAAATGATCATCTTACATGCAACCTGAAAAAATATTGTGATAGTATTGAGTGTTGCTTAAGCATTGACGAGCTTCAGCAGAATTTCCGTGTTCAGTTCAGTATTGACACTTGCAATAACAAAATTATTGTTGCCGTTGAACGATTCACAGAAGAGTTTTCAATACTAGACTATAAATGGGGGATCCAGAAGAACGTGTCATTCAAAGGAATTATTAAACTTAGGTATGTAATACATTCTTTTGTAACAGTATATTTGAATTACAAACAAAGGTACTATGTTTGTATTTCAAATGAAATGCTGGAGTGTAAATAAATCATGGACGTCAAACTATCCTATCTGATCTAAAATCATATTTTTATTTTTAGTATTTACATTCTTCATGTATTTTTTTTTTCAGTTTCACAGTCGACAATCTTGATGGACAGAATCTGTATATTCTGTCTTTGGATTTGTTTGTCTGTTTAGAGGACGGTAGATCATGCTTTCTCGAGCAGCAACTGTTTAACAAGACAAGACTTCCAAAACCCTTTTGTTACGCGGGTTTTAATAACACATTTGCAATAGAAGGCTAGTATATTTATGTGTTTAAGTAGTATACATTCAATAACAATATTGACGGAGAATATCCGAACATTTTACTTCATTTACATATACAACAGTACGGCATCTCTATTCAAAACTTATTTTCGAAAATGAAATATTTTGAATATAATCAGATAATAAGCCAAAGCTAAAAGGATTCGGTATACATCAAATGTCTAATAATATTTAAAAGCAAACACACAACTAGTGATTCATGACCATCTATAATTAAACTAATAGATTTATGTATAATTGATTAATTGATTGATGCATCAATGTGCCAATGTTAAATAAATAGTCAGCAGAGTGATAACTAACTTGATCCTGCATAATATAGACGTTTGCTTAAAACACTCATATGACTTAGTCCCAATATTTGCTCACTTATGCAGATATCATGTGCATGTTTCGCAGTACAAATAACATATCCTAATATCCATTTATTTGATAGAATTTTCTTTGATGGAATGGGTGACTGATCACAAACTCCCAATTGGTGAACCATTGGATAGGACCTACAGTGTTATACTGATGGATGAATTTGGTCTATCAAGTTACCTGAAGAATGAACAATGTTCTTTAGGCAATGGATGGGTGAATGGTAAACTATATTATTATTGGTATTTCCTTTTTGCCATATAAATATATTCTCAATTATATTCCTCAATGTTCATCACCGGTGATTTATCGAACGTGTATTGTTATTATAACGAGAATAAAAGAAACAACGTATATTATTCAAACAGTAGTAAATAAATAATATTACATTTATTGAATTACATTAATGCATTTATTGGCCATTAATTGAATGCATGAATCAGTGTAAACGCCAACAAAAATTATATCTATATCATTACAATTAAGATTGTTCATATGATATTTAAGAATGCCATAAAAGATAAAGTAACAAGAAATATTTCTCTCTGTTTTAGAATGCAAGACTTTTCATAATACACCGATCCTACCTTCCTTCCTATCCTGCAAAATAGAGAAAGACTGCTCAACAATTGTTTGTTGTTTAAAAGACGATATACTTTCGCGAAACATACATTTTGGAATACAGTTAGATCCCTGTAATTTTGCGATAACCACGTTTATAGAGGACTACAACAGGACTACATCGACCTTTGAAAACAAATACGGTGAGTATATAACACGTAAAAATACCGCATTTAATAGCGAAATTAAAATATATATCTGTGGTTTCTGAGTAATATTACATGATGATTGTTGGTAGTCACCATAAATAAAATATATTATCTTTTTTGTAATATCAGTATGTAGTAAACAATTCTGAAAGTATATTCTTTAAGCACATGTAGAATCAATTATTTAAATTATTTTTCAGGTACACCTTTTTGGGGTTTCCATACGTATGGTAAATACTGTTTTCTCCACATTTATTATCTACAATGTAAGTTTCGTAAAATATTACAAAAAATACAATCCAGTGCAGTACCAATTATAAAATTATTACTTTTCTGTTCTGTTGCAGTCATTCTATTTATAACATTGATTACGGACACAGTTACATTATTTCGGTAAACATCAGTACATGTTATGAGTCGAGAAGTCCCTGTGTTCATCAGTTCAACTTATTTGACGATGTGATGATACCAAAGAAAAATTGTTCCTGGAAAAAAGAGTTCGTCCATAAAGGTATCTGATAAATATATATTGTATTGTCTTTGACAGAAGTTATGTAAGGTACATTTTGGATGCATCGATTGTGATCCTTTCAAAAATAAAATTTGTTACATAAATACATTCTCTTCTCTTTTTTCAGGATTTTCTCTGCAACAATGGACGTCACAGCACAATGTTCACGGACAACCTTTAAATGATTATGAATCTGCGATTCTCTTTGAGGATACCAAACTATCTCCATTTCTGAACGATCAACAATGCATCGTTTCAAAAACTGAGAGATGGACATCAAGTGCGTATGCAAATAATATGAATTGTATATGTCGTATCAAAACGTATTAGAAATAATCAAAACATTTCTTTCGGATATAACAAACAATATTTCATATGATATAGATTTAATATATGAAATGATATGTCGAATTAAAACACTATGAATTGTAACATAATATTGTTTTTAAAGGCGTAACCTGTTATTATGTATCGTAAATTAATTCAAATCTGTAGGTAACTAAATAATTACAAAATTTGACTCAAGTCAATATTTGCCAACACATTCTTTAGCATTTAATGATTAAATAAACATATATGTACTCTCGTCAGATACACATCTTTTCAGAGAAAGTTTATAATTTGTTCGCCAGTGATTAAGACAGTTTACCTACGTTAAGCTGTTATGGTCTTTAGGTGGATACAATTTTGATTTGTCTTAGAAATTATTTGTATTTATTAAAAATCTATTTTTACAATAAAATGTTTATGATTTATGAAAATGCTAAAAGGTACACAAAATAATTTTTTTGAAGGGCCGGATATCAGTGAAGGTGGTTGCCTAAAAATAGCCAAAACGTAGTTGAATGGAAAAGGTGTCATACAAAATTCTTAAGAGTCTTAAAAAATCTGCCCTTTCTTGCATGATTATTATCATTTTTACCAAAAGGCAGGGCATGGACAAATATCTATATTTTCAATGTCCTAAAACGAGATATACGGTATATCTATAAAATTTTCAAAGATAAGAGTGATTTTCTCCTTCATTTGTATCACAAGAAAAACATGTCAGAATTCAGTAAAATTATTATACATAAATTACATTTTCAAGAACAAAATATAATGAAGCTTAGGTTAAGTTTATTTACAAGGTTACTGTTGTATATAAGATTATCAGTTTGTCTCAGTATCAGCTGGTATTATTCATTGAAAGGAAATAAATGCTTTTAATAGCGCAAAGTAGATTTACTTTTCTAAATGTTGTTCGACACCTAATGACACAGGTAAATGATTATGATCCATATGGGAAATGTCAGTTTTTTAAAGGCTGAAAATTAAGGCGACGAAATGCAGCTCTTTTCCATATAGGTCGAAAAAGGGAATACATTTTACGGCAGATATTCTTTATCTTCAGACCTCAGTTTAAAAGAACAAAATGAACAAAAATAGAATTCTGACAAGGATATTCATGGTAGATTATTCATAGTTTTAATGAAAAGTTTAAGCCACGCTGTTCCTATGCAAACGTAGGATTCCATGCCTCATCATTTGTGCAGTTATTGCCGAGTTGATTGTACGTATATAACGGATATCTGGCCCATTATGTTTATTATACATGCCGGTTGATGATGTGCTAGTTTTAAGGTATGATCATATTTTCAAAAATGTAAATCAATTTAAAACGTATCAATGTGTTTACCTTCTGTATTTTTTTCAGGCTGCAAATATAAAGTAAACCTACCATCTTTACCGTCGTATATCAGCTGTCATCTAGGAGATTCTTGCACGTCTGTAGAATGTTGTGTAAATGTTGACACCATTGGCCGCTCATTCAAGTTTAAACTTAACATTAATTCTTGTGCAAACAACTTTAGCCTTAGTCTAGAAAAAATGGCATTTCATAAGTACTTCTTCAACTACAGTTGGGGAGTTACAGAGGATTTGTGGTTACAAGGCATAGCCAGGATGAGGTAAGCCTCAATCGCTTATTAAAAATGTATAGCATGACATTGTTTAAAGTTGTGTTTACATCTTCTATCAGTCTTTCCTTCTCTTTATAAGAATATCTTAACTATATTGAAAAAAGTTATTATGTTGTCCTGTCAAATTGATTAATTAAAATTATATTATCGTATTTTGCGTTGACCAGCCTTTTTTCATTTTAGCGCTAAGATTTATAATCTTGGCGGCCAGAAGAAATACTTGGTGAAAATGAATGCAAAGGTTTGCCTAGAAGATGGCGGTCCTTGTCTTTACGACATTGACATCTTAAACAATACCATGCTTCCAAAACTGACTTGCGATTGGGATTTTGATTTCAACAACAAAGGTATTTTTTCATATATCATATAATAATCATATAATACTATCCAAAAATCATGATATAAAACTGATACATATATTACCATTCCGGCTGTCAAATCAGTTTATTCTGTTCAAAATTAAAGTTCAATAATCATGTACATACATATACGGTAATATGAACATCCGTTATAACTTGCAGATTTCAAGCTTGACCAATGGGCTGAAAATCATGGTTTATCATCCACAAAGCAAGTTAGTGGGGACTTCTTGCAACTTTTATTTGAGGATTTGGGTATAGCACCATATGTAAATGAACAGGAATGTTCATTTACGAAGCAGCCGTATGCTTCAGCAGCTAAAAATTGGGCGAAAGGTAAAATACTTTTTGCAGTATGCATATTTTGAAGTTTTTGTCTTCTGAGTCATCTATACTCAAAGGAAAAAAGAAACACAGGGTAATCTTTTGTTTCAGTTTTAAATAGGAAGTATTCGACGGTATTACAGTTAAAATATTTTTGATAAAGATTTTTTCAAACAAAATAAATGCTCAGAATGACATGGTGTCTATCATATGAGGTTTATTGCAAGGTAAGAAGGTTAAAACTTGAGTCTGGCTACTACAGATTCTAGTTACCCTGCGTTTCTTTTTGCTTTGAATATATTTTGTTTATAAAGTTACATATGTTAATCTAAAGATATATATATATATATATATATAAGTTTTGTTTATTGATGAAAATAAGATAATGGTGTGAAATGTCATAAAGAATAAATGAACCATAGTTAAGATTTACAGATATGTTTTAAAATTGTCATATTATCTTTTTTTCTATCTTAATTTTTTCTTTTTTATGTTGTTGAACGTATAATGTGATGTAAATATATAAGCTTTGTACAAGGAAAGCATATGACGTGCATTGGATTATTTACGTAACTTAATCATTTTGAAACAAAGATAGAAATATCGATCCTGCAATCTGCCAATATATATAAAAACACTTAGAGAATAATTTTCATTTCAGAATGTCCACATGATATCGCCCTGGAAGAATTGAATCCATCTACGACTTGTCACATACCAACATTTTGTACTGGGATTGACTGCTGCACTAGTCTTGATAAATTCAAGAAGAACATGCGTACATACATATTTGTTGATACATGTGCACATAAATTGGAAATAGGCATAGAAAACCTAGGCTTTTCAATTGATCTATACAACTACGAATGGGGAAAAGAACAGACAATTGGTCTACAGGGAATAATCAAAGTCAGGTAACGCGAATGCAATATCATGGATTACAATTAAGGTTGTCACGTGGAATGCATATTTCATGTTTGTTTGCGATTACTCATTTTCTGTTTTGCGTGTGTTTAAACTTATGTCTGCATTGATCTGACACTCCTATTTCGAAGATATGTTGAATATGGTATTATATAGTTTTGATTTTTTACAACTTTGTCAAATTGAGAGAGTACACTATTATTATTTGTGAATTTTATAAGGCCTTGGGAAAGAAAGGTGTTTAGTGGTTTATGTGGATGGTTAAAAACATACGTGTTTTCAGTTTTTCACATTATCATTCGGTTGGAATAAAAGCGTCGAGTAAGTTATGACTACACGGACAGGACAAAGCACCTGAACAACATACCGGCTGACACACTGTTAATAACACACCTTCTCTCCAACAATTTTAAGTCCACTGTGACATTTTATATAGCAACGAATTCGAAACAAAAATTTATCATGCTACAAGCTGAGTGGTCAGTTGATCAGGGCATGGATTTCTTTTTTTCCGGTTATCTGGAAATCAATTTGTTTCAAACAAGTGAGTGTCGTTGCAACTGAAAAGAAAATTTAAGTTTCGAAGGGTGTTTAAATATGTACTTGGAATAAACTTATGGAGTATAAACATTTTGCAAAACTCTTGTGACGTTTCAATTAATTCTACATGTAATAGTCGGTGTAAAACATTTGACCTTATTGTCCACGGAAAACTGCGTTTACGTTTCTAAAGTTACCATTTCTTCAAAGCATTTATGAATTTTATCATTATTATTATCAAACGCAGTAATTTTAAATTATATCCGTGAAACAAAGACAAGTGTTTACAGAAATATAAGTTTATCTTCTACTCAGAATAAAAGATATCGCTAAGAACAATAAGTGCACCAATTTTATAAAGACTTAAAATTTAATTAAAATATTTACTTCAGATTCCAGTTAGATGATTTAAAGCATCAAGGTAACATTCTAATTTCAATGCATATGAGTATATGCTTAGATGCAACTGGACCCTGTCAGCAAGAGATTCAGATTTTTAAGAACACACGCTTAAGAAAACCTTTATGCGACACAAGTGCAAGCTTCAAAATTCCAGGTAAGATATAGGTTTATGTTATCTGCTGTAATCAGGGTTGACACATAGAGATAACTTTTCCGTTGTCTGTCCGTCCGTCCGTCACATTTTTTTCCGTCACGTTTGTCTCTGACACTTTTCCCGTCACGTTTTAGCAGGTGACACATGTGTTCCAATGAAATATTGACTGATATTTCTTTTTCGTCCCGTTTCCGTTCTAAAGTGTGGTGACATTTTTAAAACAATTGAATCTTCCAAATATAGCCCTCCTAAACAAAGTTACATAAATGAAGGACGTTTCCTATTTTGCTGAATATATGCACATGAATTTTAATCGCTCCTTAAACTATTGATCAGAGTGTAGTGTGACTTGGCTGGCCTTTAAGTACCTTAAAGCTCTTTATAAACGTCGGTGGTGATATGTAAATTCCTTTGCCGTATGGCTTATTAAGTTTGGAGATGGCTATGGATGAAAAACATATTCAGATCTTGAATCGTGTACCTGATTGGGATCATGTTGTAATGTCAATTGTATTTAAATAAACGTTCAGTGGTTACAACCACCCTTCTTTTGTTCGTTTTTATTATCATCATTTCCTATTGAATTCGATACTTTCTTGTTTAAGCAGAATTCAGTTACTGAAGGTAATCAGGAATATGTATAGATAAACATGAAGTATTGTTATATATATTAGAACGGAGTAAGTTTCCTATTCCGAAGTATATACCTTTATTCCTTAAGATATATGAAATAATTGTTTTAGGCTTCTCACTTTCTGCATGGGAGTCAACAATGGGTCTTAAACCTGGAACCATCGATGTGTTATCAAAGGCCGTCTTGCTTGATCAACTCGGAGTGGCAGAATATTTATATATCAACACATGCAATATTACAAATGCAGCTGCAACATGGACATCAAGTACTTTTATCTGTTTATCTTTTAATTTTTTACAAATTATGCTGATTATGATATTGGTTATTTTTTGACATGCAATACTATAAATGTCATTAAATTATGGAAATGAACATACTCGTAAAACACAACTTGGAAAAGCATTTGTCGAATATCTTTTCATGTGTATATTTTAATTATATATATATATATATATATATATATATATATATATATTGATTTTTTTTTCAGGATGTCCACTTTCCGTACAATATCCACTGTTGATGGGTCCGCTGTCGTGCCAGTTGCTTGAATCGTGTACTGGAGTCGAATGTTGTGCACATTCATCTAGTTTGTCACGTCCATTCATGTTCAAATTGTCGATTGATGACTGTCAAAAGAAGATTGTTCTCCACATTGAAAAAATGACACTTGAATTATCTCTAGTTGATTATGAATGGGGTGCGTAAATATATGATTTTAATCAAAACGTACATATTTCGTTCAACCCTTTCATTTAGTAAAAATATTGTAGTAAACTATATTTCCATAATAACTAATTTTGCATAAACCATTTTTCAACTGAAGCAACGGTAACAACGAAAAGTATATATGTTTTAAAACCATATGTTTTTCGTGAATAAAGATATTTTATTTTATTTGTTCTAAACAGGGAAGGAACAGGTTTTCAGTTTACACGGCGTTCTTAATATGAAGTAAGTATAAAATAAAACATTAAACCTTTCTTCATGATATTATGATTAAACAATAAAATGACATTCTTGCACTCGTATACACCTTTACTGGTTTATAAATAATGGCTAAATAATAAATTTTCGGAACAATTTAATACATAAGTCAAAATTGCCTCAAAGGTTTTAGAGTTTATATTCATTATCAATGGCACGATCTATTTTCTTACAGGTACACAGTCTATGATTTAGTGTATGAAGGGAAATATTTGTTGAACGCGCAAATTTCCATCTGCTTTGAATCAGCTGGACCTTGTGAACTAAAAACCACAGTGCTAGAAAATACACTGCTTCCAAAACTCCCATGCGAACTTGATAGTGGTTTCATCATTCCAAGTAAGCCATATCTTAAGCAGTTTTAGATAACTTTATTACATCAACTTTATTAAGATCAGTCCAAAACATTTTCAATACATATTTCGTATAAAGCAAGGTTTCGTACAATATTTATTCGATCTCCTTTATAGTAGGTCAATGTGAGCTATTTTTTTTCTTGTTACAAATACATCATAATTGTTTATGGATGAAACTTTACCTGCAATAACTCGTAATACACGTTATAGATATTTATGATCCAAACCAAACATTAAGTTAAGGCACCAAAAGATAGGGACCTTGAAATTTATTTTGATTTTTTTTCTCAGATTTTTCTCTATCGTCTTGGCTTGATATGAGAGGATATTCACATGGAAATTCCCTGGGTGATGACGTGACATCAGAACTTCTTGAAATATTGGCTATCATTGGCTACATGCAGTCACCACAGTGTAACAGGAAGGCTAAAAATTATATTCCCTCAATTTCAGGCTGGAAAAAAAGTAAGATGCATATAATTCTCAAAAAAAAAAAGAAACGCAGGGCAAATAGGATCTGTAGTAAACCTCATAAAATAGACCCCATCTTATTCTAAAGCATTTGTTTTGTTAGAAAAAAATCATTATTTAAATAATTTAAATTCTAATACCATTGAATACTACTGACACAAACGTTTACTCTGCGTTTCATATTCCTTTGAGTATATCTAATCATATTTTACTTTGCTTTAGTGTACTGTAAAATCATAATATTTCGTGGGGGATTAATTTTCGTTGATTTCGTGGACGCCGCTATCCACGAATTTATGTCCCCACGAAAAGTTTTCATTTATCATGTCAAACAGATAAGGACGACCTTCTCCCGTACCCTAACAGACTCGAGTAAATTGAGTTCATTAATATATATAAAGTTTATGTTCTGGAATATAATGTATTAAAAAGCAAATAAACAAATCGCCAAAGAAAACTTCATAATGTTAGTTTTGTTACTTTTTGTGTTTAATGTACAAGTGCAACTAATTTTGAGTTGGTTTCCACCATAATTTACAATACTCCACCCACTTTTGTTTATACTGCGATCGCTGTACTAGTCGTGTTTTATGGTACATAGTTTTATAATATATACATGATATATGTACATGTATATATATTACTCGTTTTATCCTTTCATTTGTGAAGTTTTGCTTCATTACAAATTGTGTCATAATTTTTTTTGAGTACGCGAGTGTCTTCAAGTTCCTGCGTAGATAAGCTGCATGGGTAGGAGAGATCCACCCTGTATTATGGCCAATATAGCACAGTGATTTGTCGTTGTCATCAAGACGACTGATTTGACACCTGCTGTGCCCCCATTGTCCACTTGCCCCCAGGCACTACAGGACACCCTGTCTAGCCCCAGTTGATGACGAGTGGGTCCGAGATATCATGCTGTGCCACAACTGTGGTGACCTCGGTTTTTATCCTAAGCAATACATGGCCGAAATATTACGAAAATTATATGGCCACAAGCTTAGATTTATTTACACTTACTTTGGTCTGATTAACGCTCCCTAAAAGTAAGTTCTGAAAATAGATCTTAACATATACTAAATGTCATGTCATTAACATATTATGATCAATATTAGGCTGCATTCTTTTCAACTTAAATTTTGTAAAGGTCTCCAAATCAACGTCCAGATAACGTTGAAATAAATTTAAAAAAATAATTTTCTAACGCACGAATCCACGAATTCTTGTCCCCACGAACATGTTTTTTTCACTGAATCCACGAAATTTCATCCCCACGAAATAAAATGATTTCGCAGTATATGATTTGACATCAGAAACAGTTCAATTGTTTGAATTTGAAGCGATCGTGCACAATATCGAATAGCATAATACATTACGGTAAACAAAACATGCTGAAAACACGAAATTGCCATTTCCAGTACTTATCTTTTTTATTTTTTTGTTTTTTTTTAGCTTGTCCTCTTGGTGCTAAACTGCAAGATTTACCGAACACAATATCGTGCAATCTTGAAGATTCGTGTACCGCGACTGAATGCTGCTTAGATGTTTATCTACTGGAGAAGTCCATTTATATTAACGTTGACATTGACCCCTGCCACAATCAATTAAGTCTTCAAATTGAGAGGGTCGGATACAACATCTCACTTTTGGATTTTGAGTGGGGTTTGTAAATCTTTTTTTTTTCCATAAACATTTGATTCACTTGTATGATAAAAAGTGTAATTTAAGTTATGTTGTAATATGAACTTAATTAATTATGACTTTTTATATTTCCCCAGGGAACAGAACAAGATTTTGTCTGTATGGAATCATATGCATCGAGTAAGTATATGTGTTGTATATTACTGCAATAAAAAAATAAATAAGTAGCATCATAAAGGAATTCTCAAAAATCAGTGATAATTATATCCTGTGTGACAATGCGCTTTAACTGATATTGCTTTTTTTCAAATTTAATTTAGATCAATGTATAGAGGCAATATCTTAGACGGGAATTCAAAGACATTATATTGAATAATAAAGCTGACTTAACTACAATGCTGTGACATATATGTTTTTGTATTTCAGTCTTGTCATAACGGAAATGTTCTGGTCAGATCTGTATGTAGTGGACATGAAACTATCTGTGTGCTTCGAATCAGCTGGTAATTGCCATCTTTCCATTGATGTCATGAAATCGACAAGGCTTCCAAAGCGAGTTTGCAGCTGGCAAGATCCCCCAGTTATCGATGGTATGCTAATATATTGATTTTCGCAATGTATTGTATTCAAATTATTCTGAAAAATTGACAAACGTTTTTTTTCCCCGATTCCTCTATGTTGAATAACTGCAATGGAATGATGATGATGACATATATAAATACTAATATTATATATAAACTATGTGTAAAATTTATTTCTAATATATATATATAGGATTTGACCTCACTAATTGGTTAACCGAGAATGGAGCACCAACAGCAAACAACATGCCGAAGTACTTGGCTGCAAAATTGCTCAATGAATTTGGATTATCTAGTTACCTCGTCGGAAACGAATGTTCCAGTAATAATGCAACAACGCAAATGTGCTCGTCAGGTTGGTAGAAAAAATATTATTAAGCTTAAACACAGAAGTACAATATTCCAAATTCGATGTTTCACTGAAGAGGTATTCAGTCTTTGATGATTGAAAATCCAGTACTTCAATGTATGATTTTTAAAAATTAACGAATGTGTAATGTAGCATTTTGTTCCAAATTTTTAAGAATGCTGTCATTTTGAATTATGCTTCAATTTTTAAATATGCTTTAATAGTACCTCAATGATTGCTTTTCAACTTTAAGAAAGTGTAATTTCATTAATTTTAGAATGCAGTCATTTTGAGATAAAACCGGTGGAAACTCTGAATCATAGTTCTTGTCACATCCCGAAATCATGTGCTGGTGTTACTGTATGTACATTTGTACCTCTCATTAACCGGAATATCAACGCCTATATGGATATCGACCACTGCAATCAGATAATGGAAATCGGAATCGAAAAATATTCTTTCAACATCACCATGTTTAATTTCGAATATGGTTAGTATATTTCTGTAAAATGATTTAATATCTATATTTTAATTTGCACAGGTGTATCCGAATTATGCAAATGATAACTGACATTTCATATAAATTGTCAATATTTATATAAACCTAACTGGCACGTATAGTGTTAAAGATAGTATAAGTTGTGTCTTCCTGGGTACCAACTTACTTAACATATGTTTCACATTGACATAGACGATTGAATCTGTTTTTTGTTTTTGTTGTTTTTTTTTTTGTTTTTTTTCTTCAATTTTTTATCGTTCTTTTATTGTGTATTAGGTAAAATGCACACCATCAGCCTCAGGGGACTTTTTAGACTCATGTGAGTATTGCATTTTTTTTCTATTTGACTTCATCATATGAGGATAAAAAAACAATTAAGACCATGGTAAGATGTTGTGTCTTCAAATGCTCAAATCAGAAAATTAAAAATAAAAATCGCATTACATATGAAAACCTATACTTGTATTTACAATTTCACTTAATATCGCATATAATAAAAACATGCCAAAATATTTTCTTATAAGTCTGACTTCCGTTATGCTTATTTTAACCAGATTCAGAATATTTGACCTAAAGGATAAAGGAGCTTTTTCAGTGGACCTTCAGTTCAAGACTTGTTTCTATAAAGACCATTGTGACAACGAAATCATGATTTTCAACAAGACAGAACTTTTACAACTCCCATGTGCAGTAGACAGTTCTTTTATCCATCAAAGTAAGTGCTCATCATTATTAATATTGGACAGTACATGTTTCAGTTTAACTGCCGATGGTATTGCATTTTTTTAAATACCACATTCACAAAAATACAGTCATAAGTACACTATATTTGCCATCAATACAACCGCCGTATGAAATATTTAAAACATAATCATAATAGAAATGAAAATATTGAAAAACTTACTTTGATTAAAGCCTATATTCAAAGTAATGCGGTTGTCAATATAAGTCATTTAATTGATGACCATGTAACCGAATATGAACTTTATTTCACCATTGAAATCAATGATCTAAGATTATAACATTATATTTAATGTACTCGTATATGTAAATACATAACTGTGTTAGTTTTATTAAACATATTTTTTGAATTATGAAATCAATCCATATACTAGCTGAACTATTGTTTATGTAAACAGCTCCGCTAGACTTTGCAAAATATCGTTTTATCTGATAAAACATAATTTTGAAGGTGATATCATACATCTCGCTTTCTCGAAGAAAGCACGTTTTGGATTTTGTGTATATTAATATATATATTAGGACTTTAAAAACGCCCAACCTTGGGAAAATGTTAATTTATTTCTCTTTTTTTTTAAACAAGTTTACAAATAAGGCATATTTCAGAAACAGATTGTTCATGTTTTATGTCCTTTTTTTCACTAAGGAAGACACGAGTCCAAAGGAGGGGTCAACCTGTGAAAAATGAAATGATTTGAAATATCGTTGTTTTATAAAGTCCTCGGGTATAATTCAAATTTAAATAATCTCGTTGATTTCTCTCTATATGTCCGAAATAATGACATTGAAATTAAATCAAATATGGTTTTCGACAAAATTCGATTCATTTCCAAATAAGGCTATATTCAGTATTTATTTTTTTTGGTTAATTTTTTTTCAGATTTTTCCCTAGCTCAATGGTCCATATCAGAAAACGTCACCTTGGACAACATGGATGAATTGGAAAGGAAGCAACTTATAGAATATATTGGAATTGCTGCATACATGCAAAACTTTGCATGTTATTTGACACAAAAACCTTATAATACTATAGGAGACCACTGGAATAATGGTAATTGTTTTTTCTTTGTGTGCGTGTGCGTTTTCAAATATCCAGTGTCTGCAGTTAGAACGAATAGTTCTATTCTGGAAATTATAAAAGGTAATAGTAGTTGATGTTTGCGAAGAATTTCATGGCTAGTATGATAAGAAAAATTGGTTATAGAATACCAATACCATAATAATATGTTATCCTCTCTCACTTTTTGAGTAACATATGTTCAAAAGTATTTCTCATTAATGATATGTCTATTTCAGAGTGTAGCTCAGATATCCATCTAACACCCCTGCCGGAGGAGACAAGTTGTTACATTTCGGATATGTGCACATCTGTTGAGTGTTGTGTATCAGTAAATGCTTTAAAAACAAATATTCACTTCTACGCAATACTGGACTCTTGCAATAATGAAATCATTATTGGAATAGAAAAACTGAATAGAAGTGTCAGTATTCGAAACTTCCAATTCGGTGAGTATTTACTGAAAGATGATAAAATAATTTCAGCATTTTAGGAAACAAGGATTATGTGTAAAATTATCTTCTTTCCTTTTGCAGAATACTTTATATTTAAAGAAGCTCATTCACAGACAGTTATTGACTATGATTTTGATTTTAAACTACATGTGTGTATCATCTCTATCAATATTCATCTTCAGACGCATGGTCACCCGATGCAACATTCTGTGATTGTAAAACTAGGGGCGGGTTCTTTACCACAAGTAATAGCGTTATGAACCTATATTTGGAATTATAAAACCTTCATTAAAATTTGTTTCCGTGTGCCGTTATCATATTAAGACTTCGAGCATTCACTCACTTCACCGGTTGAAAATGTCAATATCTTTCGAATTCGCTACTCGGGACTTGTGAAGACGCCATTTGGCAGAAGGTTATCACGTGGTACAGCCAGTACCTGCTTCGGCGATACCGTATTCTTTTTTTAACCTGCATTCCCAGAAGTACATTAACGAGTACATTCCTGTGCAATGTGCCCTACAATTGCCGAGTATATTCGTCAGGAAACAAAGCCTTCACTAATTTTAACGAGGGAGAGCAAACATTTTCCACAGATCAACTGTGAACGAGCTGCTTTTAAAGAAATATTTCGATTTGCTTATATTTATTTGTAATATCGAATTTTGTATTTTTAGGAACATCGCACCAGTTTTACCTGCACGGTGTCTTCAAAATCGAGTAAGTTTATGCAAATGAAAATAAATTCACATTGTGATGTTTGAAATTATTAAACATTTTGCAATACAATGTATTTGATAGATCACATTATATCAAAGCAATAAGCAGTATAAGAAATATATCTCATTCTTGCGTTGCATAGAAAGCGAGAACGAATGTACTTTAATTAGCGTGTTATACTCCCTTAAGGATTTGACATTATCAAACTGATGTTAATGCACCTCGTTTGCGTAACTTGGATTGTGTAACTAATTTTGTTGTTATGACATGATATATGTAGTCTTGTTAATATATATATATATATATATATATATATATATATATATAAAGGTAAAAAGTTGAATTTGGTATATTTTTTCAGCTATTCAATCGAAGATCTTAATGGTGGGCGGTTGTTTATTATGGATATGAATATAAGTGTCTGTTTTGAAAGCTTCATGCCTTGTGAAAAAACTATACAAGTATTTGACGGAGCTATTCTACCAAAGGTAAAATGTGACTGGGCCAACGGATTTAAAGATAAAGGTAACTTCATTACAAATAGTATTTTCGAACAATTTCAACGTTTGAAAGATAGTTCATTTTGACATGTTTTCAATATCTGTAGAATTATTCAATTAAGCCTTGGTATAGGTATCTTAAACAATAAAATACAATTTTATTGCAAATTTTAAGCGCATTGACATTGAATATTAACTGTCTAGAAAGATATATCATTCCTTTCAGATTTAAATGAAAAAAAGGGCGAACAGCGTATTCAAACACCGCTATTTACAATGATTAATATGCCACCATTATGTTCATTGGCATATCTGGGTTAAACGTCCCATGAAAAAGTATGTCATTTATTTGCATACTTTCATATACATGACACAGAAAATTAAATCATTGTGATATCACGCTGGAGTTTAGTAGTAATATCAGACGACATCTTATTCCTGGGCTAGCAAGCCCTGAAACTACCCTCCTATTCTGCATCAAGTTAAATGATATCTACGAGTATCATTTTACAAATAGGAGCTGTCGTTTAAAACAATGATTTTGGAAAATTAAGGACACTTAATATGAAATACGTGAACATGAAACACGTTAATACATCTATATACACGAAGTGAATTGTGAATCAAACGTGACATTGATTCAGATATAGTTAAACTTCATATAGAATATAAAACGAAATCTTCACACAAGGTGATATTGTATGTTACCAGAACGCATATATTGAATATGGACTATCTGAGTTCATCGACCATCGACTTTAATGTGATGCTTACTTGTCTAATACGTATATGAATAATAATATATAATCTATGTAATGACTATTTTAGATTTTGAACTGACATCATGGATGCAAGAACGGAATTTTTTAAACACCGAAAAGCTCACGGCTTATCAATCTGAAGTCCTCTTTGAACATCTTGGGATTTCGAAGTATTTGAAAGAAAACCAGTGCAGCCCACAAATAACACCATATTCGAGCGCAATAAAAGGGTGGAATAATGGTATCATTTCATTTTATTCATTTATGATAAGAAGCAAATTTGACAAAGCCTTGTGAAAAAAGGACCATATAATTATAATACCGTGTGTAATTACATTTTATGAACACTATGAATAGTTGGAAATCATATATGGATCTATAAAAGCATTCATGTACATCCATATTGTAGGGCGCCTTGGTCAAATGAACGTGTTCACTTACTATGGATTCGAAGAAAAGGAGTTCAATCTCTAAATGTACGAGAATCGTATCTTGCTCGGCGCAAAGTAATGTTTCTAACCAAATATTGAGGGAGATCCGTTGTAAAACTTTTTTTCCAGTCAATATTTGTTTAAGAATGTTTTAATTTATTATAGAAAATTCAGTGTTTGCTTTATTTACCTAATGGTTTTAACTATTCCTGTTTCAGAATGTCCATTTTCTTTGAATCTCGAAACTCTGCCCAAGAATACCGTTTGTCATATTGATTCTTCATGTACGGCAATTACTTGTTGCTACATGGTACCAGCCCTTCAAAGAACTTTTGAAATCAGCCTCAATATCGATGACTGCAATCACCGAATAACCGCTGGGATTGAAAACCTTATTTTGAATCGCTCATTGGCAGGATACAAATATGGTAAGCAGTACAATAAACGTGTTTTCCTATAAGTATTCCAAATTTTTAATCCATTAGTTTTTCACTAATAATTATTAATTCGAACTAATAAGTCATATCCTCTATATCACATAAAAAATCTCGTACAAAATTATGATTCAAATATATCTCTTTACATTTTAGATCAACACATCCACTTCGACCTTGATGGAATAATCGAAATGAGGTGAATATTTGTTTTTAAATACTTTATATTTGCAAGATAGGAAAGGGTTTGTTTTGTGTTTTTGAGGGGAGGAATTTTTTTTTGCGCGATCCTATTTTCAAGATTTTTTTTAAAAATCATTATTAGGTATTTCAAGTTCGTTAAAACCGTATAGATGTTCAAAATACCATATATAACAAAAAACTTCTGATCGAAATACTCGCATTATATGCGATTTCATTTCAGTATGAGCACTATCTTGTTTTTAAGTTAATATTTGATATACTGGTAACACAATCCAAAACGCAAAAAAGTACCCCCACCCCCAGTCACATTTAATGCATGTGATCGATATATGATTACTACTTTATATTTACATACCATTTTTCCGGAAACGTTTTCAAGAATGTAAAAATTCTGCAAACTGTATAATATCATAATTACTTATATCTTCAGGTTTCGAATATCAGACCTCGCGTCAGTTATGAAATATGTGATTGACCTAGACGTAAGCTTCTTTGTAAACAGTTCGAGAGTTCCAAAGGAGATAGTTGCACTTATTCAACAAACAAGTATCCCAAAGATTCCGTGTAAATCCGACATGATGTACTTAAAGCCAAGTAAGATTTTCCTAACATATCTCTGAATTGTTGCAATGTGAGTGTTGATTATCTGTTGAATAAGATATATACAAGTTTCTTTTATCCTGACAGATTTCTCTCTTTCTCACTGGAAGTCTAACTCCAACATTGATCCATCAACACAACTTTCTGCGTATGAAACGGAGGAGCTTTTTGAAATACTGGGAGTGTCGGAATACTTTCTTAAACCTTCCTGCACCCGGCTAAATGTTCTCCGTGCATGGGAAAACAGTACGTAGAATACGTTAATACAAGTCATAAGAGCAATAACATAGATGCAAGAATAATTGAACGGTGTATTTTACAATTAAGAAAACGCATTACGCATTAATTGTATATAACTCTATTTAATATTATCTTCTGTCTAAGTGATCATTTTGCGATGCTTTATCTATCTGCCCAAGTCTGTGTTTAAGAAGTTTTATTTGTTCTTACGTGTATATTTATATATAAATACTAATAATCACTTCAATATAATTGGAGGAATGAATAGATTAGAAATTAATTTCTGGGTGAATATTATATAGCATACGTATATGTTATAAGTGAGACAATTATTCTTCCATGATAATTATGACTTTTCTCGTTCAGGTTGTCCTACAAACGTTGACCTCCCTGACCTGCCGCCTCAGTTATCATGCAAACTTCAAGACAGTTGTACCGGTATAGAGTGTTGCTTAGAATCGAACATCGTGACAAAGTCAGTATCGTCTTCAGTTCAAATTGACACGTGCAGTAATCTTATGACTGTCACCTTGGAAAGGCTCCGATTCAAAGTTTCTCTGACAAATTACACATGGGGTATATATTACTTTCTTACTTTCTATCACATTAGATGTAAAATGTCAAGCATTTCTCAAGTATCAACGTATAGTGTTTATGTTTAAATGCAAGTCATCTAATAATTGAATAATTCATAATCTAGTGTTACTTTTCTATAACATACATTTGAAATGTGCATATGCCAATGTTTGCAGCTATTTTATATATATATTTACAGGAAATGAGGAGAACTACTACCTTTTTGGTGTTGTTCGCTTGAAGTAAGTGTTTTGAAAAACAAGCTCGATACGTTTTTGCTGAGCACGATTATCA
The DNA here is from genome assembly GCA_021229015.1 of Solen grandis. NCBI lineage: Eukaryota > Metazoa > Mollusca > Bivalvia > Adapedonta > Solenidae > Solen > Solen grandis. Next base: position 16,543,151 of record CM037787.1, on the reverse strand, counting down.
AGAAATTATGTACAAAAAATCGAATGGCTCATTAGATATATATTTTAATTTAATGTAATCATTTTATTGTAATTTATTTCTAAATAATCTGAGACTGATTTTTACCTTCTCCGAAAGTTTTGTTTTACTTTGTTTACCTATTATTTATAAAGATATTACAATAATGATATGGCTTTTTCCATAAATGTTGTATATATGGACATGTTTTGTTATAAAAAGTGATTATCGTCATTTCTTTCCAGGTTCATTGTGAATAAATATTTTGACCAGCTCTATAACGTCGACATGAACATAAGCATGTGCCTTGACCCACAATCAAGTTGCACGTCTTACATCGCTCTACAGAATACAATTCTGCCAATATTACCATGCAGCTGGAAAAGTGGTTTCATTAATAAAAGTATGGCAAATGATAATACTTAAAATTAACTCTTTAAGTCTACACAGTAAGACAGCGACATTAATTACTGTAAGCTATAAATATCTTAAAAACAAATTAGACATTTAAAAAAAACGAATCGATTGATGTCAGCATGCTCTCAGAAACATCAATCATTTAATATTTATAATCAAAATAAGAAAACTCAGATATACATGTAATATTAATGCAACTGCAATTTTTTTCTATCATATATTTTGTAGATATTTGTATGCCAATGCCAAAGTCTGTCGAAAACGTGAATGCACTGTTATGTACAATCGTAGTATGATTTACATATTTCTCTTTTCTAGGTTTCTCTCTGATGCAATGGCAGAATGACTGGGGTTACTCAACGTTTGATCCTCTTCCCCAAACGGGTGTTGACAAGCTTATGTCTGATTTAGGAGTTTCATATTTTATACGCAACAGACAGTGCAATCATTCGTCAACGCTGTATAATTCTGTAGACACACATGGATGGAAGAATGGTAAAACAGTGTTATGTATAGGATATCACCAAAGTGATCATAATATATAGAACAATAACTTCGTTCCTTATACACTTATCTAAGGCGTTTGTTGTTTATGAAATATATTGGTATTTTAAATAAATGTTAACCATTTTATCAAAATATTCGAATGTCATTTTGATATAATCTCTCTCATAAACAGTATATATAAGTTTACAAATTTTCTTCTATTTTTGAAATTACGTATTTTGTAGAATGTCAGAAGAATGTTTCTGTTGTGCCAATTCATGACAACTCGACTTCTTGCCGCCTCCTCGACACATGCTCTGGAATAGACTGCTGTGCTTATATAGACTACCTCGACCGGACTTTCAATGTATTTCTGAACATTAAACCCTGCGAACAAATTCTAACAGTTGGAATAGAAGATGTTGTCAAGAATATAAACTTAGTAGAATTTGACTGGGGTATAGTATTTCATTATCTGTATATCCAATTAAACACTGTTTTAGGTTCAGCCTCTATTGTTACTAATATATCTTAAGTGTGACCATCTGAAATAAACACACTTTTTTTAAGTATCAAAAGCTATATAATGATGTATTACATAGTTATTTTACTTTTAGATAGTAAAAACCATGTGTTAAAGCAGGCACTTATGTATTTAAATAGCATCACTTCTTCAGCATAACAAAATTATATTTTTCATGTAAATGTTAATATACAGATGGAAGTACACTTATAAACGGGTTAAGATTTAGCAAAATGTGTAGCCTTATATTTAAAACACTATAAATGATTATACAGTCAATTATATAAAAGGTGTAAAAGGTGACATCTTACATATATTTTTAAGTCATTCTTGTAGCTGATATTGATTGAAACTTGGAACACGATTTTGTAATTTAGTGTTTGATTTATCATTTTCAGGAACTCCACAACAGTTTTACATCAATGGTTTCATAAAGTTGAAGTAGGTTGATGATTAAGTTATACATCTTATAAATTTTTAAATCAAGTTAGCCATTTTTTGAACACATTATTCTACAAGATAGGTAAAACTTCTACTGAAATCATAGCGGAAGTTAACGGAATTTACAATCGAAATTGAAGCTTACTTGATAGTCAAGTGGCATGGGATAATCAATTTGAAACTATGATCCAAAGATCAATTAAACCTTTTTAATCACTTCCATTATAATTGTTCTTACATAAATCGGCTGATGTTCATAAGTCAGTACTTAATGCGTTATTTTTCTTTCCAATCAACATATTTTTTGTTTGTTTTCCTTTACAGTTTCAAACTGGAAAACGTTGAATTGAAGAAAATATTTGTTGCTGATATGGACATGTCGATATGCCTGGAGCCTTCGACATGCATTCTTCAACTTAACCTTCTTAAGAATACAATTTTACCACACCAACTTTGTTCCTGGAAAGAAAATTTTGTTAACCCTGGTATAAATTTACTCTTTGTAAATATAAATGTATTTACCGTCAAACTTAACTAAATAAACTAATTTATTTATTTTTCAAAAACAAAGGATTTTTTTTATTCTTTTACTTTTCTGCACCTGTTCTCAGGATGAGCTATTAACATTGTTGAATGTCTGTCGTCCATAAGTAGTTTGTTTACACTCTAGTATATTAACTTCTTAGGCAACTTTCTTCAAACTTTATGATAATGTTAAGACCATAATTTCCCGGTCAAGTTCATTTAATATCTTTATTTCTTAAGCAATCATCTTCAACTTCATGACAATGTTTAATACCATAGTGTCTGTGGTAAGTTCGATTATGGCAGATATCAGTCAATAGAGGAAAAGTAATAGCTTTTTTATATATAAAAAAAATGCCAGATTTTACTTTGTTTACCCCCTAGCACGTTCATTTCTTAAGCAACTCCTTTAAAATAGGTATAGCCATAATCTCTCAGCCAAATTTGAATATGGTGGTTATCGGCAAATTCAGTCAGCAGATATGAACCATGAATTATAAAAATGCCAGATTTGTACGTTTTTTACACTATAGAACCAGCTATAATTAAGCAATTATCATTAAACTTATACACAATGATAATGGCAACAATATCTCAGTCGAGTTTGAATATGAATATTGGACTGGTAGATCTACACTGTAGACCCTTGAAATATTAGAACATCTTAACAGATTTGTCATTTATACACTCTAACCTCTTCATTTCTTAAGCATGGCAGGCAATGAAGGTAATGTTTCTAAGGTAAGTGACTTCGAGGCCATCTTGGCCCTCTTGTTGTCATTGATGATGACTTGAATGAAAATAAAAATATATCATAATCATTTTAAAGTGCTGTAAGGATTCCTCCCATACGTCACTAAATAATAATAAAGTTATTGTATTGAACGTGTATAATCTTTTATTGCCTTTTCTGTTTTAGATTTCTCATTAAACAAATGGCTTGCACACCATGGGACACAACTAGATCAAATGGATTCTCTTCAGCAACTCACACTGTACAATGACCTTGGACTAAGCAGTCACCTTCTTCATCCGCAATGTACGATCGACGTAAATCAAACAGTGCATGGTTGGATAAGTGGTATAACATGATTTCAGTTCATATATGTAATAGATTTGATAACATTTTGAATAATTTATATTGTTGCACAAAGACAATGCTGTATCTAATAATCCCTTTCTTCACCTTAAACGTTCAACATCCAACAGCTACTTTTATTTATGATTCATGAGCTGTGATTTTAAATTCTTTAACCTATTCATTAATATTTTTAAACGTTTTGCTCTTATTTCATATTTCCAGAGTGTCCATCCAGTAACCATCTTCCGCAACTGCCGCCCTCGACCATTTGTCATATTTCTAAGGATTGCTCCAACATAAGCTGTTGTCTAGTGTCAACACCCCTAGCGAAAAACATTGCATTTTCGATTAATGTTGACACATGCGATCAGCTTCTCCATGCAAATATTGAGTCGATAAGAAGAACAAAACCTCTTATGGGGGAAACATATGGTATGTTATATCAATCAGAAGTATTTGAAAACATTCTTCATAATAGAATTTATTTGGTATTGTGCTTTTTAAAAACAATTTATGAATTGTATTATTGATTGTTATGTGTTTTATTTCAAAGTGTGCATTTGTCGGTACCTGTTCTAACAAATGAAAATATTTACCTGTCTTGTAAACAGGTTATCATTTTGATAAATAAGATGTTTTCATTATTTCCCTGACATAAAATGAAATAAAAATGACAAACATTTCTATTTCCTTTATATTTTCAGGCAATGTCACAGAATTGTCACTGTACGGAGTTCTAAGCCTTAGGTAAAATGTGTTCCAGTTCGTTATCATTATTATTTGATCAATGACAGGGCATGTTTCATAACATAATATGTGCATATATATATATATATATATATATATATATAATTTATTTGTGAGTGTAACCATAATAATAATAATATGACTTAAGTATGAAGATACACCATCATTTTGTTATTGCATTTACTAACATAGAAAATAACTGTCCTTATTATTTAAATTTAAGAAAGATTTCCACACAGACGTTTAAGTTTTTCGTTGCCTTTACAATCTGACCACATATCCTACCTATCGGAAAATATAATCTTACTGTTAAATGTAAATTAAAATATATTTGTATGATTTGAGTGCATAAATCTATGAAAATGATAATAATTGAGTAACTGTTTCCTGTTTTAATTTCAGACTTGTCATAGAAAAATATGTTACACAAGGTGTGTATAAGATAAGCTTCGATTTCCATGAATGCTATGAAACGAAAAGCAGTTGCCAACAGGATATCGCAATTCTGACAGACTATTTGTTTCCTGTGCCAGAATGCACAGTCAACAAAGGATACAAACAGGAATGTAAGAATGATTCCTCGTCCCGCATAATGACTAAAGCTTTGCATTCTGTAAGAATAAACAAAATGCATTTTGTAACCACAAATATCGTAGGAAAGTCGCATAATTCGACTTCGAAATCATTGACCTACTTCAAAGGCAGACTTATAAAATCATTTATTTATGTGAACACGTCTGTGTAATGTTCAAGCCAATCTCTCCTTAATCAACATCAAACAGCTCTTTCCTCGACCATACAATAAAAACGTAGTTTGTATTTGAAAGGGACAAGCGGCATGTATTATGCTATTCAAGGTACACAAGATGAAACAGATGGTTCTTAAGATTACCTTCAATAATCTCATTACACTTTTCTCGAAAAACGTTCATCGACACGTGTAATTTCTTCTAAATGCGCTTTGGCGCGACTTATTTCCGTATAACTCAGAATTATCTTTCAACAAAAATATAGACCTGTCGTAATATCACTGAAACCTTGGCTAAGTTTCTATTCCACCCTGAGATTTACACATTTTTTTTCAAATCCAGATCCAAAAATGCGTCAAAATGAATTAAGTATCGGTGATGCTAAATAGCATCACAACGGCCCGAATAATAGTCGGGAATGTATGTATATCCACCATGAACACTCTTAATATTTATCTTAGGCAGGTGCACACCAAGGCAAATACATAAAGCCGTTGGTGTGTCGAGGGACACACCTGTACAATGATACATTATGATGTTGTGTCGCAATACGGAATCCTTTCTTGCAAAAGATGAGGTAGCTTGAATACAGTATACTTACATTTCAAAATGAGCATTGCGTTAAGATATCGTATAGTATAAAACATAATGCATTTGTAGCCTATATTTGATGTATTATTATCAATATTATTCTTATAGATTTCTCATTAACGAAATGGATGGAAGACAAGCAATTGGCAGTCATGTCGGAATCGTTTAGACCGATGATCTACCGGGATTTAGGCATATTACAGTATATGAGCAGCCGAGAATGCAAACTAGCCGATGCAGTGTATGAACCATCTGTTTTTAGCTGGAAATCAGGTTACTGTCATTATGAATATAGCACTGATCTCTTTTTCTTATTCACAAAATGACCAAAATGCTAATGCGTTATTTAATACAATCATAAAATATATTTCTATATAGTAATTGTTGACAAATTTGTAATAAGCTTCAAATTTGTTATGATGTTTACAAATAAAGAGTAAAAAAAAATTACTTTCTGTTTCCAGATTGCAAATCCGAAATCATTTTACCAAATATAACAGATTCAGCGAACATCTCTTGTTACATCAACCAAAGTTGCACGAGTTTTGACTGCTGCCTACATCTTGAGGAGCTTCAGACTAACCTCGCTTTTAACGTATTTTTACAACCTTGTGACCTCATTTTGACGGTAGAATTTGAGAAACTCAGATTTGAAATTCCCCTGGAAAATGCCATCGGTAAGTAAACAAGGGTATCAGAAAACATTCAAGATATTCGAAATACGGTTCTCTGCTTGCATTTTGATTTCTGTTTTATACGAGTACAAATAATTGTTTGTTTTGTGTCGACTTAGTGATATTTATTTATATTCATCTTTTATATTTTATTTTCAGTATATTTTGAAAAGTGAGTACATGTATATACTTCGATTAGGTACACTTATTACATTGATGTCATTACTTAATGATAATTACACTGATTCTTTATTAAAAATGACATTATTTACTTGTCTATTTGCAAGGTTCTTCAATACCTGTCTCCTTTAACGGCTTTCTGAGGCTTCAGTAAGTAAAATTTACTTATAATTTTGATAGCGTTTAAGTTACACGCCCTATTCCATTATTCATATTAAGACTCGAGTCCAGGTTTGATCATGACATTTAGCTCTGTAGATCGCTTTGGGGCAAAATTGTCTTCGATCCTATAATTTAGGCTCTTGCTATTTGACAACGACATATAAAGAGAATATGGATGAAAATATTTCTGAAACAGGATGTCGTTTGTTGATCTTTCAGCACTATATACCAAAATCGATTCAAAATGATAATTATGAGAGTATCTTTCTTGCTTAGAGGTAGAATATAAGGGTATATCCAGGACTGTTAAGCCCGTTACCAGAATAATACAAGTGGCAGAGGTATCATGCAACTTGCCGTTTATCTTTGGCGTGTATGTCAGTGACAATAAACAATAACGAATAAAGATAATAACTTTTAAAAAAGACTGGAATACTGTCTTCAAAACATCCATACCAAACAAACAATTCATATATTATTAAAAAAATAATTTAATGCTCCAGGATTTTAATCAACAAAGACGTTGAGCAGAGTGGCTACGTTATTGATGTTCAAGTTCAAGTATGCCTAGAAAGCAACAAAGAGTGTGATATATTCAGTCTCCTCGACAACACAGTTATTTCAATGGCAGAATGTAGCTTTGATGCAGTATACCAAATACACGGTAATTTTAAATGTGTATATGTTTTAATGATCTTTTACTGTTGTGTATTGGTATACATTGCTTAACTTTTTTTATATGATAATTTGATAGCGCTTTAGCACTTGTATATTATATACTACTCAAAGTTTGCTAAGCACCACAGGCTATTTTCTCATAGAGTCACATGAAAACACATGCTTAATGGAATACTATGTACCTGAAAGGAAAGCGTTAGCTGACCATCATTTTTACGCATAGTTTTTGTCAAAATGATAGAAAAGAGACTCAAAAATTAGTTACAACGATTTAGCCAATTCCTGTCATTAGTTGGCAACTTCACAAAAGAGTGTTCTTTTGCAAGAAATGGCATTTTATAAATTGAAGTAAAAACCTTGTGTTCAATACAGAAAAAAATGACCATGAACAGGCCAACATCATCACAAATATCCTTAAAAGTATTCCATTTAGAAAACAGGAATATTTGAAGATCAAAGTTCTGAATTTAGCTGACTTTAAATTTTAAGTTGTTTCTCAAAATTTCGCACTTTCTAATTATGATTAATTCCCAGTATTGAGGATCCTAGAGGCTTATTTTTTTGTAACTGGTAGTAAGTTTGGTACATAAACAATACTTCTGCATAAAAGCACGATTTGTTTTATTGTAAAATTTAATGTAGCATGCCTTTAAAGTCGCTTTCAGTGAGCTCAACATATAAGGGTATTTCCGGGACTGGTTGTCCCGTCCCGGTGTCAAGAAAAATAGGTATGGTATCAAGCCACATAGCTATGGTGTGATACTACAGTGTTGCACAAATACATCTGTCTCAAGTAGACTCTCGCTGGGACGAGAAACCTAATAAACAAATATACAAACATATCTACATACCGAAAGTACCATCTTTCCCAGGATTTTCCTTGGCAAGATGGTTATCAACACATAGCTACCCTGCGAACAAAGCACTATCAATTAAAGCGCTGGACCAGTTAGTAACAGATCTTGGTATTCAACATTTCCTGCTCTCACCAATGTGTGAAGGAAAATCAGCTCAAGGTAAATATGTAAAGGTTATTGCGTCCTCATTTCAATTTCATTTTTAATTATAGGTGTGTTCCTGCTGACTATTTGTGTAATTATGCATGCTGATTATTCATAATTATCTTTCACATTTTCTGTTCCATGTTTCCTTGTCTGTGAAAAATGACTCATTAAGGTTTTGTAACAAATCAGATTTAAAAGTAATCGTTAAGCATTCCTTTAATTTGTCGTTCACTTTATTCAATATAATTACACACTAAGTTTAAATTGTAACTGATATGCGTATTATTAAAATGAAATGTATATATAAAAGCAGGATACACACAACTAACCCCACCAGGCGTGACTACCAATAGCACATGCTGGCATACAGATGATAAGTCACTGATAGAATGCTGCGTCTACTCGGATATTCTTCAACGTAATCTTCATGCATCTCTGTACATTGGTGCATGCGAGTATGAGCTCGTGGCCCGTGTAGAGAATATTGAACAAAGAGTGAGCCTGTTGAATTATGAATGGGGTAAGTTTAACAAACTCAGTGAAAGTCATAATTGAAAACCATTATTTTAGTAATCCTGCGAATGGTTAGAGCGACTGCCACGTGGTTCGATACATGTATCCGGCCGCTGCATACTGCAATATTTTGCGCTAACACATAAGGATAGTTCCAGGATTGTCAGTATAATATAAATGGGTGTGGTATCATGTCACTTGTACACAGCCTTATATTGCAGTGAGGAAGCGTTCACAGAAAAGTCCCATAATGACAGAAATAGTTTCGTTGTGATGTAAAATCAAGCAAAACAATCAAATCATTAAATTATACTGTATTTTTATCGCATTAAACTGATAACCTAGCCACAACTTACATTTAAGTTTATTCATTAACATGTGTATTT
>CM037787.1:16483897-16533897 GCA_021229015.1 Solen grandis | reverse complement strand
AAAAGGAAAAAATTAGCTAATTAGCAAACAATATTTTACATTAATTTCTAGACAACACTTACCTGATTGATATGAAAGATGTCAGTTTTTAGAAAGTAACAAACATTCTATAAACAACATAAACTATCTAAAATATGCACAGCTAGTTCTGCTTAAACATTACCATGCTGAAACTGAGACCGTTTCAGTTAAATGTCTGTTGTCTAACGTTATAGGTGATCCTGTGAGGTCTGGAGGACTAGTATCAACCATTATTGGTTTAGAGATACTCTCAGCTATTTGATGCGTAAAGTCTTCAGCTGAATCAAGAACAAAATATCTACTTAGTATTCCTAAAAAATCTTGTATTTACTGCAGTATGATACAAATGATATAATACTTTACATTGCAACACGTGTAATAGAAATAAAGAGATTTCACACGACAAATGGCTTCTAAGATTACAAGGAAATTGAATACTAAACAGGATAAAAAAGACAAAGAAATATAAAAAGATATATGTTACCTTTAACCGTGGCATAATATGTGTGCCCGTTCTCAAGATGTAGTCCATGGAACATGTGGTGATTGGTTAGCCCAACATCAACATAATCCACTATATCGTTGCCTTCATGTGCTGAGCCTTATTAATATAAATATATATTTAAAAAAAAAAAAAACATTAGCAAAACTGAACATAATATGTATAATGCCTCTACACTTACCTTATACAGTTAATCATTATTGAATGATTATTAGATACTAAATACTTCTGATGAAATGCATTTTTTTTCAATTAATAAATTGAATAAATAAAATGTTCTTTTTTCATGTGCAGAACTTCAAATTAAATATAAATCTTGACTTTGTATACCAATAGCCACTCTGTATGATGTAACTCCACTGGAATGGGCTGTCTGCCCACCTTCTTCGACATCGATAAATGACTTCCAGTTTACTGTTAAGCATACCGACGACGTCTAGAAAATCACAAACATGAGTTATAATAAATAACCTTTAGGGATGTTAAAGACCGTTTATTGATATACAAAGTGCATTTTATTGAAAACAGAAACATTTAAGGACATAGATCTGATAACAAATCATATCAATTCCATTATCAAATATACTACTAGTTAATATATATCAGAAGACACGTTTGCCTAATATAATTTTATGAATATTTTATGGAACAAGAGATTGATTAAAATAAAAATAAATGAGAGAAAATGATAAACCTGGTACATGTCTGTCTCCCTTTGACCTATCCAAACTGTTCCTGCAATTGGTGGTGTAAGGTCAACAGTAATTCCGTCCGAGCACTCTGATAAAGAATCTAATTCAAGAGTCCATTTCTCGTAGTATATTTTTGAAGAATTCGCATGTATGCAAACTTTGTACCTTTTACCATGTGAAAGCTCCCCTTCAGCAAACACAGCATTCATGAATTCATCACCTTAAATACAACATAAATTTGCAGTTAACACTTTGCTTACTTATCTACAAGGAATTAGATTTCTTTTCGATTTAATTTCAGCATATTTTATCTAAAAATATAAATTTAAATGTAAAAAAAATCTAACAGTAACAGCTGTTTTCTATTTTTATTTTTAGCTGTGCTTGTGATAGAAAAAAATAATTATTAACGGACCTGTGCATAATTATATGATTTACAACCTGTGTGGCCACACTTGATAGCGTCCGGATGGTTGCAAGGTTCAAGAATATCAGTAATGTCACTGTGGTAAAACATTGTTGGGTCTTCATCCTGAACTTCCAAGACTGCCCATTCATATTCCGGATACCTTACGATAAATACATGTAAGATCCTATAGATTAAGATCACGCTTATTTTTAAAAAAACATATATAAAATAATAATTGAAACCTTGTTTATTGTCAAGTGCATGTAGCTACTTAACCCACGAAAATCAAGAAATTACGAGGTTCCTGCAAATGGTATTGTCATGGACGTTGTAATTTTAAATTGCGTTTATCATATAAATGTATTTAATTTAAAAATAAAAACCAAAGCATGTTTTCATTCCTTTTGCTTCTCGTCGTGAATACAGTAAGGTAGGCTTATTTTAGTATCTGCAGTTATACAGCCTTATGCCCATACGCGCACGTACGTAAATTTCATTTTTCTTAAGCCTTTCTTAGAGTAGTTCACCTATTGTTTCAATGCAAGATAGCAGCCAATGTCTGTTGCTCAAAATGCGTTTTCTTCATCTGCTGGAATGTTATGAAATATTGCAATATAGAACCCCTTTCAATTTCGGGCAAGATGTGGTACCTATTCTTCTGTACAAAGGGTTCATGGTGCTGCTTTTTATATAGTTATCACTTTTAGAGACAAATAAACATACATCATGTTCTATCACAGTCTTTACAGCAGTGATGTTTTAATTGGTAATCGATGACAGGTGCCAGATTCAACAGAGAATTCCCATGTTTAAACACAGTCTGCTAAAGATTGTGTGCAAGCAAATGACATCCGATCCATTTATGCCACTAAATGTATTAAATCAATCTTAAATCAATATCAACTTTACTATTTTTTCATATTAGACTGTATTTTCGTTCATGATACAGATGTAATAAGGTCATTTTATATTGTTGTATTTTTTTGTCTTTATAAACCTCGGTCATTTGAAAAACAATAAACGGATATCAGGTTTCGTAAGTAAATGTAAAACTGTAAAAAATAATGATGAAACGAGTTTAAAATATTTCACAGGGTTAAGAAACTTTCGCTGATTATATACTGCACCTCAGTTACTAGTGTGACCTCTGATCTAAGACAGTAATTGGGGAACAACGTAACTTTGAATGCGTTTGGCAAATAATCAATTCAAACTGTGTTTTATATTAAGAATAATTTATGACATAGGTATGATAATTGAATTTAACTCTCCACATTCATCTTTATATGTTTTATCGGAATTGGGACCAATGTAAGGTGATAACGTTATTTCGAGCAAGAATTATTTCTTATGAGCCGCGAGAGGCTTTGTTTTGTCATACTGGAAAATTCCGGGTATGTTACTTTACATGAGCGGTATCATGGTACTATCTAGACTGTGTCCTGACTGGGTTTCCAATTACTTTTATAACTGATATCCCATATTAGTGTCATAATCAAATACCACCTTTCCGTCGGAATATTTTTATTTCTACGGCATTAGATGCGTATATTTCCATCTGCATATATTACTGTAAACAGGGGCTCTCTATTAACAAGTATTGATTGCACATGGAAAAATGCACAACGTTTCATACCAATAATAAACTAAAAAATCCGAGGCAAGCAGTCGAAATCTGTACATTATATGAATAAGGAGCATAAATAAGGAAATTGTCCTGACTAACGGTTGATATCCTTTCTTACATGGATACCGCTACGCCGTGCAATAAATGTTAAGAATATTAGCCATCGATATATACTAATATTGACCTTAAATCCGGCCATACTGCAGAAATCACATTTGAGTACGGAGTGTACTCCTGTCTGGATCAGTCCAGGCGGCATTCTCTTGTAATCTAATCATCTGACCTTCATGAACAATACGTTCTTCATCTGCCAAATATTTAGAATGTAAGATAACATGACTTCACAATAATGTATATAGTTTTGGTTTTGATCAATTATTTTGATGAGTTGCTTAAAGAAGATACAATCTACCACTCTTTTACATAAAATGCCTTTTTGAGAACTTAAACCATAATTAAAAAAAATCCATTCAATAGTTACATTCATGTTCCTTGACCAGTTATCATTCAAGGCGAAATAAAGTATCTAACATAAAAAACTTATTTGAAGTTTTTGCCACAAGGTCAATGACAAAAGACACATTATTGTCATACGATATAATACACTGAAACTAAACACTTGACGTTTCACATGGTATACCTTTTGTGTAAACGGGTTGTCCGACGGCGTCAAGAACCACTCGTGGCGCAACCTGATGTATATTGCTGCAGTTTCTAATTTCGGAAGAGACAACGGCTGATAATCCCGCGTAGGTGTAACCTCGCACAGCCACTTTCCAGCACTTGCTGAATGTAATGCTTGTGTTGAAACTAATTTCAAAAGTAACCTGTGAATGAAGTATATAATACATTCCTTTGTGAAAATCAAAACTTTTACATTATTAGGGAAGTAAAATATGTGTTTAATAAGTGTTACCTGGATTAGACTCTAGATCTAATTAAGTTTCACATGTAATACAAAAAGGGTGAATAATGGAGAGACGACAAGATTTGATTTTATTACTTTTGAAGCTTCTGGCAATTGAACAATATTTGCCCGTTGCCATCTGGTCACTAGTTTTCCATGATGACTGTTGTCGGTGAAAGCCCATTCATAGTAATCAATGACCTCTCTCGCTTCATCCGGGTCTTCTGTGTCCGGGTCTCGGAACTTGTCTAATTCTACAACTATCTGTAAGCAAAATTATCACGGTGATAAAATTTTGACTTATCACGGCGCATGACGTGATATTGTCATATGATATGCTTTTTTTCCAATAAATAGTTTAATGATGAAAAATCTATTGATACTGTATATACTTTCTTCATTTTTTCTTAAAATAAAAATACAAAAATACAAAAATTGTATATAATTATTAAGCATGATTTGCAATCAACATTAAGTGTTCTACTATATATAGCTCATATAAAAATTGCAAAGACGATGCACTACCTTATGCGTAATATTATTGTAAGATGTTGCTATCCCTGTTGTTAAAGGTGGACGAGAGATGATAGAGACACCGTCACTTTGTACAGGTTTGAAGCAATGGGAAGCAGCGCACAATTTGAGCGAGATTTTGTACCGGCGACCAGGCATCAATGACAGAGTTGACAATTTTGTGTGGTTTGTGGTTTTGACGTGTTCATAATCTTTAAACAATGTCCACATATCTGGAAATATAGATTAAAACACTAAAATGGCATTTTATCAATAATGCAATATGTATTGCCTCAGCATATATTAAAATTATTACGTCTTGAAAACATATCAATTTCTAGTTATTCATATTATTTATTCATGTGATCAAAGAGTAAGTACTGTAACTAAAAGTTAGAAAATGAAAGACACACAAACCTGCGATTGGAGCTCTTTCAAAGATAGCAATATATGCATCAGGTGTGAAAAATCTTATGTCTTTCGGTACAGACCAATATGCGTTTAGTTCATTTGTAGATGCCTGGAAGTCAATGTCATCATCACAGCTGGTCGTAATGTCAACAGAGTGATGGGAATTACTATCCGAATATGCTGAAATGATGATAAAACAATAAAACTACCTGATAATGTAAGTGGAACTGCATTAAAAAATGTCTATCAAACATTCGTTTTAAATTAAAATATATAAAGAAGCTCTTTAAAGAAACATTTGAAATTTAATCATTCGGGAAAAGCTTTGTACGTACAGCTATTCAGATCGTCTGTGCATTCAACGCCGTCATAGACGAAAACAGTTTTCAGGTCTGACCCATCTACTACAATCGTGACACCATCAGAAGAAACTGTGATATTACCGGCATCTGTTTTGGCAGTTACCTCTTGATAGTATGTCTGCAAAGGTATGATTTTATTTTCATTACGTATTCTCGTGAAACTCTTTTGATTACACACATACAAACACTCACACACTTGTATATTTGTTTTAACTAATGAATCACTACTTTAAAACACTTACCTCAAAAGGATATAGATTAACTGACGAAAATGTATGTCTTGTTTCTCCACTCCCATCACTGCATGCTAGGTAACCGGATGAATTGGATGACTTAATACACACAGAGTATGTTATGTTCAGATGTGGATGAACAAATCCTGACCAGCTTGCCGAGAGGGTTGTTGTTTTTCTTTGAAAATCAATGTCCTGAATGTCCTGAAACTGATTGCATACGTTACATTTAAGTTGTAATACAAATCACATACTTCCGGGTTGTTTCCAACGATATTTAATCAATGTAAAAGGTTCAAAGCTTTTCCAGAAAACTTTATATAATGATGAGAAAATTGAAACGAAACCTTTCTTAATGTTCAAACTAATTTACTACAAAGTCGACAATAATTAAACATATTTAATGAAGTTACTATTAGTTGAGTTTCGGGATCCACATCAAACACCACTCCTGCTGACGGAAGTTCAACATCATGTACGTATTCATCTGACGTCGCCAAAGTGAACAAACCGACGGAGTTGCTGGCTTTGATGGTAACGTAGTAACGTTGGTGTCCGTGTAGACGCCATTTGAGCCTGTCGATATTGATGGCCGTACAATTAATCGGGGACCTTACAACTGCATCCAGGCGAAATATTCTGGAAAGGTAGGACGTCCCGACCGTACTTATGGGATCCTGATGTATAAACATAAAAATGGTTCGCATATGCATGTTATAATAATTGCTATCAAAATACAAATTCTGATTTAGAAATTTGATGTTAATACCACATGTGTACGCTGCCTCGTATCATTAACATGTATACTTCAGTGAATATTATGTCAAAATACACTGATTTGATTTCAGTAGAAAATAAACCGAGAATGATGTTGAATTGTACATCATTGGTACTTTGATCATTGCAATGAAACACATATTGTGCTTTGTAGTATCTTGACATTCTAATAACAGTATCTTGAAATACTGAATTATTTACAGATATTTTTGTATACTTTATCTTGATTGCTGACGAAAGAAATAAACTATTGAATAAGTATAACGAAGCTATCTCTCACACAGTGGGATATGGATTTTATCTCAGTAACAGAACACAATATTCCACCTGTTAAAAATGACCAGCTTTAAAAAAAATATATACCTATTGCTACTTCATATGAAAGTGGCGATGGGTCGCCGTGATCTTCAAATGCGCTTAGACTCCATGAAGCAACCAAGTGTTTGAAACCCTCACTTTGTTCAAGAGTAACGTCTATTTTGCCATGGAAATCAGGCCTTGTTGTGTCAACCACAAACGGCCCAATAACCTATCATAAAACGTGTTTGAAGTATAAATTTGAGAAGAAAACAACCAATGTTAAATAACCATTCTCATTGCTAAATTGTTAAAAAAGTTCTTCGAACTGTGCTATTATTATGTATTACATAAAGGACTTCACATATTTTGGAGACTGGGGAAATAACAAAAAGCTTTAAACTTATAATTCTTGAAACTCACCGTATCATGCTTTACAGCAGATTTAGTGATGGATCGAATGACGATGAAGAACCTCTCGCCGTCCCAGATATTTGGGTTTCGAAGTCTGAAGTGCTGATGTTGAAGTGACGATGTAAGAGGCATGATATCTGCAGTTGTGTTTTGTGAAGAGAGACCAACTTCAAACTCGTGGACATCAACCGCAGAATTCGTAATGTTCCATGAAATCTCGAGCTGAAAATAATGAAGGAAAGGAAAGTCATTCTTGAATTTTTATCTATTGATACATTTCGAAATGTGTTCAATATTTAATATTCAAACTTAAGGTCTGAAGTAATTCAATATATCAAAACAATAATCAGTTCTAAAGCCTTTTGTTGACCCCCGCCCCCACCCACACACATTTGTCTTCCTAGATAAGAGAAGATTGTCTCATAGTGGGGACCCCAATTAAACTAACAATTGGTGTCTGTATTTCACGCTTGGTGATCATTGGCACATTTCCAATATATTGATAGCATTTAAATCACCCATGAAGAAATTAAGCACCATTATACGTTGCACCATTTTTCATTGCGTTACATGACCATTACTTACTTATATCTTATCAATATGTCATGAATTATTAAAAGATGCCTGTTAAGGTTGTAGATCTACACATAATTTATCTGACTGTTTTCATAAACCTTTCAATTTTGTTGACATGCATAATATTAAAACACAATCATAGTAAGTTCGATTTTGTATTGGGCTCTAATCATGACAATTGAATTTGAATATATTAACTTAAATAAAGGTTATTCCATTTCCTATTTTATAATGTGAAGATATGTGAACAAAAAGAATTTAATAACATTCAATGTCTTTATCAATGTCTCCCTTCTTTCGGCAAATACGGAACAGGTACTTATTGTGATTGGTATCTATTACCACTCCTTTCCCACCCCTAAGGTCATTTCAGCCCCCCTGCTGGGTAAAACCAGATAAGACTCTGATGTGCCCAGCAGGGTGCCACATTCCAATTTGCAATGCCTTTAAGCCTTAATCAAGATTAAGCTTGTCACTGAAGTGAAATATCTATACCTGAACGTCTGATGTAACAAAAGATGTTAAGCTATCATCGATGCCCATATATCTTTTACAGATGGAGGTAGAGTTCATAAGATATAGGGATCCATCGTATTTTCGTTCGAATGGAATGACAGTAATCTGCTCGTCAAGTAGGAGTGTTGCCTTGTCGCTGAAAGAATAATCATTTACACCCAAGTCACATTTACTTTAGGATTCATCACTACTCCCACACGCCAGTCGCGTTCTATTCACCCTCATCCCCTGATACTGTAGTATATATAGAAATGTTTAGCCACATCTCAAAATAAATATGTATTTTTGTACTTTTCTTCCTTCTTTGTTTTTCGCTACCTAGGCCTAGCTGGTCATAGTGGTTTAAGATAAAAGAAATATATCAAACCTCAAGTTACAGAAGGTGAAGTACTACTTTCGGTCACCACAAATTCAAAGTATACCGTGCGGCTACCCTAAAATATATGACTGCTATTTGATGTGACCGTAGAAATACTGACCGTAGAAACTTTAGACCCTTCGGCCACCGTGGCAAATGTGTCTTAGGTATTAACAAATAAGTAGATATTGATATCCTCAAGTGAAAATTTAATTTTGAAAGAGGCAGAAAGGAAAAGGAGTACTCACATGCATTGTTTAGATGGTTGCATTATTTCTACGAGAACTCTTTTTCTGTTCAATAACCATACTTTGTTTTCACTGTTTTTCACTAGTCCAGGTCGTGTGATAGCACCTTTTACTTTAACATCACTGATCTTAGCCTCTGTTTTATCAATGGTTACACCATCTGAACAAACTGGATTTGAATGATCTAACGCATGGTTGTATGCAGCAACCGTAACGTAGTATGTACCAGGTTCTTTCACTGTTACGTGGGTCGAAGTTGAATAGGTCTTGGTTATCTGCAATTGTTTAAAATCATATTTTTATGTTTTTCTTTTATTATAGTCCTTGATCAAACAATGCCCCTTGATCAAATTCAATTAAAAGTAATTGCTTTTCGCATACATTAAGTATTTTATCGCTAGCGTTTCTTTCCACGCGACTCAGCAGAATGAGAGAATTTTGCTGACTAAATAAGCAAATCAGGAAAAAGGAAAATACTTACAGTGATATTATGTGAAGAATGGCTGGATCGCTAATGTCAAACACGGATTTGTCAAGGCAAAATTTGGCATACCCATACATGTAAAACCAAACACCACTTTCCTTGTCGAAAAAGCCATTCCAATAGCTTGAAATGGTGAAAGATTGCTGAAAGTCTACCTCTGGCTGTCCATCGAATCCATCATGTACTGCCCCTTCATGAGGGGGCGATATATCGATCGTCACCTGTTTAATAAAACTAACTCTTATAATTGCTGCAAGTGAAAAAATCATGAATAAGATTAAAAGGTCACAATTCTAAAAGTTCGTTTAAATTTAAAGGAAAGAGAAACTTGTATATGTGCGAATTACACTAGGATATCTTTTTGTGATAAAGGATGCATATGTTATTAAAAGAACTTCACATGTGCATGTAATTGTCTGTTACCTTTATCACAGAAACAGTTGTTAAAAGTGCCGTGTTAACTGCTGTGACTTCAATGAAGTAGTCACGTTCATGGCGTCCGGACTGCATTCCCGATAGTAAACCGCCTTCATTGGCGGTAACCACCACAGGTTTAATGGCAAAATGTCGGTGGTAACACCCATTGAAAGGTGTGCAGTAACATTTGGGTCCTCTGGAAAAGTTGCCGTACTTCTGCTCACATTCTTCTTGTGTCTGTCATTTAAATAGTGGTATTTACATAATTAGATAATAGGCATATGTGAACATAATTTTTGCTTTTTATTTAAATATATTGCATATTGCTTTGTAAGTTTGGCAACCTCCAAATTTTAATCGTTTATTTTAGATTATTATAAGATATAAAATACATAATATCTACATTTTTGCTGCTTTTTTACCTGTGTTTCTCCTTGCGTTGGTTCAAATGATATTCCGTGAAGTATGTCGGATTTAGTAAAGTTGTCAAATATACGCCACGATATTTTATCTAAGCCGCTGTGCTCGTCAAATGCTTCCCACTCAAACCTGGTTGATTAATCATGGCATTTGTTTAATCTTGCAGCAAAAGAAAAACAATACAAAATATAATAATGGTAATAAATATTTGGAAATAATCAATATTTTTATTTACAACTTAGTTTACCTAATATATCTTTCAATATCTCATTACGTAATAGTGTAATGAAATCTATCATATAAGAGTTCCTTGAGATATATACATTATTCAAATTCCTTTTAGCCTTCAAAATTTTTTTAACTATCTTATTTACGACCTTTTCAAAAACAAATATAAGCAATAAAATATATAAACGCAAATACATGTACTTGATATAGACCAATAAATAAAAACTAACGTCATTTGGTTTAACTCCTCCTCACTGTGAACAGTAATGTTAACAATGTCACCTTTAGTCAACCACATGTTTTGTATCACGGGCGGAGACAAGTCTATAGTAACTGTTGTATTGTCCTCGCCGTAGACGTCCATAACATCATATCCACGGATATAAAATGTCAGTCTCTTGCCATCCTTTAGATCTTCATGTATCGTGATCCTTTGATTATCAAATGCGTCTGGTGGAACTGTTATAAAGTCTACAAACTTAGCTGGATTGATTTGGTCATATCTTATCTCATAGCCGATCGTGATCTTCACAATACCTGAAATCAGTTGTTGAATATTCCTTCAGTATCTTAATTGAAAGAAAAATACTTCAGAGAAACGTTTCAAACGTTGTGTGTTTGATGGGTGTAACGACAGTGTTTTAGTCATTTAGAGACAATGTCTACTTGAGAAAGATATAGGGATGTCACACTGCAGTATTACATCGTAGACATGTGACGTGAAACCACACCAAGTCAGAGTAAACTGACACCGGTCCGACCAGTCCTAGAACTACCCTGTATATATGCTGAGCGCCAAGCAGGGAGCTACTAGTTCCACCTTTAACGACATACGTCGCGGCCGGGGATCGAACCCATGACTCTCCGTACAGGAGGTGGACGATGTCACCTCTCGGATATCGGGAACGGTATAAAATATTGTTAATAACGATGACTAAATGTAGGAATATAATTATTCATATATACCTTGAATATGTTTTATCTTGGAAATTGTCCTTTTAGATATTTTCCTGATCCTCCAAATCCATTGGAATATGGTCCAAGTGCTTACTTCATTAAGCCATCCTTTTGTCCAGTGTTCTAAATTTCTAAACCTATCTGACCATTGTACGTCTAAACCGTTATTATATGTATTAACCCACTTGTGGCCAGATTGCTTATCAGCGTTATCTACAGTTATGGCATCGCCAGAGAGGGTAACACTCGATTTATCGTCGAAAATAAAAATACGACGTGTTGGTTTTTCATTCTTAGCCCAGTCATACACTGACATTTGAACATAATATGGTCCTGATAATGTAACTTTAGACTAGCCTTTCTCTGAAATAAAAAAAGTATATTGGCCAAGAAACTACCAGTTCATTATTTATATAATCATTTTTTTATGATGCATTGTAATTATGAAAGATTAATATCACACTCACTGAAATGAAATAAATGAGGTTATCACAATGGGATATGTCAAAAAGCCTTGATATTTATCGCTGTTCAAAAGATACATTTATTACATTTAAAAACGAAACGCTGGACGAAGTTTTAATATTTAATTAAAATAATATAGCTTCCACTTAGTTTCGCAGGCACTTTTTTCAAAACGAATGAGGGAGGGCGGATTTTTTTTTATTGCTCCCGATTTTTTTTATTCTATGTTTCTCTCAAGTTTCTTAATCTTGAAGTCCAAATGGACACTGCTTAACACGTAGTGGAAAATTTATTCTTGACCGGTCAAGGAACAATTTAACATTTATAATATAGATATATATAACTGTATTTGATTAGGTTGCTACAACACCGATTAAGTAAGAAACTTCCTCGATAATTCTTTCATTTCTCAACTTATTTTCAGTGGAAGGCACCTCTGCAATTTTCAATTAGTTTTTAACAGCTTACTCTATAATGCAGGATGGTAGTGGTGCATTAAGTTGGGCTAAGTTTAATCCCTTACCTCATATCATGACATCATTTTCTGTTTATAACTCAATTTTTTGAAGTATTGTCTTTTTTTATTTTTTAAATAGTTATGAAACATGGAGCAAATGCTCCATGTTTCATAGTGTTTTCCAACATGAGTCAAAATGCGTCTTTGTTAAAGAGTTATATATAAATCTATATCAAAAAGCTGCCTGTAATATGAATCTCTTTTTTTATTGGAAGAGTCATTATGGAAAATACAAACATTTATGTAAAGAGGCTTCCACGCGCAGTTGACAATGTAAAGCTTACAAATCTATTTAACATTTAAATTGTATCAAGGACTTGGTCTGTATTTTGCATCAGATACCATAGGTATTAATTACGTTATTAATACAAACATTGAAGCTTCTAACTGGCCAGTACAACATTTGAGTTACATTCCTTAAAAGTCCACTTTCTATTATCATTTCCCGATTAAACTTTAAAACTATGTTGTTTTAATGATTGTGTTTATTGATCATGAATCTTCATGCGGTATCAGGTCCGATTTGTATATGAACAGCAATATGAATAAGTCAATTTTGGGTTCAATGGTTATGTCTTTAATGGTTACTCTATTAATAATGTGCCCCTCTTTAAAAAATAGGGTTCCCTTTATTTAAAAGGAAATGGAAAAAATCTTGCTCAATTTTGGTCACTATAAAAACATACATACAATTGTCACAATAATGCATCGCCCAAAGGAACAAATTCTGTATTATTTTGACATGAATTTAGTGGATACAGTATCCATCTAAGTTCTACTACAGACAAAAGAGTGGCGTTATGATTCAGACATACAAGATCATGACAGGGAAGGACAGACTGGAACAGGAGAAATTACTGCTATTTGCCATTGCAAACAGAACTTAGGGTCACAGCAAGAAGTTGCCTGACCACCAGGAAGTATTCCTTTGGATTGAGTGTATTGTTTATTTATAGTGGAAAAGTTTACCAGAGAGGGAAATCGGTGCTATTAGTACTTTTAAAAGTTAAGCAGGACAAATATTCAGGCAGACAGAAGACCAGAGCGAGAGTTGCACGCTACATAGCCTCTAACCTGTAGATATCAAAATTTTCAAAATGCGATTCCTCTGACACATTTCAAAAGAAGGAAAACGGCATTTGCCATCTCCCAAACATGAGTCGTAGAAGCGCATTTAAAAAATCAGTTAAAATCCATCGGAATCTTGAAGGCAGAGACGCTCTTTACATGTGTGTCTAGTACTCGGCATCGCTTTACATGCGGTATAGCATGCACAGGTAACCAGAGGTTGTTTCCACAGCGGTTGAACCCGGATTCGACTACTTTTGGAAATATTAAAAAAAAAAATGAAATTAAAATATCGGGACTTTTCAAAAACGATGCGGGTCATTAAAAACGAATGCGGCAGTGCCTGAGAAACTAACTTTTTTTTCCTTGCCTAATGAAAAGTTTTTACTTTATTGTATATTTGGTATCAAAGATGATAATCATTGATGTTGACGGAATAAAAATAGCAAATTCGAAATCGTCTGAATACGAGATGTTTGCATTTTCACGTTGGTCTTACTATCTAAGTTACATTCTGCAAATATTACTAAATGTCATCACAGATTCGGAAACAGACAAAATATATATGCAAGAATAAATGATAAAAGCGTGTCTGTAAATTTCATTGGGAAATCGCTCATATGTGTAATATACGAAAAACCCAATTTTGTTAACTTTGTGTTTTGTATTAAATTGACACATATTAGAGCGACCTTAATTTTAGTAAATTTTAAAATGCAAGTCAGTTTCATTTCCACTGATTCGACATAAAAATGTAATTCGGACAAATGGAAAATACAGGTAATCATAAATACAAGACAATAATAGCGTATGCAGTTCTAACCTCTGTTGCATTAACAACTGTTTCAAAGATAGGTGATCCGTCTGATGAAAGAATTCCTGTTTGTTTATCCAGTATATTTAAAGGCACGACCTGGAAATGTAGTTCGTGCAAACCAGAGTTCATATCACTCCATCCTTCCCAGGTCACGTCAAATGTTGACTGATAAAAGAAAAATAGTAAAGTCATTTTACTGTTACTAGAATTAATATTCTTATATCAGATAAAATAATCAAATAAAATAGTGTCTGTGTATCATTTATACATAATATATTTGCACATTCGAATAAATTCCGAGACTTTGAAAAGAACATCATTAATACACGTATTAAACCATGTATACATGTTCCAAATTAAATGCAAAAATAACAGGAAAAACAAATGCGGACTAGAGATTTGTTTTCGTAGAAAACTGATGTCTCCCCCCAAACCACTTCTTCCCCTCACACACACATATATACACTAAGGCTTACAGTGATAAATGCAAATAGTTAAAGTTAAAGGGCTGGCTATATTGTTAAAGCTCCGTACAGATTTATGGACCTTGTGTGTGACACTTCCTCTCATCAATTTCTTTCAATAATTGGAATTTGTTTCAAAAGCATAAGTAGTTATTTTGCGGCAAGAATTTGTGAAAAGGGGGAATAACTCAAAAGTATCGAGTCGAATTGGAGTTACCTTATTGACACGAAATTGTATAAAAGCGACAAACTCCAACAAGAAACATTGGAAATGGATTATGTTCTAGTGTACTGCAATTCTTATCCATAACGTCTACCCATCTATGAAGCTTCAAGGTAATATGTCTCATAGTGCATGAGTCATGCTTCGGACAAAACTTAATTGAATATGAAATTAAACAACGGGCAATAAATCCAATAATATGATTTGCAGAATTAAGGTTCTTGTGCACTGAAATTCTCCTTTGTGAGGTCTATTCACCTATGAAGTTTAAAGGTTATATGTCTCATAGTGCATGAGTAATGATTTAAAAAAAAAAAGTATGAAATTGACAATCGACAATTGAAAAATCCATAAGGTGCAGAATTACGTTTCTTGTGCACTGCACTTCTCCTCCATGTGATCTATGAATTTTCAAGGTAATGTGTCTTATAGTGCGCGAGAAATGCTCTTGACAAAAAATAACTATGAAATTTAACAAAGGTCAAAAACTCCAAAAATATGATGCGCAGAGTTATGGGTCTTGCGCAGGACAATTTTCCATCATGGGGTCTGTCCACCTGTGAAGTTTCAAGTTAATAGCTTAGACACTGTGTAGTTATGCTCCGGACAAAAATTAAGTATGAAATTTAACAAAGAGAAATTACTCCAAATATATGATGCAAACAGTTGCGGTTCTTTGCACTGCACTTCTCCTTCATGAGATCTAGCCACCTGTGAATTTTCAAGTTAATAGCTTGAATACTTTCTGAGTTATGCTCCGGACAAAAAGTGTGACAGACGGACGGACGGACTGACAGACAGACAACTCCGACCAAAATAATATGTCTCCCCCGTATAAATGTGTGTGTGTGTGGGGGGGGGGACATAATGATATTTCCCGATTTTCCTCATATCGTTACCTGTTTTGTAAAGTCTGGGGTCACAAGCGGTTGAAGAGAGCAAGGGGTGTTGTTCTCCATGCAATGTTCAGGTGGAATCTGATCTATCTCTAACTCAAGAATTTGTGTCTTTGTAACACCTTTGATAGCGTAATGGTGAAGCGCATCTTTGTTTTCTCGATCATAGTAATAGACGATTCCCCCATTTGTCATCGACAATGTAAGAACGATACTTGAAGAAAAAAAAGATAGCAGTGAATTACTGTATTTTGCAAATAATTAGTAGCATTCGGAAACTTGCTTGGCCTGACAACAACAAAGTCAAATCTAAAAATGGAATGGAGTGATGTGTTGTCCCTGAATTTGGAAATTTTGAATATATTAAATTTATTATTAATACCATTTGTCATAAAAAGACGAAACACGAACCATTTGATAATCAATATTAATCATTTGTCTACAAAACATAAAGATCTGTACTATTGAAATAGAAGACAATTGCACTATTGATATGAACACAAAGTAAACACACAAACTGTATGATACTTACGAATCAAGATGATCGAATGGGGTTGGATATCCTCCCTGAAGAATGTTATTCCATGGCGAAATTCCAAGTTCTACCTCCCAGTTGAAAGTGAGCAGGATGCTTTAAAATCACAGTTTTTGTCTGGATCCAAGATTCGGTTTCATTTCCTTAAATATAAATGGTTTCTTATTTTTGGAAGTTGATTAGTACAAGAGACTGAATTAAAGCTATAAACATATCAAAATGAAGTATGCAGGTTTTATTTTCAGCAAGTCTACCGTATATATGACAACTTGAAGCCATTCCGAAATCAACCTTTCGTGACTATTGAAAAAACGTTTGATCGAATTTTAACTGGTTAACTAGGAGACACATTTTTACAAGTCACACTATAGTAAAACTGACGGGAAGACACAAATTCCTTGCAAAACCGAGAACGTTTTCGTTTTCTTCTTATCATTCTATCGCCTCTTTATAAACACTGTAGATCTCACCGAACTATCGTCTTTTTGTGTCAATCTTTCGATTGATCTAAAGGCACAACCGGTACGTTTAGCCTACAAAGTTTTAAAAATATTTGTTCCTGGTGGTGAATTAAAATATTTTGTAATCACACTGTATGAATGTAAACTGTCGCTGTCTCCTTTTTTGTCAAACATTTACTCACCTCTTTGCAAAACTGCAGTAAACCCTATTTGTTCTATGCCTATTCTTGACATCGTTAGGTTCAAATATTTCTGATTCTGTTTGGTCTCTTCTGATACTGTTGGAACATTATAGCTTGTAAGGACTCTTATAGAAGCTTTGGTAAAGTCTATTCTATTAGTCCAAACTTTCCTCTCTGGGTACATTGGATCCGGCAGAATAAGTTTTGGATCATTCGGATCACCAATCCACTCAACTTCAGGACTGTTTATCTTGAGTTTGTCAATTGCTGAAACTGAATTTGGGAGACTAAATAAAAGACAACATTAGACATAACTCATTTATATGGATATGTATTTAGCAACAATTTCAGGGGCATATATTAAAAACCAGCATGTGATATAGAAAATGTCAACTAAAGTCATTTTACTTACTATTTTCCGTTTTAAGTGATAATTTTTTTTTTGACAACCATTAATAGTTTTTATTAAAAAGGGTTTAATAAGATTTGCAAGTTCAAGTTTAAAAAATGTCTTGAAGAAACATGGCATGCCAGAATCTGAAAATGTTGTCCCAATGAACATTTTGTTGAGAAAATAACTACAGTTACCCTTCAGTAAAGCAGGCAGTCAATGAAATAAAGATAACCAGCCACTTAGCACAGGCAGCTGTTAAAAGGTAGATTTCTTATATGTTTCAAATAAAAAGTATAAGTTGAACTGTTTTCGTTGGCCATTAATTATGGGTTATTTGCGTAGCACAGATTATCGTTAACATGGATGAATCGAAGCCTTACACGTCGCACAGTCGCTGCCACCATAGCCTTCAGCACATTGACACTGTCTTGGGTACAGCATGTCTTTCGAGCATGTGCCGGGATAACAGCGAGTACCTTCCCTCCAAGAACAGGCTCCTGAATTCAAATGGTCATGAACACTCATTAAATAAGATTTATGTCAGTTACAAAAATATACTGAATCACAACTTTTATCGTACAAAAGACATAAAATATTAAAAAAAAATACAAAATTTAAGAAACATTATAATTGTCTTGATATAAAATGTAAAATATTTCATACTTTACCCAGAATATTGTACTTTATCAAGAAGATGTTTATGTAAAAAAAAAAATTTCAGCGATAAAATAAATAAAAATGATACGGACACTCAGATATTCAATAATATACAAAAAAAAATATTTTAAATAAGATATGCATACGTAAACATTTTGTATTGTCCAACATGATGCGTGTATGCATAGAAACCAGCTTGTCCATCTTTGACTTCTCCGTCACACCAGGAACATACGCTATCTCGTCCATTATCACATCTTGGAATGTTGCAGTGGCTAATGGGATGGCAGGCTGTTGAAAAAAACTTTTGAAATACTTTTCAGATTATCAAGGAGTATGAGGTTAAAGCTGCACATCACATATTGCCTTGACGATTTCGCTTTCAAGTTGACTTGTAGTGTGTTGGTGGTTCTGTTCACTCGGGGTTTTAACTCCCCCTGTACTTAGCCTTATGTATCCATATGACTTAAAGACTGTCGCAACGACAGTAAAACCAAACAGCAGCATTTATTCCAAAACTTCTCCGCAACAGGGTATGCGAATTTAAGTTACTCTTGCAGCAACATAGTAATTTGATTCCTTGTTTACTTCAACATCATGCGAACAATCACGAAAATATTCGCTTGGGGTTTCGACATCATCATGTCTATGCATGAACGATACGATGATATAAATATGGAAGTGGTACCGTACTAGATTGCGTTCAATATACGTTTATTGAATGAATAATCACAAAGATAATGCAATAATGTTAGTGTGGTATCATTCCTCAAATTAGTTTTCAATGAGAGGCCTTGATTCTCCTGCGTCCTGTTGACAAAATGGCAAAGAGTTCAACTTTCGTGTCTTACCTCTACAGTATCCCGTTGAATTGTCAGCATAGTACCCAGTGTTGCACTTGTCGCACTTGTTTGGTGCGACGCAAGCACCACCGCTACACGTTATTATCTCCCCGTCTTGAGAATTACCCTTCCCTCATTGTCGCGTTACAGGCGTTGATATATGTACTTCCGTGACATAGTGCTATAACATTTACGAAACATGTATCTTTGCTCGGAATAGACATATACTGGAAATTATAAAATTAATCATATCAATTTATCTTAAGAACCAGGCATAAAATAGATAAACAATTACATGCGCTTTTGTCTGAAATCATATATATATATATATATATATATATATATATATATATATACATATCAAAATTTAGCGATATATAAGCGATAGTCTCCCTAATTCAGTGATACTTTTATTTCGATACACACTATTTAAATGAAATGCATAGTTTACTTACGCACACAGTTACTGCCCCCATAACCAGGGCAACACACCTGTTTTGTTCTGCCAACAGATCTACAAAAGGAATAAAACGCTGATGAGCAAACACTGATTGCAGTATTTATAATCGTCTTCGAGTCATATTTTGCATCCCTATTGGTTGGCCCATGCTAAATGGCAAATGATAAAGTAATAAAACTAAATAGGGCTAAAAGCAGATTCGAAAGTTCACACCATAGTAAATATTGGACTATTAATATTTCATCCTTTAAACCTTCGGACTATATTGATTTTTTTCATTTCCAACAATATCAGCCTAATATAGAAAGTACTTACACAATTTCTTATGTAAAACAAATTAATAAAGTAAAGATAATCAAATTCATATTAAAATTATCACGATTTTTGCTTTGGCAAAAAACGAATATGCAAATTCAAATCAATTGAAAATAGTAAATTATTCATTCTTCATGATGATAACTAATCATCGGCGAAATAACTCTGTGTCTGTTTGGCGATTGGGAGGTCCTGGGTTCGAATCCCAGCCGGGGAAATTTCTTCCGGTGACCGCATGAAACCAAAAACGTATAAACTTGTTATAAGACAGACCCTTGCTTGACACTCGGCAAAAGGACGTTACTATGGGAACTCAGATTACTCAGCACAGGTTCTACCCAGGAACTAGTCTCCCATGTATCCCCCACATAAAAGAAGCAAAGTGTTTCCCCGGCAAAATGAGCTCTGTGTCTTCTACATATTGACTCCTCAGGAGAAAACAAAGAGGACCCCTCTCGTGGGTTATCCTTATTATGGCCATAATAATCAGGAAATAATTGCTAGCTATTACAGGGGGTCTCCGTGGCCGGGAGGGTAAAGTCGCTGACTTTAACACTCACTCAGCCCCTCACCGCGTGGGTTCGAATCCCAGCAGGGTCATTCGGATTTTCATGTGAGGAAGCTTTCCAGCTGGCTTGCGGTAGGTCGTTGGTTCTACTCGGATGCCTCTGTGTGTTCGGGGTCTTCCTCCACCTGTAATTAGCTGGACGTCGCTATATGACTGAAATACTGTCGAAGCGATGGTAAACTCAAATAGTCAAGTCAAGTCAAGTCAAGCTATTACAATATACTATAAAGATCTAAAATACTGTACGAGTTAAATTCTTACACATAGTAGTAACGTGCCCATCTCCACCATTGCCCCTTTCCACTCACTCTCTTCTCTCTCTTATAATAAGTTGTATAGCAGTCTCCCTTTGACTCCCTGAAATCATGATAATTAAACACATGTCTTTTTTATCCATATATAACATAAATCAATTATTGTGATAATGACAGTAATTGAATACATATAGTTAGATAAACCGAACACCGAATTGATATTATAAAATAATACAAATTCAGATAAAAATTCTTCTATTCCCTTGCCACTGTTTCAGTATTCCGGATCAAAATATGGCCATTTAGATCCATATAGACTTGATTGTGGTATTGAGTTTTAGCCCGAGATCGTTTTCAAGTAGTTTCGAAAATATGGGTCCTACGATTTTCTATTCGTTTTTAAGCTATGTATTCTAATATTTTTTATTTAAATACCCGTTCATGTTTTATATTTATGCAACAAATTGCGAATTTGTGTGTTAAATACAAACCGATAACCAAACTACTTTCTTTTGGACTGGATTTAGTTTCAGTTGAAGTCATTTGAAGAATAATTTAAAAATCCCTGATAACTTATCAAACACTAACCATTTCCAGTCGTCTTAAAGGCATCACATACCTCCACGTTTTTTACAAACAAAAATATATCCGTGTTGATATATATTATATGCATTCCTAAATATATCAATGCGTATATTTAAATTTCCAAATTTTATTTACCCTAAGGAATACATAAAATGAATAGCTTACCTCACTCATATGGGTTACAGTCCCTGTGACAAAATATCAAACATTATTAAGTGTATAACATCATCAAACGGTTTTGATGAGTGCAATTTAAATAATTGATATATTATCAAACTGCTCTTACGATCAAAGATGAAATAATGAACAACTGAAATGGACTCTTTATATATTTTTTAATCCGTTTCCGATCTTGAAATTGTTTAATCATAATCGTAGCATAACTGCATCAAGCCTTGCTCGGAAATCGCCTATAAAGATCAAATCTGGTGTTTCTAATTTCGCCCATAGGAAAAACAATAAAGTGGACAAAAAAGTGGATTTCTGTAATGACTACCTTTGTAATTTACTACTGTCTCTCCGATACCTAGACTCCAGTTCAAGTACACCCTCTTCACTATTCCTGAAATATTAAGATTACTAGCTATATCATATTTAAACAAAGGAAGGAGGAAAGAAAGAACGGGAAAGAAAGAACGGTTTCAATTTCTATTTTGTAATTATCTAAACACCGCTTCATGATAAAATAATGTCGCAGCGACGATAAACTCCAACACACACACGCGCATTTACCGCGGCTATGAACAAATAAATAGGACACTTATGATGTAAATGCGTATTGTTTGCTAGCTACTTATCTGATTGTAACATGACGTCCAGATCATTAGATCTATAATTGGTATTTGGCACATCAGTTCTTTATCTGAAGCCTTGATCGTTTAGTCTAGATATGAATGACAAAAAACAACAACCGCTCTCCCGGTTTTTACATAACATAACATAACATACATTTTATTGCATTAAATATCATATGACATTTATAGCAAAATAATATTTATACAACGAAGACAAGAAAATTTACCAAGGAGCATATATGAATATGCAAAAATAAATGAATTGAACAAATAAGTAAAAACTATCTTCAATGATACGAGTGTTGAATAATAATAATGAGTTTTAGTTATTTATGATTCTAATCTCATTTGCATAGAAAATAAATTTTGCAACAGATTCTTTAATTTTACTTGATTTATTACTCATTAAAATTTCAATTTTTTTTAGGGTTGGCCAGTGACAGAAATATTGTTTGAAAAAAAAAGATCTTAATTCTCTATATTTGGGGCATACAAGTAAGAAATGGTATTCAGTTTCAGGTATATTCATTGGACAATTTTTACAAAGCCGTTGGTCTCTAGGAGTGTTGTCATATCTTCCAGTTTCTATAAGTAAGTCATGAGATGAAACTCTAAATTTAGTTAGGGCAATTCTAAATCGTTTGTCTTTTATTTTGTCAAGATAATTTTCAAAAATAAAATCATGTTTAAATATACAATATGTGTCAAGCTTTTTAGTATTATTTATATTCGAATACCAACTCTGGTGATAATGGTCTAGTATACGATTCTTTATGAATTTTAAATCAATAAGAGAAGTATCATGTGCGATCCATATATATGACATACCAATATGGTCAAAAATATGTTTAACTTGATAGGCCCAGTTTTTACTGTCGGTACAGCCCAAGTTTACGTCATCTTTTAACATTTGGTAAGTTTTGTAACGAAGTGATGTTGGTTTACTTAAAAGTATTTTTGTATTTTTTTTAAAAGGGAAAATTAAGGTGGGTAGACTTTTTTACATAGAGTATTTTTCTGCAAGATTTGGTGTGTACAAGTTCAATGTCTTTAGAGTTACAATACCCCCATACACCAGATGCGTAGTTCAGTATTGGTGATATCAGGCTATCAAATAATTTTATTTTTTGCAATGTTTCAAGGTCAAGTTGGTTAAATACAATGAATAGATTATGAAGTGCCCGTGTTGCTTGTGATGCAATGTTCTTTTGTGTTCTGTTCCATTTGTTGTTTTTGTATAGGTGAATGCCAAGGTACTTGAATGAGTCTACTAATTCGATAAATGTGTTGTTGATGTAAAAATTGTAAGTGGTTGCTCTACCTAATTCGAATATCATACATTTTGTTTTCTTAGTGTTGATGGATAACCCCCATGTATTGCAATATGTTTCAACGTCATTTAGCATGGATTGTAATGATCGTGGGTCTTGTGCGAATAAAACGGCGTCGTCAGCAAATAATAGAATAAACAGTTTAACATCATCTAGGGTAACTATACCGTTAAGTGTAGTGTTGATATTATTTATTATGTCATTGAGAAAGAAAAGACACAATAGACTACTGGAAGGGTCCCCTTGTTTTACACCGATCTTCGAATTAATTATGTTAGATTTGCTTCCTTTATATTTAACGAATGACGTAATAGTGGTGTACATAGATCTCATTGCATTTATCATTTTTGAACTGACATTTTCTTTAAAAAGGTTTTGCCAGAGATAATATCTATCAATTCTGTCGAACATTTTCTCCCAATCAAGGAAAGCAACATATAATTTTTTGTGTTTTTTCAACGTTTCATATAAAATAGCGTGTAATATAAAAATACAATCTTCAGTTGATTTTCCTTTTTGAAACCCATATTGGTTATCGATAATTGTTTCTCGCTCTAAACACCATTTTGTAAGCCTATTAAGAAGAAGCTGTGAATAAATTTTAGCAATGATGTTGTTTAGTGTGATTCCGCGGTAGTTTTTTTCCATCATCCGGATCACCTCCCTTAAATATTGGCGTAATGATTCCCTCACCCCATTTCTGGGGATAAACTCCATTTGTGAATAGGCTGTTATAAAGTTTTAATAAAAATGGGGATAGTTGTATATATGCACATTTAAAGATCTCAGCTGTAATGAGGTCAGTGCCAGGGCTTTTGTTGTTATTTTGTGTAAATACTGCTTGTTTTAATTCACTTTCTGTAAATT
This sequence comes from Solen grandis, assembly GCA_021229015.1. NCBI lineage: Eukaryota > Metazoa > Mollusca > Bivalvia > Adapedonta > Solenidae > Solen > Solen grandis. The sequence goes on along the minus strand of CM037787.1, from coordinate 16,509,833 downwards.
CGTTATCTAAATAAGCGTCATAGGTTAAGTTTACCTCGTGGTTTGTTTTTTTTCTGTTAATGAATTTGACATCGGAGATTTATTTTTATATTGGTTTTTAATATTATTCCAAAATTCTCTTGGTTTACTTTTAGCAAGCTGTGTTAAACGTTTACCTTCATTTTTTTAAATTTAGTTTTTGCTTTTCTTTTAACTTTGATAATGATATTTATTTTCCATAAATTGTTTCTTGTTTTCCTCTGTTTGATTTCGGAGAAATCGATTACGTGATATGTTGTATTGTTTGCGTGCTTTATGACACTCGCTATTAAACCATTTACATGTTCTTTTTTGTTTACGTCTAATGTTATTTGAATTCGTGATGTGATTACCGAATACATTTAAAGCATGATTCTGTAGAAATTCTGTTAATTCTTGAACGGAGTCGTCTAAGCGAGTGAGGTTTAAGTTTGATGTGATCTCATCAAGTGTGTGTTTGTTGTCATTTAATCTGTTCATGAAATCAGTGGCGGATGACTCGTCATATCGTATTCTGGTTGTGTCCGTTATGTTTGTATAAGAGTCATGTGATTGGGTTGGCGCGTTTCTATTTATGACTAATTTTAATGGTGAGTGGTCGGAAAATTCATTGGGTTCAAGAATTGAGAACTCCTTCACGTATTTAAAGTCGTGATAATTCATAAGAATATAATCAACTGTACTGGAGCCATTTATATTATAAAATGTAAAATTTCCGTTATTTAGACGGCCATTTGTAATTAATAATTCTGTTGATTTACATAAGTCTAAGAGTTTTCTGCCATACATGTCAGTGATTTTATCTTTGTTTTTTCTAATCATGGTAAATGTGTTAATCTCATCAAAGATATTTAAATTGTCAGAATATTTGTCTGGAACTATAAAATCAATCTCTTCCGAGGTTCGGCTATTAAAGTCTCCATTTATAATAAAGTGGTTTGTATTTCTCAATACCAGTTTCAATACATTCAAAGAAGTCTAAATTATTCCTATCTAAAACAGATGAATTACTTGGGACAATATATACAGAACATAGATAAACATCTTCATTGAAGGGAAAAAGTGTTTTACATAAACGTAGCCAAAGTATTCCAATTTGTTGCTTTTCTATTATTTCAATTTTATTTCTCAGTTCATATTTATAGTATATTGAGATTCCGCCGCTATAACCTCCTTTACGTGCGGTACGTGCCTTGTTACCATAAAGATGAGTATGTTCGTAACCTTTAACATTTAGATTATAATGGGAATTTTCGGATAACCATGTCTCTGTAAAAATAATCACATCATAATTGGAAATAAAATTTAAGAAATCTGGGTCAGATAGTTTTTTCACTAATCCATGTACGTTCCATGATAAAATGGAAATCTGCTCCTCCTGACAGTTCTACGCATTTGTGTCACCGGTGTATTTCACGCCGTTGATGAAAAGTTTATCCCCGATGAATTTTGCGTTGTTTCCCTTACTTTGTTCTCTCTTCATGATGGAATACAGGTTTTTCCTGGCATCTCGCACGGCTTTTGGTCGTTGTATCCCGACACCCTGTCGGTCAGATTTGAGTGCATCGTTACAGTCGAAACCCCTCTTCCTTATCGTCTCTCGGTCGTTGTAGCTGTGAAACTTTGCCACAATAGGGCGAGGCTTTTTTGATGATGAACCGCCGACACGGTGGACACGATCAAAGATCATGCTTGAAGCGTCAATACCGAGTTTGTTTGCACAAAACGATTTTACTTTCTCCGTGCAATTTTCGGAATCATTTTCTTCAATACCATAAAACATCAGATTTTCTCGCATGGAACGGGACTCAAGACACCCTGACCATAAACAAAGTATCATTATCTGTGTTTAATTGTTAAAACATACAGTATGAATAAATATGATGAAATTTAAAAACCCGGGAAAGGTTTTTCCATTATATATTTTTTTATATATATATGACAAATAACAATATATATATATATATATATATATATATATATAATTTAATTATGTTAAACAGTTTTTGGTTTGTTATCATGTTTATATTAACACGTTAAATTACATCACTCCGCGCGCCACGCATGTGTATTCTATGTATGCACATTGTATTGAATTCAAGCAGCTGAATTAAATGCATGTATTTGATGCAACTTTGATGCACAATGAACAATGTATTATTCATATGATGTTGAACATGTATGACAAATACACACGTTTAATTTTTTATTTTCATATATTATTTGAAATATTTCTGGGTGTAAGATTACATATATACTCAAAAGAAAAAGAAACGCAGGGTAACTAGAATCTGTAGCAGCCAGACTCAAGTTTTTACATCCTAACGTTGCAATAAACGTCATATGAATTTTTTTTTTATCAAAATAATTTAAACTGTAATCTCGTCGAATACTTCCTATTTAAAACTGACACAAAAATTTACCCTGCGTTTCTTTTTCTTTTGAGTATAGTAATTCGTGCACAGTCCGTTCATTCATGCTTTGTTTTTTTGTTGTTGTTATAATCGCAGTTTTCTATGTATATAATATTTTGTAAAATGCATAACATCTATGATATCTATCACCCACCCTTACTCACTGTAAGAAAAACATGTGGATACGTGTAAAACACATTCGCTATAATCATGACAAAATAAAAATAAATGCGAATGGCAAATGTGGATTATAAAATAATATCTGAAGGGTTTGTGATTTGTTTGAGTGGGAATATCACAAAAGCGTGTACTTCAAGGATAATTCACCGTCGTGACTCAAGCCCCTTTTAATAATTCAACATTTCGAGTACCTAGCATATTTCCTCAGTAAGGCCCCCTGAATCACGTGTTATTTCGTTCTAGATTCGCTCTCAATGGTTTAATGCATAATTTCACAATGTTGAAGAGCAAGCAAAATACACCATTATCATTTAATGCACGTTTTCAAAAACATGTATATTAAACGGCTCCGTTTGAACTTCAAACAGCATGTATGTAAGTTGATGTCACTACAGAACTGACATACATTTTCTCTTTTGCGAATTTTTAAGTAGCTTTATGATATCGTTTAATGTTTTATATTCTATTTTTTAATGCAATATTTGCATGATGAAACCTTTTGATATCAGTCTATTTTGATAATTACCTAGTTCTGTCTGTCACATTCGTTAAGGCAGATAAGAAGTGACATAATTTAACAACTTAATTATTGCTTACTTTATTTGAACCTACCTCAAATCGTATACGAGCATATATTTGCTATGGGATTCGGTATATGGTAGTGTTATGTCAGTGATGTAATTAGCTCCAAAAGAAGAAAAAACTTAAACAGACACTTAGAACATCACAGTGTATCATTTGTTTAGCATACAAAAATACAGACCAGGGAAGAAATAGACCTGATTCATGAAGATAAAAAAATATCTATGAGTATGAAAACACATACCTGACCTCTGCAGTTAGAATATCTTCTCGTGTCAAGGGCGTTGTTTGTGAGATTAAAGATTTGAACGTCTCTAGCTCATCGCTGTTAAAAATATGTATAACAGAATAAAACACCATTACTACAGTACCAGTAATAGCAATAGTTGTGGTAGTAGTAGTTGAAATGATAATAATACTTGTAGTAAAATATTTATATAGTAATAATTATAGAAGAAGTAGCAATGATAATTAAGTCAATCTGTCAAAGTTCCGTATTATTTCACCAAAAGCAGTTTTAAATAGATAAAACATAACGTAACAGAAATTCTAATTATAAGCTGATAAAGTATAAAGGAAACAAAAAGCGTATCAATAAACCGCTAACGGATTGTTCCCGGAAAATCTGATTTCAGCATGTTTCTTTTGAAATCATCGTTGCTATTCCAGATTTCTTTTAGAGTTGGGGATGACATATGGTACTCACCTCTCTCTCTCTCTCTTATTAATAGATTACATATCAATCATATTTAAATGCTAAGCTAGATTATGAATAGCACAGGAAGATCTCTCTCTTTCTCTCAAACACTACTTATTGTATTCCGAACTAAACCATACGAAAATAGAGCTACAAAAGAGTAAAAAAGGTTAAAAAGGTTTCGATTAACTTACCAGCGACAGTATCCGAAAGTCAAAGCAAAAAGTAAAAGAACGACTGCCATTTTAAATGGCATTAGATTTAATGCCCCAAAGTCTAGCAACGGCTAATGTACTTGATCTCAAAGTACTTGATTTCTATAGCAGCACCAATTGGTGCAAAGCATTACGGAATGGATTTGGGGCTCACTGGACTGACAAACTCACCAATGATAAACAGGCTTTAAAACTTCCTGATTTATCTTTCACTATATTAAGCAATGCGTAAATCAATTCCGACCACCTTTTACTTTGACAGTCTCAAGAATACACACAATTTAAACCCAAGATGTAATTTCGTGCCAGATTAAAGTCTAGTAATTTGACTTGACAGGGAACAGCTATTATTGCTCTCTTTGTTTCGTTCCTTGTTGTGCATTGCTCGGGCACAACCCGAAACAAATGCAGAGGTCAACTTCTTGAACTTACAGCCAGACTTCGAGTTTCTCTACAATATGAAAGCCACGGTTGAACAAATTCACATGTATACCTACTGAAACTGTAATATTGAAATAAAACCATGATTGTATCTTACCGTTATGCATTTGAATGAAATACGCTTTTTTAAATCAGAAAGCAATCAATCGAAAACATTACTTTCCTATGGGACGAATTTAAAATTTATCTTAACCATCTTCATCATTCCAAACGACAATGCAGACCGACATTGGTCACTATTTGAAGATTTGTGGATATCATTGGATCAACATCGACTCTTTTGAAAATGGAACGTTTTCAAAATTGGATATCGCAGAGACGCCTTGTGCCTTGAGTCGTTAGATACGATAAGATTATGAGATTTGGGTATGAGAGCAGTAGTGATGTGCTCATTTCTCATGGTACTCGGTGATCAGTCACGATAGTTTCCGATGTGACGATCGGCATCGCCTCGACGATTTAAGGCAACCCAGTAGTTATTAAAACTAATCTGATTTATTCAACGCAAACAGAAAACATTTCTAAAATCCGGTTACGGTTGTTTAACTTTCCAAAGAAAAAAGTCTGAGAAAAAATGTTCCAGTCTAGGGTTCAGTTTTAGGACCAAATGGGGATTATGAAATAGCCACACAAGTGCAGCCAAAGACATAACGGCATCTGGATAGTTTTCATAATGTTTTACGTATGTTCAAACATTTTTGACAGGTACAGACATGCATGCATTTTGCCTATCAACTCCTCCTTTCCGCCCCTACCCGACAGACCTATTACCTCAAGGGCTTATGCTACAGTTTACCATCGCATGTATCGGGCATTTTAAGTTTATCGTATTCCGGGTACTCGCAACTTTCGGATGTAAGCTGTCACAATGTCAGTACAACTACGCTTAAAGAGTTGTTTCGAAGTACATGATCTGTTTGTATTTATCACTTTTCTTTTCGAATAGTTTATTATTTGAAATGATTTAAACGTGTATTAAAGATTATAGACTTTTTTCATTTATTTAGCATTGACAGTTACCATAGAAACAACCCAACTAAATGAACTTGCAACCTTTAAATAATATTTACAAGAAAATGAAACTATATATTAAAGTAGCACATTCACAGATGATCGGTAGAAATTAAAAACAAATTCTACTCACCCTTGTTAATGTTGTTGAAGTCTTTGTTTCCTGACAAATAGACACGACAAGTGTAGGTCACATTACCCGGATAAACGCTATGTTCGTAAACACAACTTCCGCGAAATTGGTTAAATATAGAATACAGTATTCCCTGAAGCAGGTACTTGCGGTACCATGTGACACTTTCCGCAATATGGCGTCTTCACCAGTTCTGGGTAGTGTTTTCATGTTCAGCCTGTGCGAAGAGTGAATGTGATCAGCCAAGTGACAGAAAATGAAAATAGAATATATATAATTCTAAATATAGTTTCAGTACCGTCTGTGACGGTATTGCCTGCGATGGGGAAACCAGCCATCTTTTTTAATCACGGATGGTTGCATTGGGTAACCATGCGTCTGTAGATGGGTATTGATAGACGTAATGCAAAATATCAAAAATCAAATTCTTAGTCAATGACCATCAGTGAACGAGCAGCTTAAAGGTGATTCTGTAAAAAAAAATAATGAAATATGTTGTTTTCCATTTCTTTGAAAATGAATTACTTAAAGATATATAAACCATTTAATCAGATCAAATGGAGTATCACTGATTATTTATTTGTATGTGTGCATTATATTTGTTTCTTTTTTCCCTTTTAACCAGAGATGTACATTTTAACTATTTATTGAAAACGTATCCAATGGACATACGAACATGGTATCAGAACGATCACGGAGACCTATCATTTTTGTCCATTTTTTGATACAGCGCATTTTACATATGTGAAAATCAGCAAATTCTATTGAATATAAAAGACATTTTTAGGTAATACGCCTGTCCAGCTTTTTTCACAAACCTTAAAGCATTGTAATGAGTTTGTCACAACTACACCGCTCTCTCGTAATAGAGTTCAACAAAAACATATTTTGAGATTAGTTGTTAGAATATATGAAAGTAAAGAAAAAGATCCAGTCTTATAGTCAAGTATCACAGGGCTGTCGTACGCTGGTACTTGATGTCAATACCACAGCATTATCACAAATTGGCCGTGTGCCATTCAAATTAAGGTATCCCTGCAAACCTAGTACACTGATTTTCAACGGAAAATGTTTTGTGGCACGAAGGCTGTACATACTCTGATAACAACAGTAGCAAAACAGACAGGGTGCAACAAGGAGTAACGTTAACAAAATACATTGATGTCAAGTTGTCACGACCACGTGCCACTGATATTGGGTGTTTTGAAGTAAGTGTTAGTCCTTGACTGTCGATAAATGGCAGCTCTATTATCATTATACTTTGCTTTTAAATAAAGGGGAGAAAACAGATCCATTGAAAAGAAAGAAAAAGGGGGAAAAGAGAAAGAAAACAGTTTAAAGTATAAACCAGGTTCAAGTACAACACATTTATGTCCTTATCAAAAGTGATAAATAAATAATTAGATTGACAATTAAATTCAGTAAAAACTGTTTTGTATTTTTGCATTTTTTTCTGTCAAGATCCACCTTAAAATAAGAAAGTTAAATTCGTAGTGTATTCAAGGCCCATTTTTCTTCCAAAAGTAATGTATATTCTTCGGGCAGAGAAAGCAAAATGTTTGATATAGATTTGTTAAGAGATGCAACTTGTACATACGCGTTGACAAGAACATTATTGCAAGGCATAGATAAGAAAAAAATATTTTTCCAAAGATCATTCTGTTATTTACAAAACAAACCTATTGCATATTCCGCACATCTTCGTCAATTTTCTGACGTTTTTCATACACCTTCCGTATGTCTCCGTTAATCAATCGCGAGGACATAAATTGATGACGTAGCAGAAATCAACAAATTGTGATTCGTTGACGGTTTTTCAAATTCAAATTATTTCCGATTACGGACCGTCTTCGTGAATACTTACCAATGCAAAATGTAAGCAATGAGAGTATTTTGACAACCATACAAAACACTTAAAGGAAAGATCTGAATAACCAATATTCCTTAATTTGCTTTGACCAAATGGTAACTTACCTGTTTGCATAGGCTGTCGGTTTGAACCAAGGATTCGGAAGCGGCAATAATCTTTCATGATCTTTATTAGCACGAAGTACAGGTTCAATCCAAGAACTGTTGAGTGAGATTAGTCACAAATCACAGTAACAGGAGATGGTCTAATAATCACATGCATTTAATTCAAGGGATTCAGAAATGTTCTTCTTTTTTTTACCCTCTGTTCTTCTTACCAATATCTGTCATTCACAAGCAAGATACAAGGAAATTGTGGCAGAGAGATATGGCCACCAAAGCCCTGAACAATACTTTTTATTTCTCTATGTATTAAATTTGAATATTTCAATGTCATAATGACATTCAAAATTACGTTCGTTTTCTGAGTTACTTATTTTACTGGTACCCATATAATTGTCAAAAATTTCAGTCGATCTAGCATGTCCCACTGAAAACAAACACAACAAATAGTTGTAAAATATATTCGGCGTTTGATGGATTATCACAAAACTATATCATAAATAAAAAAAAAATAAAGCAAACGATCAATTCTTTGAAACATATTATTTGAGAATATCATCGACAGCATCCATTTGGTAACAGCACTTATTACTGCCAAACAGTTATGCAGCGATTCACTATAGTATCTTTCATAGACTTATATCAATTTGTCATAGAAATCACGGTAGCTTTTACAGGTGCTTCAATTGTCTCCTTACTTTTTTTATTGGCTTATTTATTCATTCGGGACTGATACTCTTTTCTATTTCAAAAATTTGAATTTGCTAGGTAACTAGGTAAAATGGGTTAGACAACTTCGCATGAAAATATTGCACTCAAATTTTTGACAACTTTTTCAATCAAAGCACATAGATATATCAACTGACACAGTTATTTTCTGGTAGCGATAATAGAAATACCCAACAGCCCTTTAGCCACAAAGAAACACGTCAAACGCTCCAGAATGAAAACAAAAGATTAACCTTTTTACCATTGAATCTAAAAAGGTTTTTACGAAAAGAAAATTTGGATGACATATTTTGAGTTTACAATATTTGAAAAACTCTGAGTGTATTAATAAAGCCTCACCAACAGAGTAATTGCAAATGACAGGCATGTCCGTTTTGGCTCTCAAGCTTGTCCATTAATGTTGTCACAGCGTTGTTGGACATTGACACAGAGTTGAAGCAATGTTAATGCTATTGCTGTCTTTACGTAGCACATAACGTTATTGTTACGTTAATACGTATGTTTAATTTTATCGTTGTTACATTGTTATATCTTAACTTATTAATTATAAACATCAATAACACAGCAATGAATGTCAGCAACTTAACGTGATATAAAAGTCCAGAAAATAATATATAAATTATGTTGCAGGTAGTGTTTTTTCACTCTGATGAATAGAAATTGTGCCAGAAAAGAAAAATACCGTTAAGTTTCACTTATCATAATCCATTTCGCTGATATCAACGGATCCCCAGTACAGATACTATTCGCTCTAAATCGGTACATACTATTTTGCATTCGTAAATGACATTTTCAGCAACCATAACAACAGCACAGGTAAGGAATGTCTAGCACGTCTTTAAATGTAATTGTTTATTAATTGTCGTTCCTCTGCATACGGTGCATATCACATGACTTCTTTACGACACGATACGGAAATTTCCAACGATTTTCGGCGAAAATAAAAAAAATATTTCTTTACTATCTTAGTCAAAAATTGTAATCATGTATCAAGAATAATGTAGAAAGAAATTACATATCGGCACGAATAAGAACGCATTTCTAACTATTTTCGGTTTATATTAGAAAAAAAACTTTTGCAATCTGATCGTTGTAGCAATGATATAAATTACGTCGCCACTCCACCCACCTTTAAAGCCCCATGTAGTTTGTTTGTTTAATTATTTGTTTGTTGGGTTTAACGTCCTACTGACATATTTCAATCATTTAGAGACTGGTCCATGTAGTTCATTAAACCATCAACATTTGCAGTTCAATCTTTATACTAACATTTAATTATTTACTGTCACGATGAAAACATTTAATCGACTCCGGCATATCAAAGTCGCTCAATATAGTATTGGTAGCTCCCTGCATATCACTCAACAGATATACAGGGTAGTTCCAAGACTGGTTGACCCGTGACTGGTGTAGTGTACGGCATGATAATGCAGTGTGACAACACTTTATCTGTCTACATGACACTATATAGTCTCTAACTGACCGAAATACCGTCGATGGGACGTTAAACCCAGTTAACAAACAAACAAACTTAAATCATGCAGCGGAAAGCTTACAGAGGGAGTAAAGTCACCTTATGTAATGTGGTGATTTTCGGAGACACTCGATCATGATGTCAGGATGTCAAACAAAAAACCCTGAACAAACGGACATTTGTAAGCGATCATGTTCGATCGTTGCAATATATGCTTGTGCATTATGTAAAGTTTGAAGGAACAACTGTACTAATAATTACGCCCATTAATTTGCTCACCAAAAATAGTTCCAGTGTATTGAATCTAAACTAGATAGATATGACTTATAAAAAGAAGAAAAGGACGGAGAGACTTATTCCGAAATAAATTTGACAAACACCGACGCCTAATCAGAAGTATATTCTTATTTCGAAGCAGACAAGACAACATCTAAAGATCCTTTCCGCCAAGACGACACATGGTATACATCTATATATGTGTGCATACGACATAAATCGCACACACACACACGTTTGCATGAAATATGTAAATAATTGTGTGTTCGGTTGTTTGTATAAGCTTCCGTACAATATTGAATATGGCTAGATCTGTACCTTTCATTTTTTGTTCTAAAAAAAACTTTTAGTAAATCATAAAAAAAGATATACATGTATATGAAATTATTATACCAAAATAAATTATAGATAAACAATTTAAGTAGACCGACATGAGTGCGCCGACAGGATTTTGTATAAGCGTTTTGCTTGAAAAATTGTTTGACATGGGATTATACCAGTAGCTGATTAAAAACTTCAGTTGTCCTTGCCGTTTACATAGGCCAATTTCAAAGTATGTAAAGTCAAAAAGCAAATAAAACAACAAACACTTATGCCGTTTACCCAAGGATCAGTAAATGCTGATGGAAAAAAAAGAATAAGCCGAGGCAAGACTAAATGCCTTATTTCTGTGTATGAGGGAGATTTTAATATTATTTGGATAAACACAGCTGTACGTTAATTTAAGTGAGGTGAAATTTATTTATGTGTAATTTGAGGAAAATGTTGCTGTCATTATACTAGCCAAGCCATAATTCATGTCAGACACACTTTGTCAGCACACTTTAACGTGGCTTTGAACATGTTCTCACAACTTAAAATATTTATCACAATTTTATCACATAAAGATTGTGATGCACTGCTGCATATGTTGATGCATTTCCTACTATTAATATAAATGTACCGACAACTACAATTACTCTTTTCTTGTTTTTCGATATTATTATTGTTATAGATTCTACATAAATTGTCTAATGAAAGTCACTATGTCATCAGTATTTAAGAAATTTGCACAATAAATAAATAAATAAATAAATACATAAATAAATGAAACAGCAAGTACTACTACAATTACTACGTAAACAAAAATCAATGATAAATAGCCTCCGAAATCCTCCATATGACAGAACTTTTGTGTAATGTGATTCAAGGGTAAACCAAAGGCTTTGACGCTTTTATTCACGATAGTTTTTTTACCGCGAGAAATAACACCACTTTACAAATATAACGATCGACATTGAGGACGACATAAAACATGCAGCAGAAAACGATGTCATCGCTTACGATGTCAGAGTGGTGTACAGGAGTCCAAGAAATTGACAAATCATATTACAAATGATGTGAAACAATAATTGTAAATAGTATAGCCTTTTCTTAGGAGCTTTTGAATGATTACATACTACACATATTTCTAAGGCGCCTCGGTGGCCGAGAGGGTAAATACGCTGACTTTAGCACTCACTCAGCCCCTCACCGCGAGGGTTCGAATCCCGGCAGGGTCATTTAGATTTTCATGTGAGGAAGTCTTCCAGGTGACTTGCGGTAGGTCGGTGGTTCTACGTGGATGCCTCAGTGCATTTGGGGTCTTCTTCTACCTGTAATTAGCTGGACGTCGCTATATAACTGAAAATACTGTCGCAGCGACGGTAAACTAAAAAACATCTATCAATCAATCAGTACACGTATTCAACTACTAAAAGAACGAGCTGATTTTTATGTCGGATTTGGAGCCGTTAGGAAAACAACACTATTCATGTAGAGTATCACGGTCCTATAGTAACCATTTAGTAGTTGTGGTATTTGTGTTATTACACCATTTGCGAGAATTAATGGTAAATCCAAGGAAGTTGGACAAATACGACTAGCTTTCTGGCGAACCTCAGCTAGCCTCGCAGCCACGTTATACGAGTGTTACAAAGCACGAAATCGGTATTGTATCCGAATTTTCTATTTCAAGGCTCCTATTATCTATCTTTGAGAGTTATCCAATTTATCTTTCGAACGCTTGGAAGGAAGACGCTGTAATCTTGCGTGCCTTCAATATGCTGTCCACGATGTTCAAATATATATACCTACAGCATAAGGTGCACGTGGAAAGCATGCTATATGGCCCTAATATAAGACAACTTCATCACTGTGTGCAGTAATAAGGTTGACTCTTGATGTAATTCGTACCTGGTTAGAACCATATTATAAATCTAAGATTTGTGATCGGATTTCCTTTTTCAATTCTTTTGTCATTTCTGTTGAGTAAATTATCAATAGAACTATTAATGCTCACAGCAGCTGAACCTTTTTTTATTATTTAGTCCATTCTGTATTATTTTCCAATGCTGTAACTATTGCCACCCCTTTGAAATTAGAAAACAAACATTTTTATACATGTGGTAACAGTGTTTTCTTTTCCATTTTATGTGTGTGTGTGTGAGTGTTTAACTTGGTTTATTTGAATCGTTTAATGTCATTTTATGCCATCAAAGACTAAAAGATGACCAGTTAACTTATCGACTATTTCCAGGGATTCTGACGATACTGAAAGGTTGAACAATCTCCGTAGTTAACTGACAATCGCTCAGTACAAAAAACGATGGAAGACGAATGGCCACTAGAAAGAAATTGTAGTCATTCATCACGGATACAGTACCCGATCAAAGTGGAGATCGAACCCATAACTATCGGCCTCACAGTCAAGCGCCATCATGAAGGCCGGATTATTTATGTGAAACCCATGGTCCCTATTCTGTGGATGGAAACTGGGACATGATATAACTGATATCTGTTCAGACGAATCCCAACAGTAAAAAACATTCATCATCTTTTTTTAGTAACGTTTAAAAATTCATGTATACGGACTGTAATTAGTGTTCGTTTTAAATCTATTCTGTTTTATGTTGAGTTAAATATAGCTATAACTGGTATAAGATAAACACATCCCATAAACCACCTTCAGGGAATGTGATGCAGACCTACCAGCATACACATTGGCTGTTTATACACCTGACATACTGGAAACCTATTAAGGGTGCTCAACGGTAATTTTCAATACTGTAAAATCATTTATTTTCGTTGACATTAAACTTCGTTGATTATGTACCGAAGGGTAATCGTGGGCACATTTATTCGTGGATATGTGTCCTAGAAAACATGAGGTCTATATAAGAGACAAGATTTCGTGGAGATTTATATTCGTGGATAAAACCCTCCACAAAATCGACGAAAATTAGTGTCCCACGAAAATTAATGATTTCACAGTATCATGATTAAATTATTCATGTTGCTCAACATTAAATATGATATATTTTTTCTGACCTGTATATTTCATCAGGCAACAAGGACATCAGTCAGCTTTTATAATGTTGCATGTGCATCATGACGACTTTCAGTATATGGGAAAGAACAGAATATATTTACCACGTTGACGAATGCCCTTCTACGGATTATAGCTGCCATTCAGATTTGTTTGGATATTTATCAGGGTAAGACTTTTACATTACTCAACGGAAAACTGTAGATTTTATTAAAGCTGACTTTGCTTTTCTTGAAATGACAAGTCATGCTGAAATGACAAGTCATGCTGTAGTTATATTTTAGTCAAGTGTTTGAAGGGCTCTGCAAAGACATTGATTAATACAGTTTATCAGTAAAACTTGTGTTCTAATTCTTCTTGAAATCCTATGAAATAAAATTGTATGTCTACATCTTTCCTAGGTTATACAAGTGTTTGCTACTCGATGTTTCACAGATCTGTTCGTCATTTGTTCTAGTGCAGCATTTCAAAGAATATTGTATGTAAAATGCATTGTAAAATATGAACTACTTAATATTGACAAATTCCATTAAGTGAAATCCTTTTAAATTTTTATAGTTGGTGTGTTTTTTTACTAGTTCATAACAAATATATATTGCAAAATGATTATACCAAAACAAAAAATAGATAAGTAATTATACAGTAAAACCTGTACTGAGAATGTCGTATACGTAAATTTGAAATTGAGACCAAAAAAGTGTCGGATAATACAGGATGTCGTTTTAAGTAGGTGTCGCTGTGGACAGTTTGCACTGTATACTGACAGAAAGTGTGTACTTGGTTGCTTATCTAAGCAAATTATTGGCATATTTGGTATCAAAATTTGCAACAATGTATATACTACACGATGGTTTGCTTTTGATTAAAATTGATAAATATCAGAATTTTGTATTACGTGTAAATAAGTAGCAGAGTTGCGATTTCATTACTGCTTTTCTGTCCTTGGATACATGATTAATTACGTGCCAGTTAATCAGTATCTGTAGTGCCTACCTCGTCTATAGATCAACGCAAGTGTTCTAGACCGCATGGACCTGACGTCAGCGGGAATGACGTTCAATTCACGTACTAAGGCTGCATAGAAGTCATTGATATTGTTGATTATATGTTTTTTCCTTGGTTTTCGACTCATCAAATCCCATAAATGTTTAATGGGATTCGTGTCCGGAGAGCAAGCTGGCCAAGGTAAGACGTCAACGTTATGTGTAGCGAGATAATTCCTGGAAAGTACAGCGGTATGTGGCCCTGCATTATTACGCATTAGACAACTAAGTTCAGTTGAAGGAAAGGAACAACAACTGGGCTTAAAGCTTGGTTAATATAACCTTTGGCATGTAAATTACAATGTATAACAACAAGATTTGTTTTCCAACCACCCATGGTACCTCCCCAGACCATTACACTACCACCTCCAAAACGGGCCTCGTTCTTCTAAACAGTTCTGGTCGAAACGTTCCCCTCTACGTCTAAATACCCTAACTCTACCGTCAGCAGTGCTAAGTTTAAATCTCGACTCATCACTAAAGAGCACCCTACACCATATGATACAGTTTCAACGGAAGTGACGGCGGGCCCAGACCAGTCTGAGAGTGCGATTTCTGTTATTTATGACCTGACGTCTCCTAGCCCTTATCGGGTAACCACTGGCTCGTAGTCGTTTCAGAGCGGTATCCCTAGATACGCCGCCAATATGCTCGCAGTGCTTGTCGCAGTTTTGAATCGAAAACGTTAGTGCGTCAGCGTCAAAATTCTGTCCTGACGTGCCGTTGTCGCCTTCGGTCTACCGGCTTGTGGGCGATCCCTTACGTTTCCATTCTGGTTGTAACGTTGTCGGAGTTAAATAATGGTATTTCTATGGCAGTTAAACGGCCTATCGACATTAGCACGCTTACGCCGGCTGCGAGTTGTACAAGTGCTTGAATTCGTTTTCTTGAAGCTGTGGCATCGTGTTTACGATTGAAATTCAAAAGTGAAATGTGATTTTATTATTGCATTATCGTTGCAGATATCGGTCAGGGCCAACCTGTTGCAGTACATACTTTGCACAGGTAACACGAGTGAAAAATTGCGTAATAGTCTGTCGTCAGTGTGAAGGTCGAGTATGCGCTTAAATATCGGGTAAACGGGTGCAATGTTTGGGGGATTATTTTGTTCACTCATAATTCTAAACTTTGCAATTAAAAAGTTGTGTCCAATATAAAAGTGTAAACTTTCTTTTGCGAGTCAGTATATTTGACAGGTACACTATATCAGTGTGACCATGGTGCGACGACAGGATGGGGTTCTAGAGCCATGCTTATGATCGATTTGTTTTACTTGTGATTATACCGGTAGCCGATTTCAAAGAAAAAATATATAGCAGTCTATATATATATCTAGGGCCGATTTTAAAGTATGTCAAACAAATGTTTGCATGCAGTTTAAGAAGCAAATATAAAACGAACACTCTGTATATTCAGGGATCAGTAAATATCTGATGGAATAAAAGAAAACAAAAACATAAGCCGGAGCGAGATTAAATATATATAGTTTTGTATGAGGGAGATTTCAATATATCTAGATAAGTACTGTTGAACATTGATAAACGTTACCTGATATTTATTTATGTCAAACCTGAGGAAAATGTGACTGTCATTTTACTTGTCATGATTGATATTTGGCTAATCACTTCAATTTATGTTTTCTGTTCATTTAAGTACTTTGAATTTACATTCGGCCTTTGCCCTATTTATCAATATAAAATAACTGCTCACTTTAACGTCACCTTGAACATGCTCCAACAAGTCAAGATATTTATGGCAATATCATAAGGATTTTTACGCACTACTGAAAATAATGCTTCATCTACTACTACTGATGTTATAACAACAATGGTTACCCTTTCTTCTTTATTATGATCATCATTGATTCTATGATATTGAAAGTCACTGTCTCATCAGTATTTAAACAAACTTACAACAAAAGATTTTGAAATAATAATCACTACTGTTATCACTACGTAAATACAAGTCTTTTATGATGCTACGTCTTTTCTCCGAAATCCTTATGTAAATGTGCTAGAGTGTAACGCGGTCAAAGAAACATTATTATTTCTTTTGATAATATTATTCTTTTCGGCAGTCCCTTTCATCGCGAGATATATAAGAATATTGTTTAAAAATATGGCAAACGAAATTGATTGTGACTTATCTTGAAATATGAAGCAGAAAGTTAAGAAAGAGTTACTCGTATATCGCTTTATTAAACCAGTGGTGATATAAGGGCCCTTGCCTATGTGTCAAAGTAAAAAATTTACAGATCATATTATCACACGTCATCGTGTGACTTTTCAGTGTTTGAGCTATTCTTGTCGCTTAGTGCAAACAGTAGACATGGGTGTCCTTTAGAAATTTATGTTGTATGACATATGTAAAGTGTCTATTGACAACTTTCTTGGATAATAGAATGGGTTTAGGATTGTTAGGGAACTTGGAATCAAGTATAACCAATAAAAGAAATGATTGGGACTAAAGATTGCCACCAGACAGGTTTAGGTTGAATACAACTTTAAATTACGATCAGCAGCAAAACTATTTATTTCATTCGACAAAAACTAGCAAGTTTTCATTAAGGTAGTCCATCCATTATGGTCCATCAAGTGATCGTGGGAACGTTATATTAAATGCAAGTCTTTATAGACTTTGAGCAAAAGAGCCTATAGCTCCATATCAATGGGCCCTTGCAGCTACACTTAAGTTTTTTTTTTAAAGAATTTGAAGAACCATGATTATAATCTTATGATTGATGGACTGCCTTAAAAACATCAGTTGATAACAACAGTGTAATGTGTACCAACATGTTATCATGCTTGTTTAGAATCAATTGATCGTCTATCTAGGCCATGTTATTCTGAACGGACGGACACATTCTATTTTATATGATATACATGTAAGAAAGGGGTGTTTAATCAAACAACAGTGACATCATTTGGGCTTTCATAATGCAACTTGTACACTATGCCAACATCACGTATTAAAAATGGGGAAGAACAGAAGAGATACATCACATTAATGTAGGTCTTTCTGGTAGCTGTCCATGACCTTTGTTTGGATAATTGTTATCATGGGAAGTCTTTTACATTGCTCAATTAGCTACTCCATATATACGAATATATTAAGACTTACTCGACCTTTGTTTGAAGTGACAGCCTATACTGCAATACTATTTTATATCATTACATAAATGTTATTTACGAGCCCTATAACACATAAAGAGGCCTTTTCAATAATACACTGACGTGACGATCTCAATAAGCGGGACAATAAAAGATATCACTGTCGAACTGGGACCGAAAGTGATATTATTTATTGGCCCTGCTTTTCAAGCAATTTGATTGGCTATAATAGAGACTCTATATACAAAAGAAACATTATATTTTCATTTCAAGTCATTTTACTTTCATCTTTTTCAATACTTGCATAAATATTTATGATTTTTTATTGTTTACGAAAAAACTAAGCTTGACGACAAATACGATGTGTATGGTGCGTAGCTTTGTACGGGGTACAGATAAGTATTTTTACAGCAGTGTCAAATTAATCAGTAGACGAGATATTTGTGACAAGAAGGGTGAACAAATGCTTGAATATTAGCAAATGATTTACTTGATTTAGAGAAATAGTAGTTATGTAATAAAATTTAATTGTATAGGTGATTTGATATTGGCTCTGTTATCTGTCCTCGGGCCAAAATGATTACCATCGGACAAATTACAGGGCCAATATCAAATCACTTATTTAATAACATATATTATAGAATTGTTGTTGTTGTAGTTGTTGTATTGGGGTTTACCGTCGCTGCGATAGTATTTCAATCATATAGCGACGTCCAGCTAATTACAGGTGGAGGAAGACCCCGAGTACACAGAGATACCCGGGTAGAACCACCGACCTACCGTTATAGAATTGTAACAAACATACAATATAATCAAAAACAAAAATGACAGGAGTCACTCAGTTAAATCATATTTAATTCAATATTTGATTATTTTGACGATTACCTGTTTGTGAAATTATATTTGTTATGCTCCAAACCATATCGTATTTAGATTAGGGCCATAATTGAAGGGCGTTATTGTATTCCGTTGCGATGCTTTGCGTTTCGTCGCGTCCAATTGTGTTCAAATGACTATCTCTGTAACATTTCTTCGCGTATTTGATTCATATAATTTTCATTTTTACTGTATCTTATTTTTACTTCCGAGCTTATACCTTGAATTTGATGTGACATTAAACGTTTTGAACCAATAATCGTTTAATGCGTTATTGGCGTCTGAATAGGGCTTATTTATTTGATTATTTGGGGCAAGTTGCAGAGACAGTTATTTAATCAATTGAGTGTTCTATATACAATGAATAATAAGTGACCTATATCAGTCGAATAGTAAATTAGAATTATACTGTGACTTATTCGGTCAAGTTTGGCACAAACAAATGGGAAACTTGTTTTGACAGTATTTTGAATCTCTATTAGTATAAAAATATAAACAACCTTGTCTGTATTATAACGTTGTTCAGGAATATCCAATACGGCAAGTGTTTTGGTACTGACCTACAAACACTTGTCGCCGTATGAGGCAGACGTGTTTTTTTTGTGCTCTCTTTTGCATTAGATATTTTGGGAATTTTTGCTTGATGATTGGGCTATAATTTTATGTGCGTGGACATGAATATCCAAAGAATATCTCTGAGTGTTTACATTTTTCTAAACATATTACAAATCTTGTCTTTATTACATGAAAATTTTGATAGTTTTGTACATTATAGTGTATCAAATATGTACCAGGCAGAAAATCATTCACACGTTAAACACAGTCACAATAGCGACCAGGTAGATAAGTGTCCATGTGTGAAATACAGATACAATAGTGATCAATTACTGGCTATAGGAGAAAGGGTTACACACAATAGGGGATTATACCTGCCAGACCAAAGTGTTAATTATACCTTTAATATGTTGAACATTTCTTAGTCCAGGAAAAGGCAAAGAGGTAAACGGGGGGGGGGGGAACAAAACTTATATCGAAACATGTAGGAGCAAATCTTCAAAACCTTGTCTATCAAAAAAAAAAATGCAACACATTAAAACAGTTGAGTGAACAAATACACTGCATTACTTTGAACTGCAGATCTGTTGTCAACAAAGATGTTGTGGTGGACAATACCTACGAGATGAGAAAATAGAGTTTGCATTGCTTACAGAGACATGGTTCTCCGATGAAAAACAGCACCAGCCTGAAACTTCAGATCTTAACCAGTATGGTTATAAATTAAGTGTCGCGAACAGAAAACACAAGAAAGGAGGCGGAATTGCAATGTCATGTAGAACATCCATCAATATGAGAAAAATTGCGGGCAAATGTACGAAAAGCTTTGAATATGGTATATGGCGACTGATTTTTAAGAATATCACATTACATGTGATTGGTATTTATAGGCCTCCGTCAGCATCAACTTACAGTCAGTTTGTTATTGATTTTTGTGATTTCATGGAAAAAAGTATGCCAAAATATTCAAATCTAATGATCATGGGCGACTTCAATCTACATTTAAATGAAGACAGCAATGCAGTATCTGATTTCAAAAACTCTCTGTTCGCCATGGGACTCGAGCAACATGTTGACTTTTCTACTCATATAGCTGGTCAATGCTTAGATCTACTCATTACAGAAATAGTAAATGGCGTTGAGGTCCATTCCTGTCAACCTGGTCCATTTATCTCTGATCATTGTGTAGTGAAGATAGTCCTCAAAATGAAAAAAAAAGAAAGTATCAAAAGCAAAACCGTTTCCAGTAGAAACTTCCGGGAAATTGACCAACTGATGTTTTCGAACGATCTTAGCAACATTGCTGTTGAGGAAACGGATGTTAATCATTTTGTTGAAAATGTTGAAAGGAAAATAACAGATATTTTAAACTTTAATGCACCACTTACAGAAAAGACAAAAATATGTAGAATACCTAAGCCATGGTTTAATGAGAATATACAATCTCTTAAACAACAAACCAGAAAGTTAGAGAGACTGTGGCGCAACATCGTGAAACTCATCAGTTTGAAGCTTTTAAAATTGCAAGAAACAAGTACAACTTTGAAATTAACAAAGAAAAGACCCGATTTTTGACAGAAAAGGTAATAAACGCAAAAGGTGATTCGAAGAAACTTTACTCTTTGGTGTCCGAATTAACAGGATCTAAATCTAAATCGGAGAACCCTATGCCGCAAAGCGAATCTGACTCTGTCCTTGCTGAAGATTTTGCACAATTTTTCATGAACAAAATTGATAAAATACGCAATTCGTTGAAGGATTATATAAGTTACCAACCACAATGTAGGGATGTTCCACATATTGACCATTTCGAAGAGTTAAGTCAAGATGAAATTAAAAAGCTAGTACTTGAACTTAACACAACGTCTTGTGAATTGGATGTCTTACCAACACAGATCTTAAAGCAATTCCTTAATAACCTACTGCCAACTATTACATCGTTAGTGAACATTTCTCTTAAACAAGGTGTTTTTCCAGACAGATATAAACAGGCTATTGTCAGACCTCTTCTTAAGAAATCTGGACTTGATTTAGAACTTGCAAATTATAGACCAGTGAGTAATTTATCTTTTCTATCAAAACTTATTCTCCTAAGACTTAATGCACACGCGGACAAATTTGCCCATTTACCAATTAACCAGTCAGCCTATAGACGCTATCATTCGTGTGAAACGGCGCTTATGCGACTTGTCAATGACATTCTAAGTGGCATGGAAAGTCAAAAAGTTACGGCTTTGATCGCTATTGATCTAAGTGCTGCATTTGATACAGTCGACCATAACATTTTACTAGACGTTCTTCATAAACAGTATGGTGTATCTGGCACTGCGTTGAATTGGATAGAGTCGTATCTGAGACCAAGGAGTTGTAGAGTTATTGTAAACTCATCTCGATCCTCATCCCGTCCACTAGAATGTAGTGTGCCCCAGGGCAGTTGCTTGGGTCCCTTGCTCTACTTGATCTATGCTAGTACACTATTTTATGTCATCCCACCGTCAATTTCATTAAATGGGTTCGCTGATGACCATATCGCTCATAAACGCTTCAGCCCTCTGTCTCATATACATGAACAACAAAATATCCAACAACTAGAAGCATGTGCTGTTAATATCAACTGCTGGATGAACGAAAACAAATTAAAAATGAACGTTTCTAAAACAGAATTGATATTGTCTGGTAGTCAAGCTCAGTTGAACAAGTGTATTACTACACATATTGATATTGCTGGTGACTTTATAAACCGTGGAAGTTGCATTAGATACCTAGGTGCCTACCTTGACGAAACCTTATCCTTTAAGGAACATGTAAAGCGTAAATGCCACTCTGTAATGTTGAATTTTCAGAGTAAAGTGTATCAGAAAATACCTGACCAGAGCTGCAACTGAAATCCTATTACTTTCACCGGTTATCTCTCATCTTGACTACTATAATGTTATATTGTATGGTATTTCTGAGACAGAGTTGCGCAAAATGCAACGCATTCAAAATATGTGCGCTAAATTAGTTCTTAACAGAGGCAAATATGAGTGCCAAGAAAGCCTTGCATGATTTACATTGGCTCCCAATAAAGGCCAGAATCAATTTCAAAATATTGATAATCATGTTCAACTGCAGCACTGGCCGGGCTCCTGTATATTTGACAGAATTATTAACTAAACATGTTAATCGTAGACCAGGATTAAGATCAGCCAGTGACTCCAGCATTACATATGATATGCCGTTTAACAGGAAAACTAGATTTAATGATAGAAGTTTCTGCACTATAGGGCCGAAATTATGGAACAATATGCCTCCGTATATTAAGCAAACCGAGTCAATAGACGAGTTTAAGAAAAAACTAAAAACGCTTTATTTCACACAATTTTACGACTTGTTTTAAAACTGATATTGATTTGAACTATCTGATATTTTACATAACATTGTCCGGAGTTTTTATAGTTTTGTCATCTGCTTTAATTAGCTTATTTTCTTTTTTTTTAAAAAACATAAACTAGTAAAGTACCTTGATGTCCATCTTAAATCTGTATTTTATGCTTTTTCGCTATATTTTATATGTATTTGTTTACATTTTTTGGTGAGAATATATATATGTATGTTTATTGTACAACGCCATTGAATATCATGTATAGAAATAGGCGTTTCATCAAATAAACACGTTTAACGTTTACACAGGGTGGTTGCTGACCAGGATTGGGTTTAAAATAAGCAAGAATCTAATATGAAAGGGTCATCAGTTACTTGAAGAGAAAAATGTCAATATCAACCGTGGGAGTAATACTCTTAAATAATGTTGTTATCGTTTTTTGTTTTTTTAAAGCTTATCTCTTTTAGAAAAGCCACTCAATATATACACTACGTTTCATTTTCAAATTTAATAGCATAAATCTGTAAAACAATGGTTTATTTGTGGGTCGCGTAGAAGTATACAAAACATATGCATTCAAACTTACTGTGCACAATTTGTTACACATTTTATGAAATTTGTACTTACGAGGGTCATCCGAAAATGAATGAGAGTTAAATTGTAACTTTTGATTGAAACAACATAAAGCCACAAAACTTGGCACGTAACTAAATTAACTCTTTGCGCGTAAGCGCACTTGTTAATAAGCATCGTGACGTTACGTCATTTTTGATGACGTCGTATCGAACAATGCAATGGCAGACGATGCATTCGCGATGACGCGAGGAGAAATTTATGCGTATATCAAGATAGAGAGTAGGCGCAGAAAGAAAGCGAATGAAATATGTAATGCACTCCAGGAGATTGACCCGACATGTGCAGTTGGATTTAGCACTATTTGTAGATGGGTGAAGGATTTCAATAATGGACGGCAAGAGTCTTACAAGAAGCCCTTCTCCGGTAGGCCGGTGACAGTTACAGACGCCGATAACACCGAAATTGTTGCTCAACTTCTCAATTCTGATAGACGATTTACATGCGAGGAAATTGCGTATGAATTGGGGATACGTAAGAGTTCCGTTCATGTTATTCTGACGTAGAATTTAGGCATGAGAAAGATCACTGCGCGGTGGGTGCCGCACGCACTCTCAAAAAACTGAAAAAGAAAAACGTGTTCAAATCTGCACTGAATTGTTGAAAAGATATTCAGAGGAAGATGAAATGATGCTGAATAGAGTGGTTGCTATCGACGAAACATTGATCCGGTCATTTGAGCCAGAATTGAAACGCCAAACTCTGAATGACATACTCCAAACTCACCAAGACCTGTGAAATATGACCGCAGTATGAACTGTCTAAAGATGTTAATGATATTCGCCTACGATATTTACGGCGTTTTGACAACACACAGAGTTCTACATGGAAGCACGGTAAATAAAGAGTACTATAGGTGGTATTTGACTAGAATTCTTTGACCAACGATACGCCGCAAATGACCGGAACTTTTACAGGTGACGCCATTAATTTTGCATGATAACGCCACGCCGCACAAGTCCGGCGTTGTTAGGGACGTGTTCGAGCGGTACCAATGGGAAGTTCTTAATCACCCGCCATATTCGCCAGACTTAAGTCCCCCCGACTACGACCTGTTTCCATAACTTAAAGAATCACTACAAGGAGTCTGATATGACGATTTGAATGAACTATATGTCGCCGTGAACGCGGTCGTTAGGGACATCAACAAAGATTGCCTAGCAACGGGAGTTCGGGATCTGGCAAAAATATGAGAGTCGACCATAGCTTCTGCGGGAGATTATATTGAGGACTATGAAGAGATTTTGTGAGTAACACTTGTAGTTTTTACGTAATTAAGCAACTCTCATTCATTTCTGGATGACCCTCGTAAGAACACGTGAAATATCTTGAACGCATCAAAACACGTGTTTCGATCTAAGATCATATCATAATCAAACTATATTTAAACATGTTATAATTACTATACAAGATTTTTGCGATAGACATATTTACACAAAAATCTTAAATGAATGAACAATCGGTGTTTAAACATATTGTATCATTAAAACAAGCGCAAAATTGAAGCAAAACAAAAATGAAGGATTTAAAGAGAATTAGTTTTGAAAAGAGAAAAGTTCGATTGATTTTTAGAAGAAACATAAAGCAGGATAAGTCCAGTTCAAATACGTGTGAATTTAATATTGATGATCATTAATTCAAGTATGCATAAAAATTCACATACTGCAAATATTGTGAAAGAAAATGCTATTAATAATGTCAGTGCAGCAAATCAAAAGTTCCGAATGAAATAAATGCAGTCATAACAAAAACGTATAATTGTTAAACTTCGACAAGACCAGGCAAACAATATTATCATTTTTATATATTTTATATATACATAGAATGAATATATGACTTAGCCTATTTTCATAAGGAAGTTTGTTTTCATTCATCTACATAATTTTAATGTAATTCTAGTAACATACTATCTGTACATAAGTGCATAACACGAGGAGTTTTATATGTAGAAAGGAAATTGAATTGTTCGTTTCTTTAGCGGCTAATAAAACATTTCGTGTGAGATGTCTCGTAAAACCCGGCCGGTGTGATTGCCCGGACCGAGATTCGAACATAAATGCCAGTCTCTGGTATATCATCTACGTTCAGTTTGATGTTGAGCTGGGTTTGCCTGGTCTCCTCCCACTGGACGATATCCCCGTCCCCGCCGTCCTCCCAACTGGCTGTGACCTCGTAGTACAGCTCATGTGGACACTGGAACACTCCGTCCCAATCAACCTTCAGGATACGTCCAAATTTGTCCCAGACGGACGAAACAGACCGACCTGATAAAATGATATTATGATTATATTCTGTATTTATCTGATTATGTTTATGTTATACTGGTCAAGAAATATCAAGAAGCAGTTTAATTTAAACGCAATGGCATGAATGATATGACCGGCCGTCGCTATGATATACAGTAAGCTGCACGAAACCATGGTAAATTGAAGAAAGATAATTTAAAGAAAGAATAGGTACCAGTGAGCTCCGGATTGGCAGTATACAAGAAAAAGTCTGCCACTCGTTTTTCGCTATACATGTCCAGCTGGTTGACGGCAGTCACTGTGACAGTATAGTTGCCATCTTTAAGTGTTAAGTTTATAAAGCTTGAATATGTAACACCATTGGTTGTTCCTGATACCAACTCCTCGGCATGGAACTTCTCTCCATCCAACATCACCTAAGAAAAATTGAAACAATATAAATAAAAGAAACTATACATACAAATAAAGTTATTAATTTAGAGGAAGTGTTTACTGCTGGAGGCACTACTCTTCTATAATCTTCCTTGGTACAAAGTACCTATCAAGCCATTCGATCAAGCTTTTGAAATGTATAACACTAAAATAAAAGAGATGATAAAAACTATATGAACACATACTCGAT